>CAXHSM010000012.1:24467-624467 GCA_964019185.1 Maratus speculifer | reverse complement strand
AAGTTTATGAGTAACAAAACATCCCTCTTTTTATAATATTTAGTCAAATTAAAAATATGTTAAAACATCCTAAACATAATATTCTTAAATGTGTTCTACTTGTAAGGAATACATGCTTTCCTTATTCGAGTAAAAGTGATAGATTTCTTTTTAATCTTCAATATTAACCAAGCATTATTGAAACTAAACTTTCACTAAAGATATTTAAATCAACAAACTAACAAGTTTTCATTGACAAAAATATCTCCTGATTTTTGAAATAAAATCTCCTGATTTTTAACTTTCAGAACTTGGCAAGTCTGGATACACCCTGCATATTTATTTTTTTCATTTTTCATTGTATTGTAATATTATGATCCAATTTGTAGTATCAAGTGCATGTAAAAAGATGCATTTTCACCTTTACTATTCCTTTTCTAATTACAGAGTGTGCAGATCATGGAATATGTTGACAAAGAGTGGAATTTTGTGGAAAAAAGTAAATGTGAAACTTTCCCCATCGAAAAAATCCAAGATTACTACACTAAAATATTTCATTAATAGACTACCATCTTGTGCAACGTTACCATCTTGTGCCAACGTCCATCACATTAGATTATGTGAAACATGAAGATTGGACATCAATGGATTTTATGAAATTGTGTGTGGAACTTCAACAAAAGGTTCCTCATCTTGAAGAATTAAATTGGAATAATTCTTTATCACGTGACTCTCTCTCATCGATTATAGATTTATGTGCAGAAATTTTACCCAATTTAAAAAAATTAGGATTTCGTAATTGTTTGTTTCCTGACTTTTCTGAAAGAGAAGAATTAAGTGGTACTTCGAAGATTGAAGTTTTGGACCTGTCCTCGAGTAACTTTTGTCGGTCCAATAAGCCACAGCTCTCAAGAATGTCCTCCTTAAAGATCTTGCATTTACCTCAAACGTATCTAGATGATTCTTGTTTTGAAAATGACACTTCCTTCTTGAAGCAGTTGCATGTTTTGGATCTGGGTGGGACAAGTATAACTCACAGCACAATTGATGTAATAGCGGAATATGGATATAATTTGAAAGACTTATATTTATGCTCTACTCATCTAGAAGACCATGACTTGGCTTTTAATGAATCAGTATTTCCTTCCTTAAAGACAATCTGCCTCTATTGTCCTTATCTCACATGTGAGGGTATTGTTTCTTTCATCCGTTCATGTCCATCTCTGGAGAATGTCTATGTTGATGCACATGTTGCCAAAACTTTTGCAGCACATCCTTTTGTTGTTGCCAATAGATGCAAGGCAGAAATTGTGAAAGCCATTGATTTTGGACATGTGCATAATGCAAATTATTCACTCACTCAGTTGGATTTTATTCCAATGATTCATCTGTGAAAGTGTAATTTTAAGTCAATTTTGAAGTAATGTGTGTCCATCTCAGGGTTGGTAAAAAACCGGGTTTTTTTTTTAAACTCAAAAACCATGGTTTTTTTGGTTTAAACCGGGTTTTTTTTATATGTTTTCCTGTTACATATACATGCATATTTAAGAACAAAAATAAATATTTTTGAATATATAAGTAATAATTTGATTTAAAAGTAATTCTAATCAATATAATTATTTAATATACAATCAATTATGTAGAAAATTAAAATTCTTTAAAATCTAAACATATTTAGAAAAAGCTGTGTCTTATATATCATAAATAAAATGTGCTACATAATGAAACATTGATACCCTGAAAATCTTAATGAACAATCTTTTGATTACTAGCACTATAAATAAATATATGATATAGATTCATATATAAAACTTCATATATATTATTTTCAAATGGTTATTGAAAATAATTAATTTGAAATACTTGTTATATGTGATGTCTGATTTTTTTGTTAGAAGACTGCATGAGTTAATTATCTTTTATTGAAAAATAAAGCTTTTTATAAAGAATTTTTGGAAGGATTTGAATTTAGCACTAGAATCATTACACACTTCAAGCATTGTGTTTTCTAAAACTACCAGTTAAAAGATGACTGTTAAATAAACAAAATATCTATTTAACAGCTTTTTAGACTATTGAAAAACATTGATGTTAAAGTATACAGTAGCTTTATAAATGCTGTCATCTACCAAAGAATTTAAACAGCCATCGGACTGCATGTTCTATTATAACACTTAGTATTTTTAAACATCTAAACTAAAAATTGCATTTTTTAGGCATTTTTATGAGACTTTTTTTCTATTACGTCTCAAGCAAACCTTGTCTTGCCCCCCCCCCCTCCCCACTTTCTGCCAATTTTCTTAACTGATCTAAGTAATGGGTTTGGTTATGCAATAGAAGATTTAAATATATCTTTTGCATATTTTAGTTAAATGTAAACAGGTGCTTTACTAATGCCTAATTTTTCAATGTCTTCTTATTCGACTTCATATCTTGAGTTTTTTTTAATTCTTATAATATAATCCCTCCAATCAAGAAAAATTTCTTTTAGAGCTTGACTGAAATTTTAAAGATCATTTATGTCATTATCTGTACATCTGCGTTTCTCAAAGGAAGATATTTTTTAAATCTAAATATTGCATATTTTTCAACTATTTTATTTTTGCTAAATTTACATGATTTAAGTGTTTTCTGTAGAGTTTCAGATATGTTCATCAGTGCATGAAATATGCATTCTACATGTATACTAACATGACCTTGATTAGACTCACTATGTCTTATGGTGACTATTGAGATAAGACTTAAAAATAGAAATTACTTTCATCCAATAATTTGAACACTTAAATTACAAAAATGAGAAAATATTATATTAGATTTGTTCTAAAAAACTAATTGGTTTGAACTGTGCCAACCTAGCTGGTAAAAGAATAAAATTATAATGCAAAAAATCTAATCCCTATGTAAGAATGCAAGAAAAAAAAGGCTTGTTAAAATCATTAATCACGGAGCAAATAAAAAACTCATTGCCAATTATTCAATAGCATACATAACAAAAAGAATTTCTGAAATGATGAAATCCTTAGTAAATCTTAACTAATCAAGCAATTTAAATAGTAAAAGTGCATTTTTAACTCGAGTCTGCCCTTCTAGCTATATATATATATAGGCCTTAAAAAGGAAAAAGAAAGAAAGTAAACTGATTAGTTTTTTCTAACCAGCTAATTTTAGAAAAATTAGTTATTCTGCCATGTAGATTTACAGCTTACAAGAAAAGTTGAGTTGATTAAAATTTTTTGTCCTTTTAGAAACTTATTAATTCATCATTTTTCTACAGCTTTGCTTGTAGCTTCTTTATAATTTGGATTTTGCATTTTTCAATAATGTGTAAAATAAAACATTTGGGTAAAAGAATAAAAAAACCACTTGGTTTTAACCATGGTTTAAACCAAACAACCCTGGTCCATCTCTTTTATTTTGTTTAAAAGTTGTAAATTTTGATATTGATTTAAATTAAGCTTGTCAACCTCCTCCCCCCCGAAAAAAGGAGTCACGTATATTTTTAATTATCTTCGCTCTGAGTTTTAAAACAGAACGTAATAGAATATGTTATAAATAGCTTCACAACAAATTTTCTGTCAAAACCCATATTACATGTTTCTATTATAAATGGCTGAAAAATAATGATATTTATCTGATTGTCAATGACTTACTTTACAAATACCAACATATACAGTATTTCATGAAATAGATTGTTTTCGTAGAGTATAACAGCATTACATTTTTAGGATTTTGAATGCAAAATCTGAAAATCTTATGTATGAATGGTACATGATTTTGCATCTGTGTCAGAAATTTGAAAATTTAGATTCTCATCATTTAGTTGATTGAAGAGAGTCTTATTCCGTAACAATTTTAAACTAATGTGTTTTTGTTTTTGCTTATCACTATTATTCAGTTTCGGAATGTGATGCAATTGAAATATCTTAATAAATAAGAAAGATTTACCAGTCTTATGTATATGAGATGCAATTAACCCGCGAGTAGTCGCAACTTTTTTCACAACGTCATTAGTCGTGCTCGGTCTTTTCGCTGCTGGCCTCTCGCATACCATATATGTAAAAAAAGAAATATTTATCACCTAATATACAAAAATAACATTTCAATGAAGATATAAATTTACATTTTTCCTAAATTATGTATTTTATTCATGAGATCTGGAGTAATTGGAAAAAGTAAAAATGAACTGACATTAGTGATAGTTACGTAGACTTTTTCCCCAATTTCAACTCTGTTTCTAAAAATGAACCTAAAAAATAAACTTATGCGTTCTGTTACTTCACTAAGGTGGTCGAGAAACATCCAAAGTCAGCTACATGGTAGATTTCCGTTGTATTTGTAATATGATACAAGTTAGGAGATGATAAGTTATACGGGCGGCAAAAAGACCGACACGCGACTACTGACGGGTTAACATTGCATAATACAATTTTGCATCAAACTTCCAAAAAGTATCAGACCTCTTTCACTGCCTCCTCTACAATGCCTTCTCACTTGTGACGTAGTGGAGGCGGTTTCCCTGACAACTGTATTTCAACAAGCTTCGTGGCGATTGTAGAACCAGTAGGGTTAGTGATTTCGCCTCCACTTCATGACGTTTCACGCTTGTCAGTGCTGCTCAGTGAATAGGCATTGTAGAGGGGGCAGTGCCTCTTTTCAATTTTTAAAAATATCATAGTTTTTCTTTTTCTCCTCTGAACATTAAATTCATTAAAAATCCTGTACAAAGAAAAGAAAAAATGAAATCGTTTACAATAATTAAAATATGTCGCAAACTGTTCTTCCCTTTATTATTATGCAATGGAATTCTTCTGTGTGACCCTGTTAATGAAGAATAAGTGTCCTTTTCACTGCATACATTACAAAATGAATATTTTGATGCACTTTGTAGCTGCATATAAATTTGAATATGTTTCACAGGGTGTAACATCATTAAAATTCATTTGCAATGATTTTCCCCCAAAATGCCATAACGTAAGGTAAATTTTTGACTATCCCTGTAAATAAACTAATTATGGTAGAAACTTCCTTTTCAATAGGTAATCGAGCTGAGGTAAACGTTAATAATGTCATAAAATTTAATGGCAATACGAGTATATTTGCGGAAGTTAGAAAGCGGCCAGACAGACAGACAAACCGAAAGCATAATAACTTTTCAACTTTGTTGGAAAGTGTTAAAAAATAGAGTCAAACATATATTAATCAGTAGTTTTATTTTCCACCTTTTCCCCACAAAAAGATACTTCCATTGCTAATTATGAGTTTTGAATAAAATTTTTTATTTGTATGTAACTTATAAATTATTAATTAGTATAAGTATTAAAATATTTCTCATTCTTTATAAATATGACGTCATTATTTATCTAGCAACAATAATTACTGATATCCATGTCTCTAGTATTTTTAACGACAACTATAAAATATCTGTGTTACTTCAACTATGACGTCATATTTTTCGAATTGGAAATATTTTGTTAAAAATAAAAAAAATTTCCACCTTTTTTAAAATTTCTAATTGTCACCATTTTTGACAGAAAAATTCGAATATTGCCTTTATTTTTATTTCACTTTTGACGTCATATTTATTTTATTAACCATTTGAAAAATGGTTGTTGTTTTCGGGAGAATGGACCCGATGATGTTACCACTTTTGAATGATGTTACCACTTTTGAATGATGTGGTCACTTTTGAATTTAAATTAATTTCTTTACTTTTAGAAGAGTTTTTATTTGAATTTAAATTAAATTCTTTACTTTTAGAAGAATTTTTATTTGAATAGTAAATTAAAATGGTTAAAATCATTGTAATAAAGGAGAAAACTAACAAATTTAAAAATGGGTAGACGGAAATTAACAGATACGGAAAAAGCCGAAGCCAAAGAAATGAATGAACGTGAATATCGCATTCAATGATATTAAACACAATACGCGTACTTAAACAATCATAAAGTGATTTTTATTTCTTCTTTTGCTATTTAAAATAAAAATTTAGTCAACATGTATAAGTTGCTTATTAGTTTGGCGATTCGTATCATTTGGCGAAATTGGTCGACGGGATAACTGAGTAATACTGTATTTGGTTTGGCGCAAAAACGTCTTTCAATGCAGAAAATGATAAAATCAAAAGATTATTGAGCCGCTGAAAACCAATTACGTGTTGAAAGGCGATCACGAAAAAGGAAGCAATTTAATGCCGAACCGATTAATTGTAAAACATCATGTCGCCAGGGCGACCAATCCACTAGCCATGGCGTTTTACTATCGGTCGGTTCTAACCAGGAAAATTTGAGTGCCAATAGTGATTCTAACAAGCCGGAAAATGTTATAGCTATTACTCTTGATTTTCCACCACCTAAAAAGAAAACTAAAAAGCAATCGGCTTGGGAAAAACTGGGAAAAAACTTTTTTGATTCGATGTCTGATGGACCCATTCACAGATGCATGTGCTGCGATCGATTTTGGTTTAAAACCTCCATCACCAAAATTCTGCTCTGTAAAATCAAACAATATATGCCAAAGTCTTACAAGTATAACAGTATATGCCAAAGCTGTATTTTAATAATGATTACTTTTGCACCAACAATGTTAAATAGTTTGAAATGTTTCTTTCGTCGCCAACTTTTATGCTTGGCGACAATAGAGTGATATAACTTAAACGAACCGTACCTTCAAATTGCAGCATGTATAAAGTCATTTATAGCAGTGGCACGGATAATACACAATAAAACAACTGGTATTTAGCTTAAAATGATAGATGAATGTATCGAGTGAAACATTTTTCAAATGGTTGGGGTAATTTCTTAAATTACAATTTTTTTAAATTCTTTTTATTCTCATTTTTCGTATGGAAGTAACTCAATTGAAAATCTATTGCCGCTGAGAAATTATTATTCCCGATTTTAATTTTGTTGGCAACAGGAAAGAAAAATGGTCATTTTTTTATCGGAAAAAATCAATTTATTCTGTATAAAAAATAATGAAATTTTGGAATATTAAGAAAAATATTTGAATATATCAATTAAAAATTAGCCTATGTTCATTTCCGGGCTTCAACTTATCTATATGCAAAGATTCAAAGACATTAATCCATCCGTTTTGAAGCCAACTTCATTCCAATTTTTCGGACACATTTTCACATTTATAATATACTAGCTGTTACCCGTGACGTCGTTCACGTAGCATAAAAAAAAGATAAACGCTTTAATTAAACAAAACATTTCATCAACAACAATTTAAAATATATATAACACATATCTTATACCAGGCTATGCAGTAGTTTTTTTTATTTTATTTTTTTTTTTTTTTTATAGGGGACTTAAAGAACTCAGTCAAATAAATGGAAAATGTGTTAGATAATATTAACGATCGCGAAAAAGAAATTGCAACCATTTATACTGTAGAACACCTGTAACGCACCCCAATGGTACAGAAATCATGTTGTAGTGCATTTCAGAATTCCATATCAAAGAAAGAAAAATCATGTGTTAAACCTAGATAATAAAAAAAATATCCAACATTTCCATAATACATAACTTTGCCGGCCCATTCTTTTCTGCATCTGTGTATGTGATCTATGTGCTTGTAAATATTCTAAATACAATTTTAAAATTTTGCTTAGTTAGAAAAAGTATGACAAAGATTAAAATTCACCTTTAGCAATTTCTAATAATAGACAGAAAAGAAACGTACTTGAATTCTTTTGTACAGTCCTGTATATTACGTGCAAATATTTATACGACCGCATATTTAGATTAAATTATTCAAGCAAAAAACCCGATTCAAATTATTGAATTCATATTTCCGGGAATCACTATTGCACAGGTGACCATATATCTAGTTTATTGTATAGTCCGATACATGATTTATTTAAATTCTACAAACATCTCTTATTATACCAAATGTAGCTGAACTTCAGGATGCATTAGTTTTCCTTAAAATACATACTATAATTGAAAAAGCTCTTCAGCAATCTTTTCTAATAGACCATACTTTGGATACAATATCTGAGATCTGGACACATGTCCAAAATCTTTTATGCGTCTCTGTAAATGAACAACAAATGTGATGCAAATCATACTTTACTGCAAGCATATTAGTAAATTTCAGTATTTATCATTGTATTGATTATCTCAGTATATTAATTTCATCATGTTTGAAACAGTGCAACGCAATTAAAATAAGTTGGGAATATTTTTCCCTGTAGACTATTATATTACCGAATATTTTTCTGTTATCTTGTAAAAGAATGTTAAACCTTTTCACCCCATTTTCTACAGAAATCCTGTTTTAGTGCACTTCAGAAACTGATATCAATTTCAATATTATTAAAATAACTTTAATAAAGTAACATTATTAAAATATGCTTCAAATGGTTGTTCTTTACAGACTATGATATATTGAAATACTTTTGAGCTCACTGTACGCACACTATAAGTACTATACTTAACATATTCGATAGTAACCATGTTCTTGTGAACCTTAAAAATGCATGTAAATTTCATTACATTTAAAATTATGTAACATTATCAAAATACACCACAAATGATTTTTTCGCCGTATATCATAATGTAAAGTCTCCTTTTGAGTGCTTCTGTGATTCAGCTATAATTACTATCTCGTTCATTATCAATGCCGCACATGCTATAGCAAATCTCAATAACGTATGTTATTTTCGTACGAATCCCACTATATTTACTCAAGTTAAAACACGGACAAACAGACGGCAGACCCCAGGCACTCGGCATCCGGTATACAGACAGGTTGAAGTCGGTAAACACTTTTAGACCATGTTAGAAAGTGTCAAAAAGGGGGTAGTTTCCGTAGAACGAAAAAAAAAAAAAAAAAAAAAAAAGAATTTTTGAAAATTTAAAAACTTATACATTGTTTCAGATATGACGTTACATTGATATTTTAAAAATTCTTAATGGAAAGTATTCCTGTGACGTCACAATTGGTAAAAAGTTGAATTTTATAGCCTCGAACCGAAAGAAAGAAAAAGGTTCATTTTTATTTCGGATTAATATCTGGAAAAACTACTAAAATATTAATATTCTTGTGAAGTCTTCTAAGTGTAAAAGAAATTTTATATAATCGTCTGCGTGATATAAGAAGAAAAACAGTATTCCTCTGACGTCACAATGGGTAAAATTGCGGTTTTTAACCTCGAACCGAAAAACAGAATAGGGTCCATTTATTTATTTCATTTTCTTTTATCACGTGAAAATCTTTTAGTTGAAAATTTATTACAGAAGAGAAATAATTATTCCGGTTTTTTTATTTTTTGGCAACGAAAAAAGAAAGATGATTAAATATTATGGAAATTTTTTCAATTTATTCTGTATGAAAAATAGTGAAATGTTGAATTATTAAGAAAAATATTTGAATAAAATAAATAAAAATTAGCCTATGTTCATTTTAGGCCAATGATTTATCTATATACAAAATTTCAAAGACATTAATCCATGCGTTTTGAAGCAAAGTTCATTCCAATTTTCGGACACACTTTCACATTTATAATATACTAGCTGTTACCCGTGACGTCGTTCACGTAGCATTAAAAAAAAGATAAACGCTTTAATTAAACAAAACGGTTCATTAACAATAATTTAAAATATATATAACATTTATCTTATAGAAGGCTATTCAGTAGTTTTTTTATAGGGGACTTAAAGAACTCAGTCATATAAAAGGAAAATGTGTTAGATAATACTAGCGGCCTTCGCCCGCTACGCTGGTCGGTTTATCTAAAGAAATCTTGAAGAAGTAGTTAGATAAGGTTCAGACATACATTAAAAAAAAAAAAAAAAGCAAGTCGATCATTCAAAAAACGTTGGGAAATATCAAATATTTACTGTAATTTTTTAAGAAAAACAAAGTTTCGAAAAAAAAAATTAAATCGAAAAAAAAATTACACTGACATATTAATGCAAGGAAATTTTCCCAGAGAGAAAATTCGCCTTGAATACAATATTTCAAATTCTTTTAATTGCTTATAGGCGTTAATGCCAACATAGTGAAAAAAAATTCCATGCTGGGAATCGAACCCGGGCCATCAGTATGGCGCACTGACGTTCTACCGACTAAACCACATGGAACGACAGCCAGCTTGAAACTTTCTCATACTTAAGTAGACTGGCGAAAACATAACGATAGCGCGTTTTAAAATCGCACAGTGACATCTATTGGATTTTATATGTACTAAAAAACGTGAGCAGCGCACCTAATAGTTTCTTTTGTTTCTTTTTGTTACTTTTTTGTCTGTTGTCCGATTTTGATGAAACAAAGCCTATACACTGCCCGGGAGTGTGCATTCTTCATTAGTGAAAACCGCATAAAAATCCATTCAGTAGTTACGAAGATAACCTCGAACAAACAGACAGACAGACAGACAGACAGACAAAAAATTCAAAAAATTTTTTTTTTGTGTTTCATTGGTTTTCTTTTATCGCCCTGACTCCATTTTTGTCAATTATCTTCAATGTACAGACACACCGGGTCCTACTGTTTTATTATATGTATAGATGAACAATCGCGAAAATGAAATTGTAACCACTTATACTGTAGAACAACTGTAACGCACCCCAATTGTACAGAAATCATGTTGTAGTGCATTTCAGAATTCTATATCAAAGAAAGAAAAATCATGTGTTAAACCTAGGTAATAAAAAAAAATATCCAACTTTTCCATAATGCATAACTTCACCGGGACATTCTTTTCTGCAGCTGTGTATATGATCTATGTGTTTGTAAATATTCTAAATACAATGTTAAAATTTTGCTTAGTGAGAAAAAGTATAACGAATATTAAAATTCACCGTTAGCAATTTCTAATTATAGACAGAAACTTACTGGAATTCTTTTTTACAGTCCTGTATATTACGTGCAAATATGTATACGATCGCATATTTAGCTTAAATTATTCAAACAAAAAACCCGATTCAAATTATTGAATTCATATTTCCTGGAATCGCTATTGCACTGGTGACCAATCCAGTTTATTGTATAGTCCGATACATGATTTATTTAAATTCTACAAACATCTCTTATTATATCAAATGTAGCTGAACTTCAGGATGCATTAGTTTTCCAAATACATACGATAATTGAAAAAGCTCTTCAGCAATCTTTTCTAATAGACCATACTTTGGATACAGTATCTGAGATCTGGACACAGGTCCAAAATCTTTTATGCGTCTCTGTAAATGAACAACAAATGTGATGCAAATGATACTTAACTGCAAGCTTCTTGTAGTAAATTTCAGTATTTATCATTGTATTGATTATCTCAGTATATTAATTTCATCATGTTTGAAATAGCGCAACGCAATTAAAATACGCTGGGAATATTTTTTTCACCGTAGACTATTATATTACCGAACATTTTTCTATAATCTTGTAAGTGAATGTTAAATCTTTTCACCCCATTTTCTACAGAAATCCTATTTTAGTGCACTTCAGAACCTGATATCAATTTCAATATTATTAAAATAACCTTAATAAAATAACATTAAAATACGTTGCAAATGGTTTTTCTTCACAGACCATAATATATTGAAATACTTTTGAGCTCCCTGTACGCACACTATAAGTACTACATTTAACATATTCGATAGTAACCATGTTCTTCTGAACCTTAAAAATGCATGTAAATTTCATTTCATTACATTTAAAATTATGTAACATTATCAAAATACACCACAAATGATTTTTTCGATTTGGACCATAATGTAAAGTTTCCTTTTGAGTGCTCCTGTGATTCAGCTATAATTGCTACCTGGTCCATTTTCAATGCCGCATATGCTATGGTAAATCTCAATAACGCATGTTATTTTCGTATGAATTCCACTATATTTACCCAAGTTGAAAAACGGACAGACAGACGGCAGACCCCAGGCACTCGGCATCCGGTATACAGACAGGTTGAAGTCGTAAACACTTTTAGACCATGTTAGAAAGTGTCAAAAAGCGGGTAGTTTCCGTAAAACGAAAAAAAAAAAAAAACAGTGTTAGGAAAAGTATACTACAAACCTGTGTTTTAGGTGGCATTTTTGTATAATTTGTACATATATGCTCTGCATATATCATAAAAATTTATAGAAATTTATTATAAAAAACATTCTTAAAAGTCACAACATATTTTTACTTTTTAAGAGCTAAAAAAAAATGTGCAATTAATATCCATTTACAAACCTGTTTCCAGTACACTTTGAGCACATTATGCCAAATTGAGATATTGACTGAGGGAATGTATTGTCTCACAATTACATTAAATCTTTACATTTTAAGCCCGAAAGTGCATTTTTAAAGTGATATTTATTTATATTTTCAGAATTGAACAATTTTCAGAATTGAACAATTTTCAGAATTAACACACAAAAATATATATATATATATATATTTTTTTTGATTAGTTGAGCTTTTCTTACTTTCTAAAAATGATAAAAAGTTTTTTCATTGATCATTACGTCATTTACGATATGTATAAATTATTAATATTTTCTAGTCGTTTAGTATTTAACCTTTAAAAAAACTTATTTCATTTTAAAATTAAATATTAACCACGCTCAGACGATAAACTTAATTTTCTTTAAATAATAACTTTTGATATCATAATTCAATCTCATTTCATTGCAACATCAGATATATTTATTTTATTTTCAATATGTGACGTCACAGTCGTCTCTTTTTAGCACTTACTCAAAATTACATTGTGTTATTAAAAATGGAAACTTGAAAACTTATACTTTGTTTCATATATGACGTTACATAGATATTTTTAAAATTCTTAATGGAAAGTATTCCTCTGACGTCACAATTGGTAAAAAGTTGAATTTTATAGCCTCGAACCGAAAAAAAGAAAAAGGTTCATTTTTATTACGGATTAATATCTGGAAAAACTACTAAAATATTTATATTCTTGTAAAGTGTGAAGTTATATTCTTGTAAAGTCTTCTAAGTGTAAAAGAAATTTTATATAATCGTTTGCGTGATATAAGAAGAAGAACAGTATTCCTCTGACGTCACAATTGGTGAAATTGCGGTTTTTAATCTCGAACCGATAAACAGAATAGGGTCCATTTATTTATTTCATTTTATTTTATCACATGAAAATCTTTCAGTTGAAAATTAATTACAGAAGAGAAATAATTATTCCGTTTTTTTTTTATTTTTTGGCAACGAAAAAAGGAAGATAATTAAATATTGTGGAAAATTTTTCAATTTATTCTGTATGAAAAATAGTGAAATATTGAATTATTAAGAAAAATATTTGAATAAAATAAATAAAAATTAGCCTATGTTCATTTCAGGCCAATAATTTACCCATATACAAAAATTCAAAGACATTAATCCATCCGTTTTGAAGCCAAGTTCATTCCAATTTTCGGACACACTTTCACATTTATAATATATATAAGGATATAAGGATTCTGCATTGAAGGAAAATATTTGTTTTTCACTTTTTGTAAACAATGCTTTTTACTTACCCATCATACGTAGTATAGGGTAAATCTTGCAATCGTTTTGAAAATCGAAAAAAAATTTTTGACGGATTTACACGTTTCAGACACTGGATATTCCGAAAAACATATTTTTAGAAATTTTTTTTTGCCGTCTGTCTATCTGTAAACGCTCTATCTCCCGAACAAATTGAGATAGAGACTTGAAATTTTGTATGTACTTAGTATGTAAGAATGGGACGAAGCCTATTGAATATCAGCAACCTCGATGATCCGGAACTATTTTTTTCGGACTCGCGAAAAAATTCGTTCTGATGAAAGGTATATAAAAATTTTCGAATATTTTTTTATTTTATTTTAAGGAGTGAACATAAAAGGCAATAAAATAACACAAATTTTGCATAAAGAATGAAGTCGATCGTATTGTTAGTTGCCGAGATATTTGTAATCCTGTTTTCCACATACTTCAAATTTTTATGACCCTGTATTTCATTCAAATTTCAATTCAAAGATATATTTTAAATGGAAATGAGACACTTAAACCGACGCTGCAAATTGTAAGTTAATCTGATTATTATTTTTGGAGTTATAAGGGGGTTTCTTTTACACAGTTCCGTATTACTTGAGTAGCTTGGCGTTTTATATAATTTGTCGTAATGGGTTCGTCAGCAATTCATTAATAGAGCATTACTATGTATATTAAAAATATTTAATTACACGTTTAAGTTTTGTTTTGGAATGGCAATGCATATTGTATACAGCTTACACATGTTTTATTTTCATATATTGTGCTATACATATCCATGATGGGTAAGTATTACGGTGGCCTCCAACGACTAGTTTATTTTACAATTAAAGTCAAATAACGGTGAACATGTCGAAAAAATACATTTTTCTTCTAAAAGATTTATTATTTTTTTAAAAACAAAATAAAGAGGTGTTTGTGCCTTTCGTAATTCAATCGATTTCTTAAAAAATTATGTTTTTCCTATCATTTTCCTATATCTATTCCTATTTTTTAGATTTGTCTTCCTATAGCATTAAAATGTGCCTCAAACAGTGTCCCCCCTATACCATTATGTAATTAAATACTTTTGTTTGGCCCTGTAAATGAATAACAAATATTCTTTGCACAACAAATTATAGAAAATGTATATTATAATATGTACTTCATCAATTTTATTACGTTCGAAGGAATGTAATATCATTAAAATGCATTTGAATCATTTTCCCCATTGACCGTAATGTAAAGAAATACTTTTGATTGTCCCTGTCATTGAACTCTGCATCCGATTCTCATAAAATTTGGAATGGCACGACAGAATTATGCAACAATTATATATTTTATTTTCAAGTGATTTGATTGCATAGTTTTTGCTCTGTTACATGCAAACAGAAAGACTGAATGAATGAAGACTATAAGTGCTACATATTTATATTATAAAGGAGAAACTGTCTATGCGTAAAGCTGATGTCCTTCTGCGAATGGCAACACTTTGAAGTTTTAAATAAAATTTCACTTTTAAAATTTTCGGCATTGCATATTTTTAACTTCTAAACATTGGACATTTTCAATTTGTTACACCATCATATAAGAGGAAAAATGTACTTTTAAATGAAATTTGTTTGAAAGCTGTGTCTCGATTTGTTTTTGAGTTTTTTTTTTTTTTTTTTTTTTTTTTTTTTTTTTTTTTTTTTTTTTGCCATCGTGGCAACAAAAGTACAGTAGAACCTCAATCATCCAAAATAATTGGGAGCGATCCTACTTCGGATAATCGAAATTTTAGGGTAACCGAGATTTCATTAATAATCATCTAGTTTAATATGTAGTATCGTCCTTGAACAGTCATTATGGCTTATTTTAACATTTAAATACTAAATTAAAAATGTAAATGAAAATAAATTTATTTTTGAAATAAAAACTTACAATGGTTTAAACGCAAGCTTCATCTGGTGAAAAACACTTCTTAATTTTTTTTCCGAGTTCCTTTTCATCTTACTGCAGTGACACGCCATCGTGAAACTTCTTTGCAAATTTTGTCACAGCTTCTTACGATTCTAGTCGCTTAACAATATCATAATTTTCCTGTATGGTTCCTTTCCTCTTAATGGAAGCCATGGCTAAAAAAAAAGAAAACTTGAGTGTAAAAAAATATGAAAGACAATGCGTAAGCTCTATATGATAGCACTCAAGAAAATTCTGATCGGAAGTGTAACAGCAGAAAAAGAGAACAAACAGGAATTCTGACCAGCTGCCGAAAGTGACCATACCTAAAAGATCGTCCTAGTAGGGGTAGAAAGGGAATAGCAAACGGGTTTTTAACTTCTTTCCTTCTTTTTCCGTTTTCTGGAATAGAATTGTCCACAAAAGATAAGTGGCACAAAGTGACTCCTCCCCCTTTTCAAATTCTGCTGCAATGAAAATTTCACAGCTGTTGATATGACAAAAGAGGTTAGGTTCTTTGCACTTGTTTACGGTCAGAGGATGCAATAACATTCGATGGTACGAACTTCCAAATTTCGAAATGGCGCGTGTTTTTGTTTAGAACAGGGACGTTTGAAAGTATGAAAGAGTACACTCATACAAAGAATTGAGCTTGCGAGAAGGAATTCTAAAAAAGAGAACTTCAAAATATTTATCCGCACTCGTAGTTTGGAAAGAACGGTTTGCATACAAAAGGAATGTGGGAAAAACCCTTAAAAATGCATGTTTGTTAAGAGAAAATTTTGGATTTTAGTAGAAAATGAAAAAAAAGGGCTGAAGAAACCGACTTCGTTTTACGGAGAGTTTCGATTAATCGAGGTTCTTTTGTATTCCAAATTGTGGAAACCACAAGGATTCATGTATGTCTCGGATATATTTACTCTGGGCCGCAAACAACAATCATTTTCAACAAATTGGAAATTGCACGTGAAGCGTAGCAAATGAGGTGCGTTCGTACAATAACGAAGTTTTAAAAATATCACTCTCATCTATCAATCTCATAAAATTGTAAATAATTACAATTAAAATGCGCACCAAGCAATGTTTTCCCTATACCATTATGCAATGGAATACTTTTGTGTGGGCTTGTAAATCAATAACAAATATTCTTTGCACCACAGATTATGCAAAATGTATATCATAATATGTACTTTATAGATCCATATCAATTTTATTACGTTCGAATGAGTGTAAAACCATTAAAATGCATTTGAAACATTTTTCCCCATTGACCGTAATGTAACGGAATACTTTTGATTGTCCCTGTCATTGATCTATGCATCCGAATTTCATAAAATTTGAAATGACTCGACAAAATTACGTAATAATTATGTATTTTAAATTGCAAACGATTCGGTTGGGTAGTTTTGCGTTGTTATATGCGGACAGACAGACGGACGGACGGACTGAACGACAACAATAGGTGCTGCGTATTTACATAATTACGAACGCACCTAAAAATGATTAATAATATTCGGTTAACAAAATTTGATTTAAACAAAATAACATAGTTTCGTAGAAACTCCGCGTTCACACAATAATGTTTCTTCGCCCTTATATTGCTTACGATACAGATGCTTTTATTATCCCTTTCCAATGGAGCATTATTACGCATTCGATGGCCGCCTTGCTGTGTCGATGATGTATCGTTGCATCTACATTCTACATCATCTTTGGTTACTGTTATGATATATTTTTATGGCGACAAGGGTTTCAGCAATACACCCCCTACACCTATATTTTATGAACTCCAAACGATCACTCACTCGTCAAATGGTAACGGAATTTCAGCCATTTTTAAAAAGTCGTTGAAATCGAAAATATTTCACGTTCTTGGAAGTAATAACAAATCTTTTAACTGCTAAAGAGATAAGATAAAAACTTTAAAAACAGAGGAGAATAGCCATTTAATAAATTTCAACAGCCATTTGAAAAAAAAAATTTCAGATGCTTATAAATAAATTATACATTAAAAAAAATATTTTCCTTACCATTTGTTAACAAGATAAGTTCATTTATTAGTTAAAGCTAAATGAAGGTGAAACAACTGGAATAGATTACATAACCATTTTCTTTTTTAGCTCAGAGGCTATCAAAGCCTGGGAGCTTATGTGTCAGTCCGTTCTATATGTGCGTAACGCGATAACTCATGATAAAAATATTCGATTTACTTGAAATTTTGGATATATGTATATTCTGATAAGGCGCTTCCATGATTAGTTTTTGGAGTTCATTCGATATGTATAACAGAGGAAACGGGGGCTAATGCCCCTTCCCTTAGCTTATTTAAATGGGTTTTTTATGCAGAATTATCAGTTTTCGTTCAAAATTTAGATGTAAGATAATTCTAATGAGGCACTTTCGTGATTTGTATTACGTGTTCATTGGATAAGAAAAAACAGGGGAAACGGGGGCTCATGCCCCTTCCCTTAATTGATATAAATGTTTTTATCATGGAGAATTATCAGTTTTTGTTCAAAATTTAGATGAGGCGTCTCCGTGATTAGTATTATTCATGCAGGTTTTTTTATATGATAAATCATATCCCTGATTAGTTTAAGGGGTTCAGTGATTAAGTATAAAAATGGAAACTGGAGGAAGGTGATCCCCCCCCCCCTTAATTTGTTTTTCGAACGGAATTAACCCTTGAAAATATAGATTAATATATAATTAGTATGCGTAGCCTGTGAGCTCAATGCCATCAGTTTAACTGGGCAGTATTCTTTTTATTTAGTTAGTTAATTAGTAACTTTTTTTAGTTTTTTAGTAAGTTATTTTACTGTAACAAATTACATTTTTTTTGAAAAATTATTCGGACAATAAAACAATATTATAAAGAAAATTGAATGTAATCTTTATCAAATTATAGTAATATGTTTTTGTCTTAGTATATTGCCTGAATATTAAATTAAATTCACGGATCGTTGAAGATGTTTTTTAGAGGGGGGGGGGGGGGGGACATTTTGCGAAAAGTAAAAATAATTTCGTGAATAGCATTTTATGTTTGTGAAAAGTAACATTTTGTAAAGGAAATATGAAATACAGTTACTGAATTTAAAAACCTAGAAAACTGGTTTTCTTTGAAATTTTTTAACCTAACAATATACAAATATTGAATAGTATGTTTTTTAGTAATAAAATTTTGTGAAAGGGCCCGTTTTAATACTTGGATTTCGGAGAAAAAGCCTGTTTTAATATTTACATTTCGGAGAAAGGGCCTGTTCACTGTAGAAAAAAAAAATTGTTAAATTTATTGCAAAAACTACTGGCAGCAATTTTGCCGCAAAAACTGCTGTAATATTATATGTAATTTTTTTCATTACGTCTAATTTTACTGCAATTTTTACGGCAAAAACTGCTGGAAACTTAACTAATAATAACACATTGCTCAGTGGTGCACAAAACAGAAATTTTAATATACATTTGTACAATTAAAATAAAATAAAACTTTCCTAAACATTTTATTTTAATTGTACAAATATTTGTACATATTTTATTGTACACAATTGTACATATTTTATTTTAATTGTACTAATGTATATTAAAATTCCTGTTTTGTGCACCACTGAGCAATGTGTTATTATTAGTTAAATTTTATGGTGCAACTGTCCTATATTTATTTATGCTGGAAACTTTTCTACGCTGTCAATTAAACGAATTTTTTTTCTTTTTATTTACAGTGTTTTATTAAAAGGATTTATGTGTAATGGCTCTAAATAATCCCTAAATTATGCCTGAATCGACCTCGAAATTAAAATCATTATAAGTTAGACAAAGTTTTAAAAATTTGGTATGGAAAAACGGACAGCAAAGATATGACCACAAACCGTCTGTGATCATATCGCAGTAGCGGTTCTATTTACTGCGAGCATATAATTTTGTATAATTATTTATACCATACCTATATTGTAGATCTGTAATTTAAAGTATGTTGACAGGTTCTTTTTAAAAATGCATTCGCTAGTTATAGGCTATGATCGCTTAAGACAATAAATGCTCTTTAAGAAAAATTATTTATTTGCAGTAAACTTCAAAATTTAAGGGTTTTCGTACAGAAAAGTTAGGGATGGTGCCTGAACGCATTTTTTTAAGAAAACAGTCTTCACATGACTGAGTTCATGAAGCGAGAGGGAGGCAATTAATTCCTCACTGAAAAATTCACACATTGGCATCACACAATTGGCGACATTAAGCATATGAAAAATGACTGATATCATCTCCGCAAAATTGTCTGTTACGCTTAAACAATAAAAGGATTTTGAATTTAATAGCAGGGCAACCAGAAAACAGCAGTCCTAAAAAATACGCCAAAAAGGAATCCGACTGCCAATTCGTACGTTAGGAGCATATTTTGGGAAAATGTTCTCAAAAGACATAACAACCATTATCTACATGAAAAGACTCTTATGCAACGAATAAGTTAGACTTAAAATTACGCAGAGAGGAAAATGAAATTTCACTGACCGCAAACACATTCGATCTTTATTCTTTTTTTTATTTGTTTCCAGCAAGGGTGAAATACGCATCTTAATGAATTATCTTTATCTGACAGCCGATTTTCAGTAATAAAGCAGATGCTAGGTGTTTTTCTTTCTTTTCTTTTGAACAGAAAGTTATTGTGGGATCGAGAATAAGCGTTAAGATAAAATAGATATTAATTAAAGATTATTTTTAACTGTAATTTAGAAAAATGTAAAATTTAAGAATACTATATGTGATTCTACATCACAATACCAGCCATGTTTTACGGGTTTTTCCTCACCGCTATATTTTAACATATAAATTTATCTTACTTAATCATCGGAAATATAATTTTAAGTAAATCAATTTTTTCTGAT
Source organism: Maratus speculifer (assembly GCA_964019185.1). Taxonomy (NCBI): domain Eukaryota; kingdom Metazoa; phylum Arthropoda; class Arachnida; order Araneae; family Salticidae; genus Maratus; species Maratus speculifer. The sequence continues at coordinate 604,212 of CAXHSM010000012.1, read as the reverse complement.
CAAAAATAGTGGGAGGTAGAAAGCGTAAAAGTTAAAATTTATGGTGTATAATATTCTTTCAAAAAGCTTTTAGTTGTAGGAAAATAATGGTTAAAAAAATGACATTTTTATAAACAAAATTTTGTCTTGCACTTCGCTTAGAATTTTTTCTTGGGCTTTTCTGGATTGCATTTAAATGAACTAGCTGTATGGCCGAAACTAGCCATTTTTGCGGTCGTTTCAAACATGGATTTTGCTCCCCCCCCCCTTCCCTGCAAAATATATTTAACATACAAAAATATATAAAGTAACATATAAAGTATAAAACAGAAAAAAAGTATCAGCAATTTTTTAATAGCCGACTTATTTTAAACTTTAAAACATCTAATCATAAAATGATGCTGAAGCTGTCAAATATTAATTCAATAAAATCTTGTAAACGAAAAAAAAAAAAAAAAAAAAAAAAATCCATTTTATACAGAATTTTTATGCCATATCATTCTTAGATTCTTCTATGACGTTGACTATCTGTGTTAAATCTCGGGAAAATTTTTAGCTTTTTTAATTTTCGGCCTAAAATTTTGATTCCTGTAAAGTTTTAAATTTACTATTTTACGCTAAATGTAGTAAATCCCTTTTTAGCTCACAGGCTATCATAGCCTGAGAGCTTATGTGCCCGCCCGTTCTGTATGTATGTTCGTACGTAACGCGATAACTCATGATAAAAATATCCGATCCACTTGAAATTTTGTACATAGGTATATCCTGATAAGGCGCTTCCCTGATTAGTTTTTGGAGTTCATTCGATATGTATAAGAGGGGGAACGGGGGGCTCATGCCTCTCCCCTTAATTGATATAAATGGGTTTTTCATGCAGAATTAAGTTTTCGTTCAAAATTTAGATATAGGATCATTCTGATGGTGTGATTCCGTGACTGTTATTAGTTGCTTATTGAATAAATATAACAGGGGGAACGGGGGTTCTAATGCCCCTCCCCTTAATTTATATAAACGGGTTTTTCAAGCAGAATTGTCAGATTTGGTTCAAATCTCTGCATAGTTTTGGAAGTTTAATGGTTAAGTATAAAAGAGGGGAATAACTCTTCTTAAATTATATAAATGCTAAATGGGTTTTTATTAAGAATTATCCGATTTGCTCAGAATTTTGAATATAGATTTTTTATATGATAAAGCATGTCCTTGATAGTTTAGGAGGTTCAATGATCAAGTATAAAAAAAAGGGGGAGAGCGGTTTTCCCCTATTAATTTTTTTTCGAACGGAATTAACCCTTGAAAATATAAGGTTGTAATGTACAATCAGTATGCGTAGCCTGTGAGCTCAATGCTATCAGTTTAACTGGGCAATATTCTTTTTATTTTAAATAAATATTTTGAAGAAATTAAAATTATTGAAATCAAACCTCATTAAGGGTGTATTTTGATTCAAACTGCTTGTTTTCAGTTTTAAATTTATTTTTGCTCTTAAATGCACCAAACTTTTAAAATTTCTTATTTGGAAAGTACACAAGGTGACGTGATCGTCGATTCTTTGATCAATGCAGAAAATATTGCAAAAAATGCAATCAAAAATGGCATTTTGAACGGATTTCTCTGAAGCGGGAGATTTGTGAACGAAAAAAAGGGTTCTACTGATAAGGTAGATATTTATAAATCGAATTCTAATGAATGGAGTGTCAAAAGACATCACACGGCACCAAGCCCGTAGCCAGGATTTCCTTTCGGGAGGGGCTCAATCTTGGAATTTTTTTGTCATCTGACATCAGTAAAGGGTATAATTTAAAGCGTAAATAAAAAATAAACAAGGCCTAACCTACGATACAAATCCGGCAAGGATATATTTGTTGTCCATTTCAAAAATTGTTATTTTTTCAATTTCTATTACAATTTTTGGTTTGTAAGAGCTCTTTCAGTACCTGTTCGAAAACTGAATGAAAAACTGCAAAGAAATTTAAACAAGTTGAAAACTGCACGTAAAGCGTAGCAAATGAAGTGCGTTCGTACGATAAAAATTTTTAAAAATATCACTCTCATATATCAATCACATAAAATTGTAAATAGTTAATTACAATTAAAATGTGCACCTAACAATGTTCTTCCTATACCATTATGTAATAAGATACTTTTGTGTGGCCTTGTAAATCAATAACAAATGTTCTTTGTACCATAGATTATACAAAATGTATATTATAGTATGTTCTTTATACAGGGTGCCCAGTAAATGACTGACCCATTTTGAATTTAAATTTAAAAAAAAAAAAAAAAAAAAAAAAAAAAAAAAAAAAAACGGTTTGTGATAAAAATGTGTAGTTTGCTGCATTGTTATCAGAAAATCAATAAATTTTTAGATAAGCACTTTCTTAAAATAGCTCAATTTTCGAGCAATAGATGGCGTTGACGTGGGCAACAGGCTGTTAAATTTCAAACATTACTCTAGTTATTATACGCGTGAGATTTTCGGCTCATTTCGCAGAGTCGAATCTCAGTCGACATGTTAAATCGACACTCCACTCACCTGCAGAAATAGAGTTTATTGGTTGGAAAGAGATTTAAAACAATGTTTATGATTGAATAATGCTTATTATATTAATAAAAACCAACAAAATATTCATTGACTTTTTGCACATTTACCATAAGTAAATTGTATTCAAAAAATGTTTTTGTATCCGGTTAACTGATTCTCTTTTTACATACAATAAATTAAAAATATGGGATAAACACCACTTTTTTAAGTAAAAAAAAAATCTTAATATTTAATCTAAACATTTCTTCCATTAAATAGTATGAAATTGTATTTGAAAAATCAGTGATGTTAAAAAGCTTTAAGTTATGGATCAAGCAAACTCTTCTTGCCTACGTCGTGCAGTGAAATCAGTTAAGGGCTTAAAACAGTGGTACGGAAATAGTGTTGAAGCAAGTTCCCTGTCTAAAAAACAGCGGAACAGTGACTTATAAATTGGTACATAAAAATATAACAAACCTTAGGATGAAGGAATCTGTTTATAACAAATCCTATTTTAAACGTAAAGAAATATTAATTTCAACGGAGAAAGTAACATACAAAACCAGCTGCTAGGACAAAGACCTGCCTAAAACGAAATATTGTTCATTTTTCCGAAAACCGAATTCATCCCAACATTATATTCCTATTTTAACACTTTACACATCTGAAAATGTTATTACAAAAGCCACGAGAGATTTTAAGATGACTTTTACACACAAGTCTCCCTTTCCCCTCCCCCCCCCCCCAACTGAAAACATATCTATGCTGAAATGGAAAGATGTTTAGAAAGAAAAAAAATGTACCTGTTTTATATCCTGTGAATTACCTTTTTTCAAAATTTCATTATAAAGAGTATCTTAAATCCTGAAATATATATTTCGTCCTCCCTCCCCCTTTCCTTAATTATGCTTCATGAGCAAAAGAAGGGAAAGAAGTATTCTAAAAATTCCTCATGCACCTGATTTGAAATAAAAAACATTATTTTAAAAAAAACTGATTCTAAAATATTTTTAAAAATTATACATGAAAAACACTAATGGTCCAGTATTTTTTAAATATTTATATTTATAAAACTGAACTAAAATAAGTAGACCTATGATGATTCTATGATGATTCAGTATCTATTATGCTTTCTGTGATGAAATTTTGAAAAAGGGTGACTCGCAGGATATAAAAACAGATAAGTCACTTTTTTTTTTTTTTCCTTTTTAAGCATCCTTCCATTTCAGCTTAGATGCGTTTGCAATCAGGGGAAGAAGACGGAAGGGTTGTGTGTAAAAAGCATCTTAAATGATAATAAAAGCATCTCTTTTCAGATATGTTATAAGTCAAAATATGAATATAACGTAGGGATGAATTAAGTTGGCGGAAAAATTAAAAATATTTCGTTTTAGACAGGTTTTCGTCTTAGCAACTAGTTTTGTATGTTACTTTCTCCGTCGTGATCAATAATTTTTTGTGTTTCAGACAGGATTTGTTATAGACGAAACTTTAATCTAAGGTTTAATACATTTTTATGTGCCGATTTATAAGTCACTGTCCTGCTTTTATTTTAGACAGGGAACTTGTCACCACTATTTGCGTACTACTGTTTTAACTTCTGATTTCACCACATGTCGTATAGGCATGAAGATTTTGCTTGATCCATCACTTAAAGCTTTTTGACACTACTAATTTTTTTAAATACAATTTCATACTATTTAATGGAGGAAATGTTTAGATTAAATATTAAGATTTTTTTTTACTTAAAAAAGCGGTGTTTTTCATATTTTCATTTTATTGTACGTAAAAAGAGAATCAGTTAACCGGTTACAAAAACATTTTTTGAATAGAATTTACTTATGGTAAATGTGTGAAAAGCCAATGGATATTTTGTTGGTTTTTATTAAGTATAATAGGCATTATTAATCATAAATATTATTTATTTTAAATCTCTTTCCAACCAATAAAATCTATTTCTGCAGGTGAGTGGAGTACCGATTTAACATGTCTATTGAGATTCGACACTGCAAAATCAGCCGAAAATCTCATTCGTATGATAACTAGAGTAATGTCTGAAATTCAACAGCCTGTTGCCGCTGTCAGCGCCATCTGTTGGCCAAAATTCGAGCTATTTTAAGAAAATGCTTACCTAAAAATTTATTGATTTTCTGATAACAATGCAGAAAACCGCACATTTTTATCTCAAACCGTTTTTTTTTTATTTTTTATTTTTTTTTTTTTTTTTTTTTTTGTTATTTAATTTCAAAATGGGTCAGTCATTTACTGGATACCCTGTAGATGCATATCAATTTTATTATATTAGAATGAGTGTAACACCATTAAAATGCAGTTAAAACATTTTTCCCCATTGACCGTAATGTAACGGAATACTTTCGATTGTCCCTGTAATTGAACTATGCATCCGATTTTGATAAGATTTGAAATAACTCGACAAAATTATGTAATAATTATGTATTTTAAATTTCAAACGATTAAAATGCATTTGAAACTTTTTCCCCCATCGATCGTACTGTAACGGAATCCTTTTGATTGATCTATACATCCGATTTCCATAAAATTTGAAATGACTAGACAAAATTATGTAATTATATGTTTTAATTTTCAAACGATTCGGTTGGGTAGTTTTTACGTTTTTATATGCGGACAGACAGACGGACTGAACGACAACTATAGGTGCTACGTATTTACATAATTACGAACGCACCTAAAAAGAACACACTAACAATTTTTGCGATGAACCTTGTGTATCTTTATGAGAAATTTAAAAAAAATGCAAACAAAGTAATTTTAACTGATTTAAAATGCAGGATTAATATTAGCGTACACGAGTCTTCCACTGCGGATGCAGGGTCTTAAAATGATTATTCTTGTAGATAAAATTAATTTAGCATATTATTTTGTTCATATAAAAAATAATCGTTACTAATTATAGATAATCATAAAAAGTACATCTATATTTCACATTCTTTGATTACAAGATCTATAAATGCAATTTTCTTGGTACAGTAGATTTACGAGTGCTATAGAAGCAATCTTTGTCACTTCTTCTCTGTCATGAGCTGATTACTTTATTAGTATCTACTGCAATGTCCCAACGATAGGATATCGTTCCAAGGCTGCTCAGTCTATCATTAGTGGTTGGTTGTTGTTGGGTTCGAATCCAATCTCTCCGGTCGCATAATCGTTCGGAGTTTGCCGTAATTTTCTTTGAGCCTGGGATGTCATTCCGTAATTACGGACTAGGTTCTCTTTCAACGAGTCCCATGGAGGGCACCCCTCATACCTTCGGGTCCTATATTCCTCGTGTAGATAACTGGCCGTCATAAACAACATCAACAGTAGTCTCTGATCAGCCATAGTGCTTCGAGGCAAAAGTTTAATTTTCTCATTGTTGAAAAAGACATTTCAGCCCTAGCTATTTTTACCGGGATGGTAGCCAAGACTGTCAGTAAGTGTTCATTGTATTGTAATGCATTGCTTTATAGTATTCTAAAACTTTTAAGACATCTGTATTTCTATCAACATTACGAATTTCTCGCATTATACTTCATATTCAACTTTCACTTACGATATTAACACTTTATGCTCGAAATACTGAGAGAGATTCTCTAGTTTTCTTGCTTATTCCATAAAAAAACATCCTGAAAAAAGTATTTGAAAATCGGATAGAATGTCTTCATTTAAAATAAATTTGTCATTCAAATTTTGAAAAAGACTTTCTACACAGGACTTTCGCCTTATAATACTCTTCAGTGGATGAAATTAAGGTTTTTGTTTTGTATAGTCTGTCTAAATATTAATCTTGAGATTTTTATTTCAATTTGAAAGACTTTTTCTAAGTTTTGATGCAGAATTAAATGTCTCTCAAAAGATTTCCATCACATGTCATTTTCTCTATGTTTTGTAAAATAATTAAGACATCTTCAGCACGTTGTGTTACGATCGAAATTGCGATACGAGATTTTTCATGAAGATGAGCTGATAATGCTTTGTCAAACTGAAAAACCTGTCACAAAAAAATCACTCTTTTCCATTCCATGACCAGTACAATTCACTCTTTTTTAACAAATCAAATGTTCCAGGAAAAAACGGATTTTTTCTGGAATTTACGGGAATTCTTCAGTTAAAAAACAGTGAATTATACTGACGCCCCGATTACCAGTTACATTCTACATAAAATAGTCCGTTTTTTACAGTCCTTTGTAGAAATATTTCATTCCAAAATATTTTCTAAGCTAATGCAAATTTATTCAAACAAAAAAGATATATTTTTATGACTTTCTATAAATCTTGTGTTTCAAAGGCGGATAAGTCATGTTCTTTTGTTTTCTAGAGCATATTTTGTTTCTTGCTCTTTTGTTTTCTAGAGCAAAACTCATTATGAAGCGTTGTGACGAACCGGCAAAAAATCCCTACTCGGGAGTATCCATACCCGCAGTTGATAATTCTACAAAAGACAAAGACAATTTTCCCACACAAACAGAATATATTGTGTGCACATTCTCTTTCTATTAAAGATCATATGCGAACAATTTAACTCAAATTTCTTCAGTGAAGAGCCGAGAAAAACCGGCGCTTATGGCGTCTTTTAAGGTTAGTTGATATCCTATCGTCTTTCTTCCCCTCATTTGTTTTCGATATAGCCTACTACTAGTATTTAGCCTTTTATAATTAAATGTTTTTTTTAAATCATTATTTTTCACATAATTTTACAATAGAAGGGTCTAGAGGTCTGCACGGGCCGAAATTTCCAGGCCCGACCCCGGCCCGAACGAAAGAAATATTGGCCCGACCCGGCCCGGCCCGAAAGTTAAAATTTCGGCCCGAGCCCGGCCCGGCCCGAACGAAAAAAATATTGGCCCGACCCGGCCCGGCCCGAAAGTTAAAATTTTGGCCCGAGCTCGGCCCGGTCTGGAAAAAAGTTTAAAATTCGGCCCGAACCCGGCCCGGCTCAAGCGAATTTCTACAGAACATTGATCTTTAATCTTATGGAAGAGTTCTGACCAAAAAAAATTATATTAGTCTTTTTGTTTTTTTTTTTCATGTTTATAATCTCCATTTATGCAGAAGGAGCCGAATGCCGCAGAATGCCGTAGGTTGCGATATTTACGCTTTTAAATGAATCTTTGTTTGTTGTATGTAAATGTTTCAGTTATCACTAGTATTATTAATCCATATTCCCTGTAATGGAGACAAAAAGTCGAAAAAGCGGTATATGGTAAAATTTCCAAAGACAAAATCGCTTTGGAACGAAAAAAAAAAAAAATACATTCCCTTCTTAACAGATGTAAATGTTTAATATATTTTTTTCTCTCGTATTGTTGTATTCATTTTGCATGGATTAACATTTTAAAAGAAACTTTCAGTTTAAAAAAAAAATTCCGTCATAATCATGTTTTTTTTTTTTTTTTTTTTTTTTTTTTTTTTTTTTTTTTTTTGTGTGTGTGTGTGTGTGTGTGTGTGTAATTCTATTTTAAAACGCCTAGTAATCTACGATTCTTTAAAAGGAAAAAATTTTAATGTTTAATTGTAGAATAATGACGGCTTAAAAGTATATGCCTTTTTTGAAACATTTTTGGACAAAGCCAAATATTACTGATTTATAAAAAGTCGAGAAAAGGATTTTCATATAGGAAGATTCAATAGGAACTGATTATTTTGGTCCATGAAAACTAGGAAGAATGGAAGTCTCGGCTTCGTACGGTAAAAAAAAGTTAGGCCCGGCCCGTCCAGCAAAAAAATGAAGGCCCGAGCCCGGCCCGGCCCGGCCCGAGTCTTCAGAAGTAAGGCCCGAGCCCGGCCCGGCCCGAATGCCATTATTGGAAATCGACCCGAACCCGGCCCGCGGGCCGCGGCCCGGCCCGTGCAGACCTCTAGAAGGGTCTATTACTGTTTTTACCTTTTTTTCTACAAAAACATTTTAACATTAATCAACTTAAGTATTTACTATGTCGTGATATAATAAGTATACAGGAAATTAAGAAAGATCATAACACGAAAATAAATGGTTTAAATTTGACTCTTAAAGTTAAATTATACACCATACATGTATTAAGCTTATTTTTTCTAAGTCAAATTAATGATATGATAGATTATAACACTTATCGAACTTTACTGAGCATAAAGTTAAAATTCCTTTTTAAGAAGAATTGATGTTTTTAGTGGTAGATACGAATAAAGAACAATATGTCCGAATGAGAGGTATAATGAAAAATTGCTATAATTTTATTTGAATAAATTAATATATTTAGAGCTAAAAATATGCGTAGTTCTAATGTAATAGAAGAAAAAAACAAGAAAACTTTGGCATTTTTACTATCATTAGATCTAACTTACATTTTTTTACTTTCGGGAGGGGCTTCAGCCCCCTTAGCCCCCTCCCTGGCTACGTGCCTGCACGGCACCTCATACGTCCTTTCAAGAATCCCCTCAGCAAGTTTCATGTTTCTACTTTTTAAAAATGTGTCTGAAATTGTATCGGAAAATTTCGAGCTGTTGAAGGTGGAAAAGCGTTTTTTCGAATACACCCTTAAAAGAAAAGCTAGCTTCTTTTTATATTTTTGAAGCAAATACAGTTTTCATAAAATTTTTCTCGTTCTTTTCTTACTTTATTGTTATCACTTTCGTAAAATTTTATGCGGCATCAAAGTGAGTACCCTCTGGTAAAATAATAAAATACTACTTTGATATGACAACAAATTTATCCAATTAAAGTGCAATAAAATTTAAAGTAAATATGCAGTATATGCATAAATTTCAATTAGAAATTTTTTATTTTTCAATATGATTTTTATGCCTGTTTTTGGGAAAGAAATTTCTTATCCATTTAATTTTTCATTAATCTTGACGAGATTTCAACTATGTTAATGAAAGATATAGTTTTTAAATTATTAAATGCACTATAAAAACTACTCGTTGGGGGCCACCGTAATACTTACCCATCATGGATATGTATATGAAAATAAAACATGTGAAACTATTTATACAGTGCATTGCAATTCATAAACAAAATTTAAGTATTGTTAATATACATAGTAATGCGATATTAAAGAACTGCTGATGTACCCATTTCGACAAATTATATAAAACGCCAAACTACTCGAGTAGTACCGAACTGCGTAAAAGAAACATCCTTATAACTCCAAAATTAATAATTCTATTAACTAACAATTAACTGAGTCGGATGAAGCGTCTCATTTCCAATTAAAATATACCTCTGAATTGAAATCTGAATGAAATACAGGGTCATGAAAAATCATTAATCTTGACGAGATTTCAACCATGTTAATGAAAGATATAGTTTTTAAATTATTAAATGCACTATAAAAATAAAGATGTATTGAAAATATGAAACCCTCTTCGTTACACTAAAGAGCTCATCATGGCCGGAAAAGCAAAAGTTACTGAATACACACAAATAACGTTATAATTTTACGGGGGTCAGGGCGATATGTCTAGGAGGAAGGTAGTTGGTCTTTTGAAATCGTTATCATTTTTGACCCAATAATACAAAAAAAATATGTTTTTATTGTAACCTTATCTTTACATCATACTTGTCTTTAAATAAAAATAGTATTTTATCTTTTTCTAAACAGTTGTCAGTGTTGTAACTCATCTGCTCTTATGCGAATATTAAATGAGGTTTGCAGTTTTAATATTTTCACTGCGTAGTTTTAAACTTCTGAACATTGGACATTTTTAATTGTTACGCCATCCTAGAGAAAAAAATGTACTTTTAAATGCAATTTGTTTGAAAGCTGAACCTCAATTTGTTTTTAAGTTATTATTATTATTATTTTTTTTTTTTTCGTAGGGTTTTTTTTTCCCGTAGTTTTCCTTTTTTTTCTTTTATCGCAACAGAAAAATTGCAAAAAGGCGGACACCTGAAGGATTTAGATGACGGATCTATTTTCCAACCTGAACAACAACCATTTTTTCAAATGGTTAATATCATTTGGTTAACGAAATATGGTTTAAACAAAATAAAGATTTAATAGAAACGTCGCGTTTACATATCATAAAGATTCTTCGCCCTGACAATTGCTTCCGTTACACACAATTTTTCGATAACTACATCTCGATGTTTTTCGACGAAGCATTCTTCCGCATTCGATTGCTGCTTGCTGTTGTTTATGATGTTTCATCGCATATACATATGTGTACTACATCACCGGATGCTATTACGGCATATTTTATGGCGACAAAGATTCCAGCGATATGGCTCATATATCGTCATTTTATGAACCCCCAAACGATCACTCACTCATCAAACGGTATAACGAGTATATTTCAGCCATTTTTATACAGTCATATTTCAGAATTTTAACACTTAAGAAAGTAATTGAAAAGCGTTTTGTAATTGCTAAAAGATTTAAGATAAAAACCTTAAAAACAAGGGGAAGAGTTATTTAACAAATTTACAGCAACCATTTCAAAAATGATATTTTTCAAATGGTTTAATATAAAATCGTTATATTAAACCATAAACCACCATTAAATAGAGGCTTATAATTAAATTCTATGTTAAAAAATATTATTTTCCTCACTTTTTGTTAACCCTGAACTATTGTTAGCGGTCCCACAGACCGCTGAGTTTTTCAAGTTTCGGAGTTTAACTCTGGATTTCTAGTTTAACTATAGATACTAGTCAAATTTTGTCGCGTTCGAAGATTTCTTACTACTTCTAAAGATTTTTGAATAGCTGAATTTCATTTATAATAGTCCTGCATATAAAGTTTAAAACAAAAATAGTATTGTGAGAGTTAATTTAACATTTTATTCATCTTTAGAATAAGCGGCCTGACAGACCGCTCACAGTAGTTATGCGACAATTTATGTCACAGTAGTTAAGGGTTAACAGGATTTGCTTATTTTACAGTTAAAGTTAAATGAAGGTGAAACAACTCGAACAGATTACATAATCATTTTCTTTCTCAACGATTTATTATTTAAAATAATAATAATAACGAGGTGATAATGTGTTCAATCTTCGGGTTCAGTTGCGGGTCGCTGAAATTTATTTTGGCGTTTACGAGTCCGGTTAAAAGTCAGGGAAATTTCTTTTTTCGGGTTCGAGTCGGGTTGTGGCTTGACATAAAATGGGATTTTCGGGTTCGTGCAGCATTCTATTCTTTGAACGTTTCAGTGCGTAAATTTAAATAAATCAAATTAAATGCTTAATTTTTGGGTGCGTTCGTAATTCTGTAAATACGTAGCACCTATAGTTGTTGTTCAATCCGTCTCTCCGTCTCTTTGCATATACCAGATAAAAAATTACCCAACCGAATCGTCTGAAATTAAAAATATATAATCGCTGCATACCTTTGTCGAATCGTCTCAAATTTTATGAAAATCGGATGCATAGATCAATGACAGGGACAATCAAAAGGATTCCGTTACATTACGGTCAATGGGGGGAAAAATAATTTCAAGTGCATTTAAATGATGTTACATTCTTCTGAATACAATAAAATTGGTATGCTTCTATAAAGTATATACTAAAATATACCAGGTGTCCAGTAAATGACTGACCCATTTTGAATGTAAATAACAAAAAAACTGTTTGAGATAAAAATGCGCGGCTTGCTGTATTATTATTAGAATATAAATAAATTTTAAAATATGCACTTTGTTAATGTAATATAATAATATTTAAAATAATATCTCAGTCTCAAGACTGAGGAGGGGAAATATAATACGGATGGTTCAATCACAAATATTATTTTAAATCACTTTCCAACCAACGTACCCTATTTCTGAAGCTGATTCGAGAGTCGATTCAACATATAGATTCAGATTCGACAACATATAGATTCAGATTCAGCCGAAAATCTCACATTTATGAAAATTAGAGTCATGTCTGTATTCAAACAGCCTGTTACCGCCAGCGCGATATTTTTTCCCGAAATTTGAACTATATTAACAAAGTACATGTTTAAAAACTTATTGATTTTCTAATAACAATAGCGCAAACCGCGCATTATTATCTCAAACCGTTTATTTGTTATTTAAGTTCAAAATGGGTCAGTTATTTACTGGACACCCGGTACATTGTGTGCAATGTGTGGTACAAAGAATATTTGTTATTGATTTATAGGGCCATACAAAAAGTATTCCATTGCATAATGGTATAGAGGAAATAATGTTTGGAGCGCGTTTTAATTATATTAATCTATTTCACATTTTGCGAAATTGATATACATTGCTGGGGATTATTACAATTTACTTTCTGCATAGTAGAAATCAGGTAGTACTGACAGAAACGCACATTAGATTTCGGCTACTGTACTCTACCCGAAGTACTGCATACTTATTACACAAAGATCTAAAAATATTTTTAAAACTTCGTTACAGCACGAACTCACCTCATTTGTTACGCTTGGCGTGTAATTTTTGACTTGTTAAGTTTAAACATCGAAATGAATGCAAACATCCACGAATAATATATTTTCAATTTGAATTACACTTAATAACGAAAACAAACATTTTTATCAAAACATTCTCTGAAACACAACTTATCCAGTAGTAATTCGAATTATATATTTATTGACTTCAATGATAGTTTTCATTTAACAATTCGCTGGGAATCGTTTTAAATGAAAGGATTTTAATTTCATTATGGGTGAACTCAAAGCCATATTGAAATGTTTGTTTGAAGTTCAAAATGTAATAAGAACCTAAGCGAATCATAAAACAAATTCAAAAGAAAAATCCTTAAAGGGAAATATTTGAATATGAATTTCGACGAATATTGTATTGTTGATCAAATAGTGTACTTCCACTACGCTGCATTTATATAATAACTGTCTACAAATTTTTCTGTAGTTAAATACTTTTTTTTTTAAAAGTGATTTAATTTTAAACTTCAGGGGTGATATTTTGGAATAAGTTAGCGTTCGCAAATTAAGCCCTCAAGGAATTTAATATCTCAAAAAGTATGAGTAATTATTTGTCACATTTGGAAAAAAAAATAAAAATAAAATAAAATAAAGTGGGTAAATGTGATCTCAGATTGCACAGAGAGTTTCGTTTAATATCTTATTCTTATTATGTGTTATAAACTGTATGTCAAAGTTTAACGCGACTGATTCTTTAGTTTTCCCAAACTTAACAAAATTTAGAAAATAGCCCCTCCTTGGACGGCACTCTCCTCCCCCAGAATTTTTCATTTTTACAAATATTTAATGTTAAGAAATAATATTTACATCAGTGGTCATTAAAAAAAAAAAAAAAAAATCCATTCAAATTGCAATAAACACGCTTATCTAAAGAAAAAAGACAACATTGCCTTCCCCCAACAAAAATTCAATTTATCTTAAAATTATAAAATTTGTATTATGTGTTATAAACTATGTCAAAGTGTATAAGCGATCATTTAGTTTTCCTAATTTTAATAAATTCCTATTAACTGTCTGTGCGAAAAAGTATCTTTTCTCTAAGTATAAAAATTTATTGGTCAAAGTATAAAAAGTTGTGGTCTCGCTTTTTTTTATTTAAATTTTATGAATCAGCTGATGAAGTAACAACCGCATGTGAAAGTACCAAATTTGTAAAAAAAAATTTTTTTTTTTTTTAAGGCAAGAAAAATCATGCGTTAAGCATAAATTATGAAGCACTTTCCAAAGCTTCATGAAATCTTTAACAGAACTATTTAGGTTATTTAGGTAAATAAGGGTATTTAGATAAATAAGGATATAAAGCCAAATCTAGCCAAATATACATTCCAGTACTATTGAATAGCCCTGTATTTGATCTGTCAGCTAATATACATACTATATAATGGGAAAATTTAGTTTAGCAAAAAATGCCTAGTAGCTTGAAATTTCTCTTTCAGCAATTTATACTCATTGATGGAAACATACTTGAATACTTTGTTCAGCCTTGTAATTTGCCTGGTACCTCTATTACACATCAGTGTTAAGATAAAATTTATTCTAAACTAAAACATTCTTGAAACAACTGAAATTACTTTCTCATAAATTATCATTCATAGGCTCCATGTACACAATTCTTTGCGTGGCCCTGTATATTATTTTATCTATATTCTACAAACATTTGTTAGTAAATTTAATGCAGTTCAGCGTAAAAATGCATAATTTATTTAAGAATCACCTTATAATAATTTATGCTCATATTGAGTAACGTTGACGAGCTCTCTTCGGTAGCCCTGTATATTAACTATACCATTTATACACACCATATAATATGCATAAATTTAGTGAAACTTATACGCGCATATCATAATTAAAATGCATTTCATCCATCCATCAGCTATCGTCGGATACATATACATTACTTCGGAAAGAATGTGCAATTTGAAATTTTTTGTGTGTCCCTGTAAATACTATGTACTTTATATTAGGAAAGGCAGTATCTTATAATTTATACTAAGCCTCGTTGACATACATCAATTTTATTATACATGAAACAGTTTAATATATTTAAAATATGTCACACACAATTCCCCCTTTTACCATTATCTAATGCAATTCTTTTGTGTGGCCCTGTAAATTAATAATAGCTATATATTCACCTCATATTTCATAGAATGCATATTTTAATGCACCTCGTAAAAACATAAATTTTAATGTTTGACAGGGTATAACATCTTAAAATTCCTTTGAAATGATTTTTCCCCAAAGGCCGTAATGTAATGGGAAACTTTTGATTCTCCCTGTAGATAAACTATTCATGGTTGAAACCTTATTTTCAATAAGGTTCGTGCTAGGGTAAATGCAAAGCCATCTCAAGTCTCCAAGCCAGCTCCATTAATGAATTGCTAATGAGCCAATTTCGACAAATTATATAAAACGCCAAAATACTCGAGTAGTACCGGATTGCGTAAAAGAAACATCCTTATAACTCAAAAAATAATAATCATATTAATTAAAAATTTACTGCGCTGGATTAAGCGCTTCATTTCCAATTAAAATATATCTGTGAATTGAAATTTGAATGAAATACAGGGTCATGAAAAATCGAAGAATGTGAAAAACAGGATTACACATATTTCGGCAACTAATAATCCGATCGACTTCGTTTTTTATGCAAAATTTGTGTTATTTTATTGCCTTTTATATCCATTTCTTAAAATAAAAAAATTCGAAAATTTTTGTATACCTTTCATCAGAACGAATTTTTCGAGAGTCCGAAAAAAATAGTTCCGGATAATCGAGGTTACTGATATTAAATAGGCTTCGTCCCATTCTTACATACTAAGTACATACAAAATTTCAAGTCTCTATCTCAATTTGTTCGGGAGATAGAGCGGTTACAGACAGACAGACATACAGACAGACACAGACACACAGACGGACGGACGGCACATTTTTTGTTTTCTAAAAATATGTTTTTTGGAATCTCCAGTATCTAAAACGTCTAAATCCGTCAAAAAAAATTTTTCGATTTTCAAAACGATTGCAAGATTTACCCTATACTACGTATGATGGGTAAGTGATAGTGGATACTTTTCTTGAAACAGCAAATCAAAATAATTATGTATACTATAGAACAGAGTTCCTATTTTTTTTTTTTATAAATATATGCCTATAATTCAAAAACACTAATTAAATACTTTTTATTCAATTTTGATCACTCACAACAGTAATATAATGCAGATAATACAAGAACAATATTTATGCAATGATATCACTGTGTCAATGAAAATATGCTTCAGAATTAAAGTTACATTAAAGAAAGTTGATTAGCTATATAATAATAATAATAATAAATCTAAGCATAAAATTTATTTTAGAGAATAGTTTTTAGCTCACAGGCTATCATAGCCTGAGAGCTTATGTGCGCGTCCGTTCTGTATGTACGTTCGTGCGTAACTCAATAACTCATGATAAAAATATCGGATCCACTTGAAATTTTGTGTATAGGTATATCCTGATAAGGCACTTCCCTGATTAGTTTTTGGAGTTCATTCGATATATATAAGAGGGGGAACGCGGGGCTCATGCCCCTCCACTTAATTGATAAAAACGGGATTTTCATACAGAATTAGCAGTTTTCGTTCAAAATTTAGATATAGGATCATTCTGATGAGGCGATTCCGTGGCTGTTATTAGGTGTTCATTGAATAAGTATAAACAGGGGGAACGGGGGTTCTAACGCCCCTCCCCTTAATTGATATAAACGGGATTTTCATGCAGAATTAACAGTTTTCGTTCAAAATTTAGATATAGGATCATTCTGATGAGGCAATACCGTAGCTGTTATTAGGTTTTCATTGAATAAGTATAAACAGGGGGGAACGGGGGCTCATGCCCCTCCCCTTAATTGATATAAACGGGATTTTCATGTAGAATTAACAGTTTTCGTTCAAAATTTAGATATAGGATCATTCTGATGAGGCGATACCGTGGCCGTTATCAGGTGTTCATAGAATAAGTATAAACAGGGGGAACGGGGGTTCTAATGCCCCTCCCCTTAACTTGTATAAATGGATTTTTCAAGCAGAATTGTCAGATTTCGTTCAAATCTCTGACTAGTTTTGGAAGTTTAATGGTTAAGTATAAAAGAGGGAATAACTCCTCTTAAATTATATAAATGTTAAATGGGTTTTTATTAAGAATTATCCGATTATCTCTGAATTTTGAATATAGATTTTTTATATGATAAAGCATGTCCTTGATAGTTTAGGAGGTTCAATGATTAAGTATAAAAAAGGAGAAAGGGGAGAGCTGTTTCCCTTTCTATTTTTTTTTTTTTTTTTCTGAACGGAATTAACGAAAATACAAGGCTGTAATGTACAATTAGTATGCGTAGCATTGTGAGCTCAATGCCATCAGTTTAACTGGGCAACATTCTTTTTATTATCATATATTCTATTTTGAAATTTAGAAACAATATCAATTATTATCTATTTTCTCTACAATAAACAAAGTTCTCTACAAAACAAGACATTAATATGTATTATATAAATTAGCGGTTTAAACCCATAAATCTAATTATTTTACTCTCATTATTTCATTTTCAGTAATAAATAAATTTTAAAAAGCCTTCCAATCAAAAGCCACATTTAAAAATTAAGAGGATGAAAAGTGAAAAATAAAAACAAATTAGAGTTCTGTTTATTTTTATTACTCAATATGGCTTAACTATCCTATTAAATACTTAGTGCTTTGAAACCTATAATAAATTTAGTATAAACAAATAGTAAAATTAAAGTATACGTGAAATTAAATATTCAAATTTATACAAACAAGTTTTTCATGCTCTACACTTTACTTATCAGAAGGGGGAGTGGCCGCCAGCTATTCCTTTGCTAAAGGTGGTCCCAGGGGCGTAGCCAAGGGGGTCCTACGGGAGGCTCAGCCCCCCCCCCCCCCAAAAAATAAAGCATTTTGAGTCTCTTTCGGTAAAGATTCCAATGACACTAAATGAATTTGTGTTCCGAATATTCAAATGAAATTCTGTTCAAAAATCTAATTTACTTTTAAGGACCTTTCACAGTTTTGAAAAATACTGAATTGTAGGTAACTAAAATTAGTGTTTCAATACTCCCTCATCCTTTTTGCACATATGAAGCTAACATGATGTTTAACCCTTAAGCGGTAACCATGGGTCACTAGTGCCTCGGTCAAATTTTCTTTCCTTGCTAGCTTAGAGGAGAGAGTGGGGAGCGGGACTAAACTACCCTGAAAAAAAAGTACACTAGTATGCTATTAGCTCCCGAAACGCCGATGTTTTAGTGCGTTCACAGCCGACGTAAGAGCCAGTCAAAATTTCGAAAAGGCACGAGTGACCCAGGGTTACCATTTACGTTGACGAAAAGTGTAAGGTAAGAAAAAATTTGTTTAGTTAGGAATTGATGTTTTTTTCATAAAAAATCGATACATTACACTCACTTGGGTTTCCGAACCTTTATTTGCTGCAGCAAGTGTCACAGACCTGTGTGCGAGGAACACAGAGATCAAATCTGTTTCGATTGTTTATAAATGATGATATCAGTGTTGCTGTAATTTTTCAATATTATATTTTTTGTTTAATTAAAGTTTGATAATTAACATCATTTTCATAAATAAAATTGATTAAAAACTAATAAAATTTCTGTTTCATTGTAAATTGTACCTATTTATAAGTTAAAAAAAGTCATTTTTATGCTCAAAACTTAAGCATTTTTTAAATTTATACCGGCTATTTTTATAATTTTTGTGAAAGTACCATTCTTGATCTTCAATTTCCCGTTTGAAACAGCAAAAAATGTCAATTCTATCCAAAGTTATGATTTTTTAAAGAAAATGTGCATTTTTCACATTTTTATTTGTTTATTTAAACATATTGTTTAAACAAATTGATAAATCAGCAATATTGTGACTGATTCTTGTTCAAGGGTAGTTGATGTAATATCATTAATTTTTTTTAGAATTTTTAAAGCACTTTAAATCATTTTTTACAGCGCTAAGCACGAGTGACCCATAATTACCGTTTAAAGGTGTCGAAAAACACGTTACCGTTTAAGGGTTAATATTGCCTTAGTTGTGCACTCGAATTTTTCATCATTCTCTACTTCTCTTAGCATAAAAGGAATTTATTACAACAGTTTTATAAGAAACATAGTACCTACAGCGTGAATATGCACTAATTTATCTTTCTGCGTCACAAGGAGAGAGGGAGAAAATATGACACCCCCCCCATACATTTTCTTTACCCCCCCCCCCCCTATTATTCTAGCCTTACAAAATTGAAGAGATTAAAAAACATTATACACATATCTCTATTTTCACAGCATGTATTTATGTAACAAAAAATTATAAAGATATTTTTTATTAAGATGGAAAAATTTAAGATTAAAAAACAACAGTTAAATGGTAGATGCATATTGATCGAAGAGGAAGGGTGTGGGGTAGACAGAAATTCTTATGAACAAAGCAAGTAGACAACATTCTTTCTCTTTCTCTTTTATTTATTAATAAACACAAGCTGCACTTCGAATATACCTCACATATGGTTTCTCGAACTGTGATTCTGACTATATCTGCATACACATTTGAAGAAGAATATGAAGGTCAGACGTTAGGCTATTCCGCTATTCCACAATTTAGAATTAAATAATTTTATAATAATTTAGTGATTTTAATAATAACTTTGTGTTTTCATAAAAATATATAACAGACTAAAAAAAGATAGCATATTATTTTTAAACAAAGAGCATGTTAAAAATAACAAGTTGGAAATTGCACGTGAACGTAGCAAATGAGGTGCGTTCGTACGATAACGACGTTTTAAAAATATTCAGATCTTGCTGATATAGTAGAGCGTACTCCGGATGCAGTATAGTAGTCGAAATCTTTACGTTTCTGTAAATTTGCAGGAAGTAATTTTTATTACACTTCAGCAACGTTTATCTTATTCATAAAATGTGAAATATAATTAAAACACGTCCCAAACAATGTTTCCCCGTATAGCATTATGTAGTGGAATACTTTTGTGTGGCCTTGTAATTTAATAATAAAAATTCTTTGCATCACAGATTGTACAGAATTCATATTTTAGTATATATTTCATAGATTCATGAAAATTCTATAATGTTCGAATGAGTGTAACACCATTAAAATGCATTTGAAACTTTTTTCCCCATTGAGCGTAATGTAACGGAATCCTTTCGATTGTCCCTGTAATTGATCTATACATCCGATTTTCATAACATTTGAAATAACTCGACAAAATTACGCAATAATTATATGTTTTAAATTTCAAACTATTAAAATGCATTTAAAACTTTTTTCTCTATTGACCGTAATGTAACGGAATCCTTTTGAATGTCCCTGTAATTGATCTATCCATCCGATTTTCATAAAATTTGAAATGACTCGACAAAATTATGTTATAATTATGTATTTTAAATTTCAAATGATTCGGTTTGGTAGTTTTTGCCTTGTTATATGCGGACAGACGGACGGACGGACTGAGCGACAACAATAGGTGCTACGTATTTACATAATTACGAACGCACCTAAAAAGAGGAAATTTTGATTGGATCAAAAACGACATCGATATCAAAAGACAAACCCCCTCTCCCTCTAGAAATATCTTACGCTATCACGTGCGAGACCCCCTCCCCCCTAAAATAATGATGTTATATATGCACAGTCCCCAAAAAGGAAAGTTGTGAAATGATAGAAATTACTTATCAATTTGTCTTGTAATTAAAACTATTGACGGGGAATATTTAAATATGATTAGTACCTATAGAATCCAATTTGACATAGCCGTCTGGTGCAAATGTTTTGGAATAAATAAAATTCAGAGGTTTCTAACAAAACTTACCAATAACAAGATAGGTATTGTTGTAAATATTGCAAAAATTCAAAGAATAATATTTGTATTAAGACTTTATCGCTTTTCAAAAGTAAATTTCCAAGAAATAATGATTTGAAAGTTTGTTACTAATTTGCTTAAATTGAAGGGACTAATGAAAATTTCTACTTGAAAATTTAATAGTGGAGAAAAAAATATATTAAATAGGTTAGTAAAATTTTAAGTGA
Source organism: Maratus speculifer (assembly GCA_964019185.1). NCBI lineage: Eukaryota > Metazoa > Arthropoda > Arachnida > Araneae > Salticidae > Maratus > Maratus speculifer. The sequence continues at coordinate 583,215 of CAXHSM010000012.1, read as the reverse complement.
ATCGACCAGATAGCTTCTAAGTTATAAGGCAAAGTATGCTGGCCCCAGTTGTCGAATAAATAATGAAATGTGGTTGTTTTGATATGCGTATTAATGAAGAATATAACTGAAAAAGGAGAACTTTGTTAGTAATTTTAGAGCTAATTGACCAATTCATACCTATTTTAAGCAAATTATGAGAGAGAGAGGGAATGGTATAAATCTTCACACAATTTAAGGATGTTTAGGTTTTAAATTATTGTTCTATTTGGAAAAGAAACAAAACGAAAGTAATATTGTTTTGTTTTGAGAAACTGCGTTTTTGAAAGCACAACGCTAAATGCTAGAATTTACAAAATAGCTTATTTTAAAGAAATTAAAAATAAAAAAAAATATTGAATATAAGAAAAAAAACTTCTTAGATTTGACATTTGAACATAAATATAATTTGAAAATAAAACTTACCTTGAAAAGATGAGAATATTTGGGTAGTTTATTACGCGTGCTAGTGATGGGCGATTCTGGAAATTTTGAGAATCGATTAAAATCGACATCGAATAAAACAGCATCGATCATAAAAAGAATCGATTTCTCAGTTAAAGAATCGATACTAGAATCGATATTTCGATATTCACTGATAAGCTCGAAATTAGTGATTCCAAAATTTAGACAATCAGCTGGACCATAATTACCGCTTTCCGCCCCGGGGAGGCGGTAGGGGGGATTAGGACGGATGTAGAAAAAAAATAGTGGCAAAAAAAAAAGAGTGCAGACAGAAGTGAAAACTTAAACAATTACGTGTGTATTTTTTGAATCGTTACGGTATATTTTTTTAATCGTCAGGAAATATTTTATTGTGCAGGAAATACTTTTAAATGAACAAAAACATGTGCTACAATATTAAAGAACATACTAATATCGATTAAAAAAAATTGCGATACCATATGTCCAGCCATTGTATTTACCTCACTATAATTACTTTCTTACATTTTTGAAACTCAATAAATACGCCGACAAAAAATAGACCGTGCTATCGATACCTTTGTATTAATCATTCTCTAAATAAATCATTTTGTATTCATGACTGTTTCAATACCTGTAGATTAAATTTTGAACTATTCAAATGGGACATTCCATTCAAAAGATATTACGAATTAAAAAATGACAATCTAAAGAAATAATAGCGTTGCTGAGCGCTCGGTGGCCAATAAGCTTAGGGATTACGTTCTCAATCAAACGGTTGCGAGTTCGAACTCCAATTTCGCTAAAATGTACCAAAGTTTTTTTTTCTGAAGAAGTTTGAGAAATTTAAATTGTAACGCATTATGTGTCCGTAACGTGACCCAGAATGATGGTAATTTTTTTTTTAATGCTAGATTTGTAATGTACGAAGCATAAGCTTTCAATAAACATATTATATCAAAAAATGAAAAATACCCCCCCTAAAAAATCGGTCCTATGGGAAAAACTATAAAACTGGAACAGCAAAAAGAACGGTGAGAAAAAGTTAGCTATACTAGAATTTTTCTCCCCACTGTAGCTCCGATAGGTGCAAAGTTATAGCCTTTTAAAGATTGAATTGAAGTGAAGAAATGGGCAAAGTTAGCTGAATAACCGATAGAGGGAGGGGCCCACAGCCCCGGGGGTGCTATATAGCCTAAATTTTTAAGTTAAACATGGTTGAAAATTAAATGAGGAAATTTTAAGGTGCGTGTTGTGGAGGGTGCAAATCTCCCCCTCTCAACAACAATTTGTTGTTCCTTTTGAAGAAACAAAACATATGCTTCCCGGCACGGCGCAGGTAAACCTCAAATGGGCGGAAAGGCACCCCATATGTATCTTTTGTCAAAGATTCAAAATGTGGATCTATAATAAAATAGAACGAGAAATGGACATTTTAAAAACTTCATGCATGTTTCGAACGGTCCTGTAAGTTGCGATTGGCGCGGAAGGGAGGGGGGGGGGAGGAATTAGAAGGGACGAGCGTGAAAAATAAAACATAATAAATTAATAATCCAAATAACTGGGCTTCTAAACAAAAATATGACGATTGTACCTAGTGTCGAATTCATTGTGTGGCCCGTAGGGGACAATCCCCCCCCCCAGAAGTTTTGAGATTTTATGCTTTTTAATGCATAAATTGCGATTTCCCCTCTTTTACAGAAGTGTAAAAAAAACGTGCCTTCCTCCGGAGTCGCAAATAGTTTCACGGTGAAAAATATCTGCATTCAACACTCATTTAGCCTAGAAAGAAAAAAAAAATCCTTCCTTATACGTAATTTTACATCAATACTACCATTAAAACAATAAAATTAGAAAAATATGCCCGAATCTAAAAATCGAAATCGAAATTTGAAGATCGAAATCGAAATCTAAAGATCGAGATCGAAATCTAAAGATCAAAATCGAAAAATCGAAATCGAAATCTAAAGATCAGAATCGAAAGATCGAAATCGAAAGATCGAAATCGAAAGATCGAAATCGAAATCTATAGTGAATCGATCTGTGCTGTGCCGATCTTATTGGGCAGAATCGATTTTACGTTTTTACTTTCTTTTCTATCTTTACAAGAAGAAAGTATTACATTCGTGAAAAATTTCGACTTTCGGTTTTTACGGATTTATATATTTTAGAAGATTTTTAACACGATTTGATGGTTTTTAGAATATAACTGTCTATGAGTCTGTCTGTCACTCTGTGAATCTGTATGTGACAAAAGTTTCTGACAGCTCTAGTTGAAGAACAAATGTACTGAATTTCACAAAACTTTAGATTTAGTTTGATTTTGATTTAACTGAATCCGATTAATTTTTAGTGTATATCGGCTGATAGGTGGCGCTGCTATGCTACATTTTTTGCGAGTTATGCAATAGCTATATCTGAATAATTAGTGCACGGATTTTCATCAAATTTCAGATTAAGTTAATTCTTCATATGAATTGATGTTGTGCACATTTTGGTGTATATCACTTTTCAGATGGCGCTGCTATGTTGCATTTTTCACAATTTCTACTCAGCGCCATGCGAAAGGGGGTGAGCTGAAGGAGGCGATCGTCCCGGGGGTGCGAAATGTAGATTTAGGGGGTGCGAAATGTTTACTACAACGTCACTTTTGGCCTATCTAAAGAAAAAGTTAGTGTGTGTGTGGGGGGGGGGGCGCTAAATAGGAACTCTTAACCAGGCGCAGTTTTATCTTCGTACGCCCCGGTTTCCACTTTCCTCTATCTCAAGAACTAATGCACAAACTTTCATAAAAGTTTTGATTCAATTAGTTCTTGATATGATTTGAGGCTGATTACCGTTTGGTGGAAATCGCTCAAGAGGTGACGCTGCTATACTGCATTATTCATGATTAACGTAATAACGCTATCTCAAGAACTAATTCACGAATTTTCATTAAAATTCAGATTTAATAAATCCCTGATATAAGATTAGTGTTGTTCAGTTTTTGGTGTAAATTGCCCTACAGGTGGCGTTGATATGCTGCATTTTTTATGATTTCGCAATATCTGTATAGACTATGAGAATATATAAAATTTTATTTCTCGAACTAATGCATGGATTTTCATCAAAATTCAGATTCAGCTGGTACCTGATAAAAATTAATCCTGATCAATTTTTGATGTACATCACCCAACCCCCTCCCCCCCCCCCTAAAATGCTGTTTTCCAGTTTTTTTTTTTTTTTTTTTTGAGGCTTTTTTCAATTGTTCTATCTTAGAAACTAATGCACTGATTTTCATCAAACAGTTAGATTCAGTTAAAAGTTAACGTAAGTTTTGATGTAAATCACCTAACCGGTGCCGCTACTATGCAGCATTTTTCGTGAAGTATTAACATATGAGATAGAGGAATGTTTTGGGTTTATCACATCTGAATAGCTTATTACTTTTTATTTTCTTTACAAAAAGAAAGTATTGGATTCATTAAAAAGTTTCCCTTCCGATTTTCGAAGGATGTACCGTTTTCGAAGTCTTCGACTGTCTCGAATACGATTTGACTTTTTTCATAAATTGTCTGTCTGTCAGTCTGTTATTCTCTGATCAGTGCCTATTTGTTTTTGTCTCCCACAAAAATTTTATGGGCACTATTTTTCATTAACTAATGCCTGGAATCTCTTGAAACTTTAGATTTTGTAAGGCTTTCGTATAAATTGGCGCGGAATTATTTTTCTGGAAATCGTTCAACAGGTGGCGCTGCTATGTTTCCTAATTACTGCAAGATCAATATCTCATGAAGTAATGCAAGAATTTTCTTGAAACTTTATATTCAGTTAAACGTTGCCATAAGTTGTTGCTTATTAGGCTTCAGTGTAGCTCACTCAAGAGGGGACGTTGCTAAGCTGCATTTATCAGCATTGTTGAACCCAGACTTTTTTTCGGGAGGGATTTCTGTGACTCCGTAGAGAGACATTCTAGATTTCAGAGAACGCTAGAATGTTTTGCATATTAGCATAAAATCTCAAGTCTTTTGGAGGGATATTTCTGTTTTTTCGGATGGAGATGTCCCTCTTCGGGGTACCCCAAAATTCAACCGTTTTTCACGAAACATATGTTTTAAGGATCATATCTCAAAAACAAATGAACGGAATTTCATCAAATTTAATTCTCAGTCGAACATTGCCATAAGTTGATCTTGATTAGGTTATCGTGTAAAACATGACAGGTTATGCTGCTATAGTACTTTTTTAAGGGGTGTTGAATTCAGACATTTTTCTTCGGGAGAGATTTTTGCGGTTCTGGAGAGAGACATTCTAGAATTCTGTATATGTGTGGGATCAGGGTTCGATTTAAGCGGTATCGCATCGCAATTTGCGATTCAAATTTAACTAAAATGCGATCCAAGAAATGCATTAAATCGCAATCATTGCGATGCCTATTTCCCACACCCTTTGTTATGTCATGTACACTTAAAGTTAAAATTTACACGACATACGTTGTTTTCACTCTCCCCAAGTATTTATTTACAATGGAAGTACAGCGAGACGCCATTGCTGGGCGCAGTTTTCCCAGTAAATACATGATTTGTTCCCTCTAAAATGAACACTCACTGTTATGCTCCTTTTACTTTATATTGCTTTAAAAAAAAATGTAAATTTTCAAGATTTAAAAGTTACGTTAGCTATTTTTTACTTGCTATACAAAAGTGTCTAACTGCTATTCAAAACTGACTTTGTATAGCAGTTACTGCTATGCAACTTTCTTTTTCTAAATCGACCCCTGTATGGGAGGGACGGGGATAGGACTTTCCCCCATGAAGCATTTAAAAATCTGAAATCTTCCATTCAGTGCTCCGGGGAAGGGATGTCACTCCCTGAATTCAATGCTTTTTTTTCACGATTTTCACGATGTTAGCGAGAATATTTCAAGAATTAATGAGCATAATTTCATCAAACTTAATATTCTGTTAGATATTGACTAAAGATGTTCTTGATTAGGTTTTCGTGTAAATTATGTAATAGACAACGATACCCTGAATTCAATACTCTTTTTCACGATGTTAGCGAGAATATTTCAAGAATTAATGAACATAATTTCATCAAACTTAATATTCTGTTAGATGTTGACATAAGATGTTCTTGATTAAGTTTTCGTGTAAATTATGTAATAGACAACAATACCCTGAATTCAATACTCTTTTTCACGATATTAGCGAGAATATTTCAAGAATTAATGAGCATAATTTCATCAAACGTAATATTCTGTTAGATATTGACTAAAGATGTTCTTGATTAGGTTTTCGTGTAAATTATGTAATAGACAACAATACCCTGAATTCAATACTCTTTTTCACGATGTTAGCGAGAATATTTCAAGAATTAATGAGCATAATTTCATCAAACTGAATATTCTGTTAGATGTTGACATAAGATGTTCTTGATTAGGTTTTCGTGTAAATTATGTTATAGACTATGTTGCATTTTTCACGATATTTGTGATAGTTCTATTTCAAAACTTATGCATGGAATTTAATCAAACTTCATATTCTGTTGCGCTATTACATAAATAGATCCTTAATAGGATCTATTTATGTAATAGTGCAACATAATGGGCTTTGTATGGCCCAAAATGGGCTTTGTATATTGCCCAAAAGATGTCGCTTTTATGCTCTTTGAATTTCAAATTTTGATTATAGACTCTAAGAGCGTGTGAGCCGAAATTCAACAATTTGTTTGGATAATGAAGTGCTAATATTTTGTTTTAAAATGCATATACTTCAATGATCCTATGTTTATTGAATCCTCATGATGGACATAAGTTATCATTTAATTTTGACACCGTGATAGTGAAATTGGAAGTTTTAACATGTACGAAATAGAAATTTCGGGATTAGCACTTTCGAATATTTCATCTTCGACACTTGAAGGAAAATTAAAATGATATTACCTCTTCAGAGGAATCGATTAAAAATTTTAAAGAATCGATTAAATCGAGTTGGCCATAGTATCGATTAAATCGATTTAAAAAATCGAAATCGCCCATCACTAACGCGTGCACATGTTGTTTTAAATAGCAAGATACAAAATGAAATTCCCCACGTTGGTGATTCGCCAGCCTAGGGCTGTGACGTCACATATGAGGGGAATGGAATTGTGTTTGGCTCAGACTTCGAGTAATCGTAATCGTGTAATCGTAATCGATTATAATCGACTACATAAAACTGTGTAATCGCATTCTAATCGTAAATTTTAATTTCGAAATAATCGCGATATAATCATAATCAAAAGATTTCACTTTGACTACAATCATAATCTAATCGTAATCGCAATGCAGATAATCGCAGTGTAATCTGTATCAAAAAGCTATGTAATCGTAATTGAGCACAAATATACGATTACGTTCAACGATTACATCTTTTTTTTTTCCTTCTTCCTTTCGCGCAATCCATAAAATACTTGGACGGTGAGTTAAACATTGCACCAAGGAAAGAGTAGTCCATGTTTGTAGCTCATTAAATCGCCCCTAAAGTTAAAAGGGAGAGAGCAGTTCGGGTGAAACAGAATGCATACGTACACTGTATACAGTCAGCGCTATAGAGGGCTGCTCCTGGTATATAGTAGTATAAGACATAGAAATAGTCTGACTTCGTTAAAAGGTATGGGAATGGGGGAAAAGCTGTATGCGGTCATTCGAGGGATCTTGTTTCTCGGATTATTGAGTAGGAGTGATAACGTATAAAAAAGAAGAAAAGAAACAAAAATACTATATTTATGGTTTTACTATGGGCATTTAGCAATTGGAGAAACATCACCCTTTTTCAAATGTGGGAATCGGAGAATTATGAAAATTTGGGGGGGGAGGGGGGAAGACGCTTAAATTGCATGTGACAATTTATCTAACAGCTCATTCGCATGTTGGATTTCTCAGTGGTTATATCTAAGTGGTTGTTTCCAAGGATCTAGAGAAAGAGATGATTAAGAGAAAAACAACAACAAAATTGAAGATTATTTCACGGAATGTATCAGATTTGAATGAAAAAGGCGTGAATTTTTTTAAATAGAAATGCAAATTTTGCTCGTCAGATGTCAGGGTCTCCATAAAAACAAAGTCCAATTTGAACACCCACATGCAGGTATTTTTTAATAGATATATACATATTGTACAGATTTATTTTAGAAATATTGCTTAGTTAATTATTGCTTATTAGTTATACCTTGTCTTTTTCTATTAAATTGTAGTGAAAGGAATTTTTCATATTAAATTAACTATATAGTGTTTTTAATCATAAGTATAAAGTCCGTTTATTCAAAATTTTTATTTTAATATATCTGGATAAGTTAAACATATAGATGAGTTTTCTTACGTGTTTATTTTATCAGAATAAATCCCCCACCCTCAAAAAGAAAAAAAAACAGAAAGGAAGACTGGTTTGTCAATAAATATAAGGGTGGAAGTAGGATTTTTTTGAGGGTGAAGGACAATGGTAATGATACTTAGTTGTTGGTAAATTCTTTTAGCATATGCGCCGACAAATTTAATGACGAATCCCTGAATTTTGAAATGTAGCCACCAAATTTTCTTTATCTCTGATTATTTAAAAAAAAATCTACCAAAAAAATCTCTCTAAATGAGTTATAAATAAATAATAGGGGAAAAAAAGGTAGTTAATTTTTTCCCAGAAAGGTTTGTTTTCCCCCTTTTCCCTCCCCCAATACACTCCTACCAAAAGACAGTATTTTATATTATTTTTATTTTTATTTGCCTGTTAACGTTCATGTGTCTCAATTTTGTTTTAAATGTGTGGTTCAAGGAGACAGAGGCATGCAAATGAAAGAAAAAAGAATGACTTGTTTTAATTCTCCCATTTCGAAAATTTTGGTAGAAGCTTATTTTATTTAATTTTCCTTCCTTTTTTTAATTTTGTTTTGCTTTTATTCCTAAATGTCTTGCTACGAATGTTCTGAGGAAAATAACCTTTAGTTAAACTCATTTCATCTTTAAATTTTGCATTAAAAAAAAGGTTGGGAAACACAGGTTTCCCCCCCACACACACAGGTTTTTAGTGTGTGTGTAAGGAGAGGGGAGGGGGCTCATTCTACGTACACCAGTATTCGTGAGTTTCCAATCAGAATTTCGCATGTTACATATACCTATTCCATCAATCAAACATCCTTAGAAATACTCTTAATTTCAAAATAAATTTATAATAAAGAAATCAGTTCTAAAATATACAAAAAGGAAAACATATATTATTTATAGAGAAAAGAATAGCTCATTTAATATAAATGATTTATTTTTCCTTTAAAAATAAATAAATAAAAGGAAATGCATATTTTGTAAATTTGTAACTCTAGTTTGTAACATGTAGAGTACGGAATTAGTGTAATCGAACTGTAATCGTAATCGACTAGTTCGTTAATCGTAATCCAACAAAAATATTAATCATAATCCAAACGTAATCGTAATCTAGAAATAAAAAAGGGTAATCGATTATGTAATCGTAATCAGACTTGCATAAATAGACACATAATCGTAATCTGTTTTTTGAAATTGAAAATAATCGTAATCTTAATCGATTACAGTCTTCTATAATCGACTCGAAGTCTGGTTTGGCTTGATAGTAGACTCCAGACGGCTTTGGTAAATGTCAATAGCGCCCTAACATTTCATGGCAATCCGAGTACATTTACGTGAGTTAGAGCGCGGCCAGACGGCCAGACAAACTGAATGCATAAGCACTTTTGAGCTTTGTTGGAAGGTGCCAAAAAAAAAAGACTGTCTGGTGGCTTACTTTCGATTTTTTTTTACGGTACGTCTTTATTTTGAATTCGATATTATCTCTGCCTGCAAAGCGATTTATTCCTGGTAATATTTTATTGCCATTTACATCCTTATATATCATGTAATTCCATCTAGAAATCTTCTAATAATTCACCAATGACGTCAAACGCTATTCTCCCCACTTCCATCTATGAATTACTGCAAGCGACATTAATTCCGTCACTTTAGCCTTAAAGCGTTTAACAGTTTCTGCTTTCTTAGGAATAATTTCGCTTTTATAAAGTTTTTAAACGATCTCTGTTACAAATGTATATCAATTTAAAAATGAATTTCGAATATTTCAGATTGCGATTTGATATTCATAATTGATGCTGTTCAGTGGCGCAAGCAGAATTCTGTTCTAGGGTAGGGGGAGGGGGGGAGAGAGTTGAGTTTCTGATAAAGGTGATGGCCGGTTATTTGAATTGCTGATTAATAGAATCAGTACTAATGAGAATATTCACTATATAATACATAAACTGAAAGAGCACCTGTGTGGCAGGAAATCATTTTTTTTAGCATAATACGTCTCAGAAAAGTGATTCAGTTCAACTAAGCAATTTTTACTTAACTAATCCATGTAATATGCACTTTCGCAGTTTGAAGTAAAATTTTTGCTATTTAATCTAATCACTTTATTAAATGGAATCTTATTCAATAAAGTAGCGGCATCCGAAATACGCCAAAACGTTTAAAACATTAGATTTTGTTTTGATTCATATAAGCGGCAATTATAGCGATCTTTCTTAGCTCTGGGAGGGGTTTTAACCAGAGCCATCGCTAAGACTTTTTATTGGTGGGGGAGAAGACCTTAAATTGCCAAGTCAAATTTTCATATTTGCCAACTTATTTTATAATTTTGCCAAGTTACCACAATTAGAAAATGTAATACAGTTCTTATTTGTACAAAGTTCAATAATATTCCCAATTAGAGTTGTAACTTTTGCAATTTCTATCAAAAATAAGAAATATATTACAGTTTTTACTAAAATTTTAATCAAATTTGCCAAGTGTAACAACTTTTGGGAATGTTTGGGGGGGAGGCTCCCCCCCTGTCCACCCCCCCTTAGCGAGGCCCCTGGTTTTAACCCCAAAACCACCCCCTTGGCTGCGCCACTAATGCTGTTTTCAGAGAGATATTTGCTAATTATTATGTTGCAATTATCAATTCATGTTCGTTCGCACGTTCGCAGAGTTCGCAGAGTTCGCAGACATTCAAATTCATGGGAATATCGACCGAGCTCACGTGTGTCGAATTACCGTGAAAATTGAGTTAATTTGTAGCACAAAGTCAAATATATTTTGGATTAAAAAGTATTTAAATGATGCAATCGAACATTTTTTTTTTTCAGGCACAAGAAATAAAATGAAACATGAAATGTTTTTTGTGTTTGAATTACTTGATTTGGTTTATTGAATACATACATCTGACAAAGCGGTCGTTTATTGGTTATAATCAATATACAGAAACAAGATTTATTTATTTGTTTATTTTATTGACCACTCACTCTGACTAGTGTGCTTAACATGAAAGCCTGCTAATATGCCATTCTCAATATACAACGACGCGATAGTACTAGAATATTTTACAACACGAGAAAAATACAGCCGGGAACTCCGCTCAAAATGTGTGTGCAATGGAACCAGTGGGAATCGAACCCGCAGCCTCCTAGCTCGCAAGCTATCAGTGGAGTAATGCCTCTCAGCCATGGAGGGTCCCAGAGACGAGATAGCCCCAAGGAAATTTACAACACCAGAGAATTACAACCCCGAGCTCCAGAAAAGAGTGTGCAACGGAGTCAGTAGGCATCGAACCCAAAGACCACCTAAGCTCTCAAGTAAATGAATGTGTGATATTTAAGCCACTCAGGCTCACACTAAAAAAAATGTTGTGCTTCTATATGAGAGTGGAAATATATAACTAATTAAATTTGAGAAAAATAACAATATTGCAATAAATGTGCAACGATATGTCTTTTTCTCTTTCTATGAAATTGCTAACATCACAAGTTTTTTTGAAAAATAGAGTGCCCACGTAATCGATAATATCGTATAAAGTGATAACTATACAGTCCAAAGTGAAGAGTGTCCAATTACATACTACTGGCGCGTATAGTGTAAATTTTTATCACTAATTTGTAGGTGCGTTCGTAATTATGTAAATACGTAGCACCTATTGTTGTCGCTCAGTCCGTCCGTCCGTCTGTCCGTCTGTCCGCATATAACAACGCAAAAGCTACCCAACCGAATCGTTTGAAATTTAAAATACATAATTATTACATAATTTTACATAATTATTACATAATTCATTTCAAATTTTATGAAAATCGGGTGGATAGATCAATTACAGGGACAATCAAAAGGATTCCGTTACATTGCGGTCAATGGGGAAAAAAGTTTCAAATGCATTTTAATCGTTTGAAATTTAAAACGTATAATTATTGTCTGAGCGAAGCGAAGTCTTTATACTCAGAGATACGTAACGATATTAAAATTCAAAAAAATTCTTTCGTCAAGCAAATCTCAAAGTACTTGTCGGATTTTGATTCTGTTTGTACCAATAGGTACCTATGAAGGTAATCTGGTGAATGCACCTACTTTTAAAAATTAATTCCAAATAGTTTAAAAGTTATATTAAAAAAACTGATAAAAAAGCACAATTTATGTGCATACGTCACAGAAATTAAGTGAGCGTGATTTTCATCGGCTGGACATTTTCGTAGATAACCGAATCAGTACATGGAGTAAATAGTAATCATTTTCGCACTCAGAAATATTGAATGCAATAAAACGTTTTAAAATTTAATCATGCAGGAAAATAAAACTGTTATTTTTTTATATTAAAAAATGTCATAAAAACTTTGATTTTGAGATTTTGTGATAATCTCTTAACAGCACTTTTTGATCGCTAAAAGAATGTTTTACATATTTCGCGTGTGAAAATTAGAAACAATTACGTTTTTAAATGAAAAGTTTCTTTTATGACATCATTTTCCCTTTATATTTATTTTCATTGCATGTTTTCTTTTAACTTATACTAGCTGGAACCCGTCGAATTTCGACGAAAGAAAATGTTTAGGAAGGAATTCTTTCATTGATTTATAATAAACCCACAAAATTAGCTACAGTAAAGCATGCATCTTAGATTGGTCAGTCTAACTCTCAAACAAATATTATTGTAAGCTAAAAAAAAAAAAAACTGTTTCTATAAAACTTAGCTGTCTAAATTATTAAAATTTAATTTAATCGCATATGTAGTTATTAGAGTATAACAACAGTCAGTTATTATCAGTTAAAGCTCTTATGTTTGGTATAAAGCGAATGAGAAAAAATTATTCCTAATGGACATGATCATAGAATTCCCATATGAAATCTAAACCCGTCATTATTTTCATCGTCTCAAAATTTACATACGCACTTCTCATAGTATTTTAATTTGATCATTTTAAAATCACTTGCTTTTTTAAATATATAAAAACGTTATTTGCATCTGCTAAAAGCATTCCATTTTTGCGGATCCAGTCTTAAACAACATTTATAGAAAAGTATATGCATATGACGTCATTAGGATGGAATATTACACAAACGCAGCAAAAACAATATTCAAGACACTCGGCAAAACAAATCGGATATCTGATGATTCACAAATCTTCACTTCTTTAATCTTACTTCTATAATAAGTCCATGTTTTATCACACATCTTTCATTTGTATTATTTTTTTTTTCAAAATTTGGAAAATATCATTACATACACACGGATAAATAAAATTGCTCTCGCTTAGCTTTCCGATACGAAATGAGTAAATGCGGCGAAGTCACTCGAATATTATTTAAAATAAATTTTTGTAAAGAAAATGTGTTGTATTCTTTGTAAATTAAGTTTGCAATAAACTAAAAAAAAGCCCCCCATTTAATTGATTAATAAAAACGCAATAAAACCAAAATTCATCGGATTTTATATCGGACGATTTATTTTGACATATTTTTATTTCAGTTTTATCAATTTTAAGAGAAAATGGCGTGTTTTTGTTGCCACAATTTCAAACTTCATACTAAAAACTATAAAAAAATTAATAACTCATAAATAAATTGAGATACAACTTTCAAACAAATCGCATTTAAAAGTAAATTTTTTTCTCTATACGACGATGTAAAAATTTAAAAAGTGCGATGTTTATAAGTGTAAAATTTGCAGTAGCGAAAATTGCAAAACCGAAATTGCAGGGGAAAGTGTTGCCATTCGCAAAATGACGTATGCGTTACGCACAGATACGTTTGGCCTTTATAATATAGATTTTGTTTGTGTATGGAAGTCAATTCTGGTCACTAATTTTTCGACACGGATACCACAAGCGCATCAGATTTGGCGCAATTTTTTTCAAAGCCCATTTGGCGAAAACTCCCTTTTCAAATAACGCTTACATACACATTTTTAAATTATTTTCTATTTTCAAAAAGAACTTACTGTAAATAAAATAATAACAATAATTAATAACTATAAAAAGAAATATTTTGTATAATTAAAAGAAGGAAGTGAAAGTAAATAAACATTTTATGAGTAAATAAACAAATAATAAATAAATAAAGCCGGGTTACCATCTCAGGTAAAATAATGCCATTTTGACGCCAATTATGTACCCTGGTGCATATGTGACATTTTTTCCCATTTTTCATCAGTTTCCTGTTGGCATACAACTTTGAAATATGGAGTATGTATGCATACCTGGGAGCAATACTGAATTAAACATTGATTTTTTTTTATTCGATCCAAAAAGGGGCAACGGGGCTATTTTTTAAAGTTTTATACAATTTATACTGCATAAAAGAGCCACTTACCTATTTCTATATACCAGAAGAAGTAAGTGGTATGTAAAAACAATTATGGTATACATAAATAAAATTCTTGAGATAATATACTAGAGATATAAGCACCGGGTTTGGCGAGATTTTTTATGCCAATTAGGCGAAAGCATCGTTTTGATTACCAGATGCATATAGCATGCTATAACAACACGTTATTTATTTATTTCAAAATGAAAAAAAAAAAAAAGGAATAAATGAAACATTTCCTGTTATTAAAAAAGATATAACAATCAATAAATGATAATATTTTTAGAACAAACAATTTATTATAACATTTATATTATAATCAGCATGTTAGACAACTAAACGCCATTTTGGCACCAATTAGGTACTTCGGTGTATATAGGGCATATATGTGCCATATTTATTTGTAAAACTGAGCATGAAAGTTTACCAGGTGTGTTTTCATAGGCGCTTATATCTTTTTGCAACATAGCGCACCTTTTGAAGCCAAAACTGCACAAAAGAAAAAATAATCAATATTTGCAGCATTTTTTTTTTTTTTTTTTTTTTTTTTTTTTTAATGTAATGCACATTTTGTACTCAGTAGGCTCGATAATTAGACCTCGTTTTTTTGCTTTAAAAGATGATATTTCATACGACGTCTTTTTGGGATTCGTCGTTTTTCCATATTTGATAGTATGTGTCTACTCGTTTTGTACCCTTTTTTGTAACTTTCTTCTTTATTAACAGCGACATCTGGATTTCCTATTTAAATAAAAATTCTTTTAAATACAAAGAATTTTGTTAAAATAAATAAATAATAGGAAATGCGGACATCTATTGCTCAAAACACAAAATTTTTCCTATTGAGATAGTAAAAATCAGTAAAAACATAATTTTTATGATAATAAAAAGGTGACTTATGTAATAACAGAGTCATATATTATGTACGTTATGGATTAAGTATGAATATTTCAATGAAAAGTGATATTTCCAAAGTATTATGAAATTAGTTAAAAACCATTTATTTTAAACTAAATGAATAAAAGATTTATATTTTTAACGAAATAAATGGGATTTGAAAAATTATTGGAAATTTATCACCATAGATGTGTCAATATTACAATCAGTACCTTGTATGCAAAATGGAACAATTAGCAATACTTTTTGTACCCGAAAAATGGTCGTTGCTTTTTTTAAGGTTAAAAAGTAGATTACGAAATATTCCTATACAGAGATGCCAAACCCTCGCTTATTGCATAGCAGAATTTTCTTATAGGAAAAGTTATTTTTTAAATCCGCAGAATGTTCCAATTTAATAAAACATTTTCTGTATTAAAATACCGGTACCCAAAATGCCGGAGACTTGGCAGCTCTGCTTATAACATTTTAATTAATTACGGTACTTTTTTTAATCGGATTCAAATTTAGTGAAGACAACGTTTTTTGGCCGAAAGCAGCTTTTTTCCACATGTGTAACTACGATACAATTCCTTGATGTTGACTTATGAATGTTTTGGCTTATTCTATTATTGCTTCCTCTCATTTATTTGAATTTTAAATAAGATGACTCAAAATCGTGTTTTTTAAATATACGAAAAAAAATGCATTTCGAGAGAGGGCGAAAAGGACAATATTTGACGATTTATTACCTGCGTTTGGCTAAGTGTCTTACTACCTTGTATTTAATACTCTTCACAATACTTCGCTGTTATATGGACTTAGGCGCTTTTATAAAAAGTTTGACGTAATTCGGGCTTAAGAAAGTGAGTTTTTTACTGAATAATACAAATAAATGAAAACTGAATATTAAGAAATACTAATAAAAGAAAAATGAAGCATTATATTGATCTATGTATATTTAAAAATTCATCTGCTAGCACTAATTAGATAATTTATCTCTTATGTGTATATAATAGGAGATAAATAGCTTTTGATTCTGTATTTCTATGCTATAAAGCATTAACGTTTGTGTGTTTTTCGTTAGCATTGGGAGTACCTAGCCGATTTAAAAAATAATGTGGGCAAAAAATGTTGGTAACCATCTTTGCTGCAAAATATACTATATTTTGCGTAGGAACAATAATCACCATCAATGCACGAGCAAAAAAAGTTCTAAAATTGAGAATTCTTTGATGTTGATATGACTAAAAATTTATAATCTTTTTTTTTTTTTTTTTTTTTTTTTTTTTGTGGCAACTTTTAAGATATAATATTCTCGTTATGAACGATTTCTAAAACATTCGACAATTTAATTTCACATATTAAACTTTTTTTTCTAGAAAAAGTTTTAAACCCAATTTATTGAGAATATTGCAATTTCTAGGATACTGTTGGGGTCAGAAACTATAACCTTGGCATCACAGTAACTTATAAGATGTAAGTGCTCGTTTAGGACAAATTTTTAAAAAAGGATTCCTTAACTCTTATCGACAACCTCATTGCATTCGTGGAAAACAGATATTCAACATTATAAACTATTCGGACGGATTTCACACCATATAAAATACACTCCATTTCTCTTCAAACATAATAGTTTGTTACTTATAGTTTCTCAAATCGGTGCGAAGCTTCTGTTTATGCTCATGGCATCATTTCAAAGAGCTATATTTCCAATATAGGAAAATTTGGTGTTTTATTTTCTGTATTACTTTTAACATTTTGCATATTTCCAATTTTATATCCATGCATGGTTTGCTTTTCTTTTATAAAAATAGTATATGCAACAAGATTTTGTAGTTCTACGATTCGATATGCTTATTTTCATCATTATATTTTATCACAATGAATGACCAATTAAAGGTAACATCTCATTTTCTTTACTTATCGCAAGTTATTAAATGTGTATTCTCAGCAATATCGCTCAGACTAATCCCTCTGAGGGAAGTCCTAGTTACATAATATTGTCGCGTCATTTGAAATGTTATGAAAATCGGTTGCATAGATCAACTACAGGGACAATCAAAAGTATTTCGTTACATGACGATCAATGGGAAAAAAAAGTTTCAAATGCATTTTAATGGTGTTACACTCATTTGAACATAATAGAATTGACATGAATCTATGAAGTATGTACTAAAATATACATTCTGTACAATCTGGGATGTAAAGAATATTTATTATTTATTTACAGGGCCACATAAAAGTATTCCACTAAATAATGTTATATGGGGAAAGCATTGTTTGGGGCGTGTTTTAATTATATTAAACTACTTCACATTTTATGAATAAGATATAAGTTAATGAAGTATAATAAAAATTACTCCCTGCATATTTACAGGAACACAAAGATTTCGACAGCTATACTGTATCCAAAGTCCGCTCTACTATATCAGCGAGATCTGAATATTTTAAAACTTCGTTATAGTACGAACGCACCTCATTTGCTACGCTTCACGTGCAATTTCCAACTTGTTTTAATGCTGCTATCATATTTACAATAAAGGCGAGAATGTCTGCTACAACCCTTCCCGTTAAAATCATTAACATTTCCTGTCTGCGGCGGGCTTACTCCAGATTATTCATGGTACATCTTTATTTTTAATTGGATATTACATCTGTCTACAAAGTTTTTGTTTACTGGTAACATTTAATTTCCATTTGTATCCTTATATATTATTTATTTCCAATTACAAATCTTCTAATACAGTAGAACCCCGTAAATTTGGACCCCGTTAATCCGGATCTCCGGATAATCCGGATCGGTTTGGTCATTTTTTGTTTCCAGTTTGAGAAGCGATTGGCTAATATCCATAACATTAATTTGTTTCATCATCGTATTCTGAATTTAAAAAAAAACTTTTTCTGAAATCTTTTCGAAAGAATTAAGCAAAGTAAACATTTTTACTGTCTGTAATTATTCAATAAGTTTAATATAAAGGTGATTTCTGTAAGTATATTTTATTTTATTCCATTTTTTTTCTTATTCTCCGGATAATCCGGTTTTTCGATAATCCGGATTGGGTCTGGTCCCAGTTAATCCGAATTATCGGGGTGCTACTGTAATTGTTCTCGAATGACGCCAAACACTCCCCCTTCATCTGTTAATTACTCCAGAGTTACTGCATGCGACATTAATCTCATCACTTTAGCTTTAAAGCGTTTAACAGTATCTGCTTTGTTAAGGATGACTCCGCTTTCATATAGTTTTTGAACGAAGGCGTATCTATTTAAAAATGCATTTCTAATCTGTACTGCGAATATTTCAGATTGCGATTTGATATTCATTATTAATGCTATTTTGAGGGAGATATTCGTTAGTTATTAAGTCGCAATTATCAATTTATGTTCGTTCGCAAAGATTTCAGACATTGAAATTCATGGAAATATCAGTCGGTATTATCGATATGCATAACTGCCAACGACATTGTAAAAACTGCTTTGTTTGTGGCACAAAGTCAAACATATTTGGGATTAAAAAATAATATTTAAACAATGGAATCAAATAAATTTTATTCATACATAAGAAATAAAATCAATCATTATTATTATTTTTTCTAAATGTGTTTGAATTGCTTCTCATTAAGAGGCTACTTCATGTAAGCGAAAAGACCCGTTCGCTAATGCTAATCCTATGGAAGAAATTTATAAAGATATCTCGGTTGCCTTTTAATATTTTTAAATGATTTTTAATTCTTTTTTTTCTTTTCAGAAGATGAGGTTTATCTGTTCAAAGCCATTTTTTTTAGTCTTTCGTTTTTGTGTACACGTATTTTTAGTTATGACACTTCAGTTTTCGAAACCGATTTCGAAAGTAAAAAAAATCTTATAAAAATCTTAATATTAAAACTGTAAAAGTAAAGAAACGGTCTTTGCACAAATCGACCTTAGTTATCCAATGCGAAAAAAAAAAATCATTTAACAATATTGAAATGTAAACGAGATATTGTTATAAATTTCTTTCATAGGATTAACATTAGCGAACGGATCGTTTACGATGACTGAAACAGTCTCTTAAACAAATTTAGTGTGCCTCTGTATGAGAGTGGGTTCATTGGTTGAGACTGTTTTTGCACAAAAACAAATCGTCCATAGACGCTTTCATTCAAGTTTACGAGGGCTGTTCAATAAGTAATAAGACTAAATTCATAAAAAATACAGAATATTTTTAATCGGCATCATTTACATGGTCTTTTCAAAATAACTACCGGGGCGTGTAATGCATTTATCCCAATGCTCTGTTCACTTCTTAAAAACGTGTTAAAGTCCGGTTCTTTGGGAGCTTTTTCGCCTCCACACGTGCTTTGTTGCTTGCGAAATGGTTGCCTCGTAATGATTTCTTAAGTTGAGGAAACATCTAGAAATCGCATGGAACGAGATCAGGACTGTATGGAGTGTGTGGTAAAATCTCTACGTTTTTCTGCTGCAAAACATTGTGGACGCTGAAGGTCGTCACTCAAATTCAATATCTTCCATATTTTGCCTTCCTTTATGCCCGCGAAAAATACTTATTCTCGACATTGCTTCGTCATCGAAAGCTTCATGTCAAGGGTCTCTGATGTTGATTTTTGTAGACCAACACAAAATTTAATCACATAACGTTGTTCTATCGTTGCTTCCATTTCGACAACTGGCCGCTCTCGTAGGCGCCCGCCTTAGATCAGGAATGACTAGATAACGGATCCCTTTGTTCTCTTCGGGAATGATTGAAGCCGGAATAGCCGAGAATTGGCGAGAGTTTTCCTCGCCAAAAAAGACGTCTTTTTTTGGCGATGATCCCTTCTTTGTAATTTTCTGCTTTCATTCTCAGAATAAAAGAACGTAACTCAGTCGAAATAGGTCTTGGTGGCTGGTGGGATCGGCGGGAGAAACCGGTTTGGCGCGCATTCTCCCCACCATCACGTGATGGTGGGGAGGTTGATGATGGCTTCAAGAAAGGTTGCTATTTCTTAGTCCAGCTATATTAGAAGTCAATGGCGCCTGCAAACACACTTCAATTCAATCACGTGATACTCAGGACTGTACACGCCACCTATCGGTAACTTTTGTTAATACAGACAACAATCTTTTTTTATGCCACAGAAATTAACATTCCCATGAATGGTTTTGCGGCGGTAAAATTAGACTTATTACTTATTGAACAGCCTACGTATTTATCCTTATACTTATTTGATAAAATATGTCTTTTATATAGTTTTTGCCATTTCAATTTAAAAATGATCGCTCTGATAATTTTTTATTTTTCTCTTTTCCAGGTAAGAATGTAAACAGTGCTACTCTACGTAAGTTTATGTTTTACATTCTCTTCTCCCTTGAAACATCCATTAAATGCGTTTCTTTTAACTACATAAGTTTTTGTATTACAAATTCGTTTCAGTTAAAACGAGATTCTTTTTGTTTTTCAGACTCTTTTCACTTGAAACTTGTTTCTTTTTATGTACATAAATTTTTGTTTTACAAACCCTTTTTACTTGAAACGCATTTCTTTTTAACTACGAAAGTTTTTGTTTATACAATGAAAATACAAATAAAAAGTCGAAATAAAAATAACTTAATGAAATTTTAAACACGCGTATCGTATTGAATGTCATTGAATGTGATATTCACAATTATCCATTATTGGCACTGAATCTTATATTTTGGCGATAGTTTTTTGGTCAACGGGATAACCTAGTAGTACCCTCTTTTCACTAACTACACAAGTTTTTGTATTACTGATTCTTTTCAGTTAAAGCATTCTTAAAACTTGTTTCTTTTGAACTATTTAAGTTTTTATTTTACAAATTATTTTCAGTTCAAACAATCTTAAAGCGCATTTTTTTCTAACTATGAAAGTTTTGTTTACATTCTTAAAGCACGTTTCTTTGAACTACATAAGTTTTTATATTACAAACTCTTTTGTTTCAAACATTCTTAAAACTTGTTTCTTTTCAACTATTTAAGTTTTTGTTTTACAAACTTTTATCAGTTAAAACATTCTTCAGCGTGTTTGTTTTTGATTAAGCAAATTTTTTATTTTAAATTCTTTTTTCACTTCCAACATTCTTAAAAACTCTTCTTTTATACTTCTACAAAGATCTGAACATAATTATACAATTTCTGATAGGCACTTTTTAAAAAAAAATATTTTCATTTTTTGATATTGAAACTGTTCATTCGTATGTGTCCGCATTATTATTACTACTAAATCTGCAGATCAGGAGCCCCAACGTCAGCTTTGCACATCATTTTTTTTTAAACACACTTTGAAAAATATTCAACTTATTGGAAACTGTTTTTTAAAATTTTAAAATTGCGTAATTATTTATAAGAATAAGAAGTTTTCAGCCAACAAAAGCGTTAAATTAAAGATTTAGTTGTGTTAGGATATTCTGAATTTTTCATGATCTCTTATTTTTGTTTTTTTATTATAACATAGTAGATTTCTTCAGGGGGGCTCAGCACTCCTGAACCCCCCGTAGTCTCATTAAACTTAAATTTGTAACTTTCTATCAATTTGCTAATGGTTATCGTATATCTTGTATTTCTTTATACATTTTGATTTAGAAGGATAAGTAACAGTTTTAATAAGCATTTTTCACTGTCCTCATACTTCTACATACCTGTCCACACCTAAATATGACGTATCAGGAACTTTTGAAAGTGTAAACTGAGTAATCTAGGGTTTTACAATTTTGTTTCCGAAAAAAAGAAGTTTTGATTGCATTTTGTGGCAGTTATCGCGGACAGACAGACAGAACAGACTGACAGGTGGAAAACAATAAATTTTGTGTCGCCAAAATAAGCTTTCACTGAAGTTTCGGCAATGACGCATTATTCATGAGTTATTGCTGTCCATGTTTCAAATATTTTTTATGACTACTATAAAATACCTGTTTTATTTCAGTTATGACGTCAGATTTTATCAGGTGAAATAATTGTTAAAAATATAATTATTTTTTATTTCTTTTACTTCTAATTATGACCCCATTTTTGTCAGAAAATTTTTTATTGACGAAACAAATTTCCGTGTTTAATATTTAACAAAGTACTATTTTTATTTTTATTTTTATTCTGACGTCATATTTATTTTTTCTTAGTTTAATTTTTCGAATGGAAATTGCTCTATTGAAACTTCTTGCCGTTAAAAAATTATTCCATATTTTGATTTTTTTTTTTTTTTTTTTTTTTTTTGGCAACGATAAAGGAAATTGGTAAATTTTATCTAAAAAATCGCTGTTAATTCTGCATGAAAAAGAAGGAAATATAGAATTATTAAGGGAAATATGTGAATAAAATTAATAAAACATAGCCTATGTTCTTTTCTGGTCTGTGTTATAGTTATACACAAAGATACAAACACATTAATTCATCAGTTTTGGCGTTGACTTCATTTAAATTTTCGTACAAGCATTCAAATTTATAACATTATAAAAATAAGGATTATGATGAATGGTTGCTTAGCAACCATTAAGAGAAAATAAAGAAAATGAAATAAATACATTTGAAATAAGTAAATCTCTAAAACAAATTAGTTTATATTATTGGAACACATTTATAAAAAATCTGCAAAATTTACAGTAATTATTTAAAAAGTCTGACAAATGTGTAGACAAAATTTCAAAACAATACGAATAATTTAACCGGTAAATTTCAGTATCCATTTATCATTGAATTCCGTGACATTTTCTCTCAAGAAAAAAAAAATTAAAAATCATTGGATTTGCCATAGAAAAGTATTATTGCGCAAAATAAAATATTCTATATTTTCCGAACGAATGAATCAAATCTTACAAAAAACTACACAGCTTAATCCCAGTGCCTCACTAACATACCCACTTAATTTCAAGCCAATCGGATGCTTTTTACGGAAGTTATCGCGGAACAGACAGACTGACAAACTGACAGACAGACACAAAAAAATTTCGTGTCTCCAAAGTCAGCCTTCACTGACGTTTCGGCAATTATTTTTTTAATATTCTTATTTTTATATGTTAATTTTCATTTTAACAGTTTTTTATGAAATTTCTTTAAAATGGTTGCATTCCATTGTTTCAGATTGTCGAATTCTATGGACTGTATAGTTTAACGAATTCTAATATAAAGGCAAAAATAGTCAAATAATACGAAAAGTCTTCTAAAAACTTTCCTTTATATACATATTTACAATCTTGAACATGGACTGGCACCATAGTCAGTTTCTAAATATATTTTCCAATAAAATGTGGACAAATACCACTCGAATTAGTTATTCCATGATAAGTATGATTCTTTTACATACCTAAGTAATAAATTTTATCACTAACAATAATATTTTAGCTAACAAAATAGCTGAATAAAAGAGATTTATACCACGAATTGAATTTGAATTGATAGTGCTTTGAGGCCTATAGCTGCTATGGCTGTCGCCTCGATTGATCCATTATACACAGAAACGGAGAATATACAGAACAAATTCTATTACGCATAGATTTTTACCATAAAAACATTCGACGTTCTAATAATATTCGACGTCATTCGTATTTCGTGACGTAAATTCGACGTCAACAAACCAAACGAAAACAAACTAGTTCGGCTGCTGCCAAACGATTAAACAACGTTTTAAAGAGAACGCCAATAGCTGGCGTGTTGCAATGGTTTCAAAAGTGAGCCATAACATAGATAAAAGAAAAATATGGAAAAATATTCAGACATGTGGCTTTTTGAGGGTTTTTTTTTATTCATCTGTAACTTATTTTTGAAAAAAAAAAAAAAAACCCGCATGTTTAATGTGTGTTGTTATGCGCTGAAAAAGCATAATCTCCAAATATTTAAAATTGTAGTTCATGGTACATATTATTTCAACTCCTGTATTTTTTCTCAAAAGAAATAAGTAGCTATTATTTGAATGAGCAGTCTGTGCGGACGAAACAAATTGTGCGAAACCATTTTAACCCAAAGTAAATGAGGTCAATTTATCTTTCTGGCCTGCAGGAAAGTAAAGGCGAATTGGTGTTCACATCTATGTGTGCCGAAAAAAAAAGATATCAGGAATTTGTTTTATTTACAGGGTAACTAAAAAGAAACACCTTACTTTGAAAATTTAATTATTTATTAACTACAATAAATTTAAAGAAGAAAAAAGGTGGCAATTACGTCTGGTTGTTTTAAAATCTCGTATTCTGTCATTTTTAAAGCAGTTTTTACATTGATATTTTCGTCAATATGTGGCGCCGTACCGTCTTAAACTGCAATAATGTTCAAAGGTACTACTCTGTTATCCCGTCTACCAAAATACTATCGTCAACCTATAAGATTAAAGGCCAATAATGGATGATCGTGAATGTCAATTCAATGACATTAAATACGATACACGTGTTTAAAACGTCATTAAGTGATTTTTATTTCGACTTTTTTTTTGTATTTTTATTAATATTCTATTAATTATTTGTTTTTTCGTTATTTAAAATAAAAATTACGTCAACATGTATAATTTGGCTGTTAGTTTGGCGATTTGTATAATTTGGCGAAATCGGTCGACGGGATAACAGAGTAGTACCTGTTCAAACTAGGATGTAAAACTGCTTAAAAATTACCCCAAGTTGTATTATCCCTTCTGTTGAGTGATTAAAATGCAAAAATAATTGATTTTTTTTTTTTTTTTTTTTTTTTTTTTTTGATGAATTTTTAATGTGTAGAAACATCTGTGCAGAAACATCTATTGACGGAAATGTGAACTATTTTTCAAACTTACAAAACATGAAATTGTTTAATTATGTGCTAAAAAGGCATCATCATATTCTCTCTAAATATTTAAAATTGTGATTCGCTTTACATAATACATATTTCAACGACATATTTCCTCCTCTGTTTGTTCTCGGAAGAATTAAGTAGCTATCATTTTAAAGAGGAGTCTGCAGACTAAATAAAATGTGCGAAATACACTCTAATAATATTCCATTTGCTTTGGAAAACATTTCCTTGATCAGCGCCTGATGCATGATTTTATCGTTAATTTATTGCCCACTGTTATGCGCTAAAAAGGAACCGTCATATTCTCTCCAGATATTTAAAACTGTAGTTCACGGTATACATATTATTTCAACGACGTTCTTCCTCTGTTTGTTCTTGGAAGAAATAAGTAGCTATTATTTTAAAGAAGAATCTGCAAGCGAAATAAATTGCACGACGCGATTTCACCCCAAAATAAGTGAGCTCTATTTATTTTTCTGTTCTGCTCAAAAATAGGAGAGAATTGTTTGCACACATGTCGAAAATGAAGATATAAAGAATTTGTTTTCATTTACAGGGTAACTAATAAGAAACGCCTTAGTTTGAAAAGTAATTATTCATATATTTAAAGAAAAGAAAAAAGTGGCATTTACGTCTGGTTGTTTTAAAATTTCTTATACTGTAATTTTTAAAGCAGTTCATATTGATATTTTCGTCAATATGTGGCGCCGTACCGTCTCAAACTGCAATAATGTTCAAAACATGATATAAAACTGCTTAAAAAATATTCCGAGTTGTATTATCCCTTCTGTTGAGTGATTGATATATAAAAAGACTGTTGTTGTTGTTTTTTATTTATTTTTTTTAAATTTATTAATGAATTTTTAATGTGTGAGGCAGAGCAAAAACATCTGGTGATGGAAATGTGAACTATTTTTTCAAATTTACAAAATACGAAATTGTTTAATTTAATGCCCACTGTTATGTGCTAAATATATTCTCTCTAAATATTTAAAATTATGATTCGGGGTACATATTATTTCAACGACGTTCCTCCTTTATTTGTTCTATGAAGAAAGTAGCTATTATTTTAATCAATAGTCTACGGGCAGAATAAACTATGTGAAATACCCTATAATAGTATTTTATTTGCTTTGGAAAACGTTTTCTTAATCAATGCCTAATGTATGATTTTGTGTTCTTGTATAATTTAATATCTACTGTTATGTGCTAAAAAGACATCGTCATCTGCTCTCCAAATATTGAAAATTTCGTTTCGGCGCACATATTATTTCAAAGATGTTCCTCCTCTGTTTGTTCTCGAAAGAATTGAGTAGCTATTATTTAAATCAATAGTCTGCGGACCGAATAAAGTGTGTGAAATACACTTATATATATTCTACAAATATATATATTCTAAATACTTCAAATATTCTATTTGCTTAGGAAAACATTTTCATTGATCAAGGAAATGTATGTATGATTTTGTGTTCTTGTTTAACCCTTTTGGGTCAAAATTATTTTTAGTTTTTAGAAAAAATTACTTTTAAGTTAATAATCTTAAGACTAGCTATCCAACTATAGATTAATTACTGTTTTAGAATATTTTATTGTCAGAAAGATAACGAATGCTGTTATTATTTTTTTTTTTTTTTGCGTTTTTTTAAACCTATTTTCATATGACAATAGGCTAAGGAAGAATTATTGAAGATGTTTGGAAAATATTACATTGCAATAAGATTTAACATATATTACAACTTTCTAATACTTTTTGTGCTTCATTACACATGATTCTTTTAGGAAAATAACTTTTATTTTAAATTTAAAGAGTGAAATATCTGTTTAAGGGTGTATTTCGATTCAAACTGCTTGTTTTCCGATTTATTTTTGAATTCACTTTTGCTTTCAAACACATGAAACTCGCAGATTCTCTTATTTAGAAAGTGCAACAAGGTGCCGTGAAGGTCGATTCTTTGATAAGTGCACAAAATAGTGCAAAAAAAGCAATCAAAAACGGCATTTCGAACCGATTTTTCCGAAGTCGGAGATCTGGGAACGAAAAAAAGGGTCTTCCTGAGAAGTTAATTGCTTATAAATCCAATTCTAATGAATTGAGCGTAAAAAGACATCACACGGCACCTCGTACGTCCCTTCCAAAATCCCCTCAGCCAGTTTTCATGTTCCTGCTTTTTAAAAATGAGTCTGAAATTGTATCGGAAAATTTCGAGTTGTTGAAGGTGGAAAAGCGTTTTTTCGAATACACCCTTAAAATAAAAGAATAGCAAACGGCGCAAAGAGAATTAAGTAAATAATAATGATTATTATTATTACTAAATGCCTAAACATAAATGAAGTCGTATAGTAAATGCATAGACATATATATTATTATTACATGTAAATTGTAGCAAAAGTATTTCTTAAAGCAAAATAATACTCCATTAAAAGACATGTTCTATTAATAGTACACCAGACCCGAAAAGGTTAAAGATGAGTCTGCGAGTTTAAAACTAGTCGTTGGGGGCCGCCGTAATACTTACCCATCATGGATAGGCATATGAAAATAAAACATGTGAAAACTATTTATACAATGCATTGCAATTCATAAACAAAATTTAAATACTGTTAATATACCTATAGTAATGCTGTATTAAAGAACTGCTGATGTACCAATTTCGACAAATTACATAAAACGCCAAACTACTCAAGTAGTACCGAACTGCGTAAAAGAAACATCCTTATAACTCCAAAAATAATAATCATATTAACTAACAATTAACTGCGTCGGATGAAGCGTCTCATTTCCAATTAAAATATACCTCTGAATTGAAATTTGAATGAAATACAGGATAATGAAAAATCGAAGAATGTGGAAAACAGGACGACAAATATCTCGGCAACTCATAATCCGATCGACTTCGTTCTATATGCAAAATGTGTGTTATTTTATTGCCTTTTACGTCCATTTCTTAGAACAAAAAAAATTGAAAATTTTTATGTATCTTTCATCAGAACGAATTTTTCGAGAGTCCGAAAAAAATAGTTCCGGATAATCGAGGTTGCTGATATTAAATAGGGTTCGTCCCATTCTTACATACTAACTACATACAAAATTTCAAGTCTCTATCTCAATTTGTTCGGGAGATAGAGCGTTTACAGACAGACAGACAGAGGGCAATTTTTTTTTTTTTTTTCTAAAAATATGTTTCTCGGAATCTTCACTACCTAAAACGTGTAAATCCGTCAAATTTTTTTTTTCGATTTTCAAAACGATTGCAAGACTTACCCTATACTACGTATGATGGGTAAGTAAAAATTGTGCGAACTGATTTCACCCCGAAGCAAATGAGCTCTATTTATTCTTCTGCAGGACAAATTGTAGGTGCACATAGGTGTCGA
This sequence comes from Maratus speculifer, assembly GCA_964019185.1. Taxonomy (NCBI): domain Eukaryota; kingdom Metazoa; phylum Arthropoda; class Arachnida; order Araneae; family Salticidae; genus Maratus; species Maratus speculifer. The sequence continues at coordinate 555,146 of CAXHSM010000012.1, read as the reverse complement.
AAATGAAAATACAGTCCACTCTCGTTAATTCGAAATCGGATAATTCCAATCTTCGCTTAATTCGAACTAAATAGGAAGTCTTTTCAATGGCAGAATAAAGTTAAAAATTTTCATTAATTCGAACTCATTTTCTCTTGACTTCGTTTCATTCGAACTAACGAAAATTCTGGTTTTTGAATTTTTATTTTTTTTCTCACGGACTTCAGATCCTTTGAATAACTTTCGTTTTTCGATTTTTGTGAGAAATTCTCCGAACGAGTATACATACAATACAATGTATTTGACATCCACTTTCTTAGTGCCCCGTCTGTATATCAGTGACACCTCAAATTTTTCTTCCATCGTGCTTGTTTCTAATTTTTTAATTAGTTTATGTATTTACATATTTTAATTTAATATTAAGTTATATTCTAATGATAAAAGACGAAACAAGTTTAAAAAAAAAAAAACACTTTAACATTAATTCCTTTGTTATTGTTAAACAATAACAAAACCTTTGAAAACGAAACTAAAACTATTAGGTTTGTATTTAATTTAACATTTTTTAGATCGATGAAAACTAACCGTTTTTAAGGGGCGGAGTGGGAAAACTTTCTGTATTATACACTTAAATAATTGTAACACTTCCATCACTTGCTCAAAACAGAAATAATCAGAGTAACACAAGGAGACAATGGAAAGAAAAGAGATAACTTACAGTTTCATTTTCGTCTGCATCTACGTTTATTTCCAACGTTTGGTGCTCAGATGACATCCCGCTGACAAAACTATATCATATTTAAGATTCAATCTTGGCTAATGATACACAATATGGGGTTTTCACAATATACCCCAAAAACAAAAACTTTTACATTACATCTCTTATCAGCGAAAAAACTTACTAACATCATAACATCTGGAATTCGCTGACACCACAAAAATCTTTGTACTCAGAAACATTACATACAATACTGGATACACAGTGCCATCTGGTGAATGAAAATTACAGGTACATATTCAAATACTCTTTTTAGAAATTACCTTAAGGGTGTATTTCGATTCAAACTGCTTATTTTCCGATTTATTTTTGAATTCATTTTTGCTCTCAAATCCACCAAACTTTCAAAATCTCTTATTTGGAAAGTACACAAGGTGCCGTGATTATCAATTATTTGATAAATGCAGAAAATATTGCAATAAAAGCAATCAAAAACGGCATTTCGGACCGATTTTTCCCAAGCGAGACATTTGGGAACGAAAAAAAGTGTCCTACTGATAAGGTAATTGTTTATAACTCAAATTCTAATGAATTGAGCGTAAAAAGACATCACACGGCACCTCATACGTCCCTTCAAAAATCACCCCAGCAAGTTTCATGTTTCTACTGTTAAAAATGTGTCTGAAATTGTATCGGAAAGTTTCGAGCTGTTGAATTTGGAAAAGCGTTTTTTCGAATACTCCCTTAATTACTTTGATTATTCATAAATTTAAACAGAAAATAAAAACACTTACCAATATAAATCACACAAAAAAATATCAAAAATTACTAAAAAACATATAAATAGACACAGTTTACATATTAAGATACGTTTATACATAATGTTAATATTAGATAAATATCCGTTCTTTAAATCTTTGCTGCTGCCATCTACCGGCAAAAAGTCATATCACCGTCTTTTCTCAACAGTTATAGTGCCATTTTAAGCAAGTTAGAGTATAGACTAACAAACTGCATTCTTAAAATTTTTTAACAATGCTGTAAAGTGTTAAAACGCCTTATAGTCCAAGAGCCGTCCGCACAAAACCCTAAGTCATCGAGCACAAGAAAAGTTTTTTTGTTTTATGGAAGATTAGTCACAGGGGAATCGAATGATGCATTGTCTGCCGGAAGCGAAGTGGTGCATAATCCAAAAATGGATACCACTCGTGGTTGATTCGTAGACTTAGCATTGTGTTTTCCTGCACCCAGTCTTCCATGCTTTCATGCTTTTAATTGTAGAACAAACACAATGTCTAAGTCTACGAGTCAACCACTAGTGGTATCCATTTTTGGATTATGCACCACTTCGCTTCCGGCAGACAATGCATCATTCGATTCCCCTGTTACTACTCTTCCATAAAACAAAAGAACTTTTCTTGTGCCCGATGACTTAGGGTTTTGTGCGGACGGCTCTTGGACTATTAAGTTAAACTTTGGTTTTATTTTCCGACACAGCTGTCCGCGTTCCTGGTGTCTTTCAGTATCGAGCTCTGGGTGGCCATCTTCTGCGGCCTGACTGCGATCGCGGTGGCCGTGTATAGTAAATCTCAATAACATATATAAGTTACAGAGCAATCCAACTGTATTAACGCAAGTTAGAGTACAGACAAACAAACCGCATTCTTAAACATTTTCAACTATGTTCTAAAGTTTTAAAACGCCTTATAGGTTGAAATTTGACTTTCAGAAATTTATACCCAATAGACGGTAGCATATTTTAATTCTTTTATATGGCGGTGTCTTTTGCCTACTATCTGTACATAAGTATATGCTACTATTAAGCTAAAATTTAATTAAAACAAAAATACGCTTAAATCTAGAGAAATCAATTTGTATCCAATTCTTTGCGTGGCTTTGTATATCAGTTTTCTGCATTCTACAAGTATATCATGGATTACTAAATGCAATACTGCTTAAAAAAAATAAATAAATAAATAAATAAAAAATAAATAAAATTATGCCTGGCTATTTTCGTGTGCAGTTTCTGATGTGTTACCCTGTATATGATCCACAGCATTTATACACACAACGCAATATGAAAAATTTAGTTAAGCTTAAAAACTCATATCACAACTAAAAATGCACTTCTAGTAATCATATCTAATATACAGGATCTCGGTTGCAGTATAGTACCCGAAATCTTATGTGTGTCCCTGTAAATGCATGCACTTTCTGTGGTTGTAACTCGCAGCAACGTATATCAATTTTAATGCATGTGACATAATTTAACGTGATTAAAATACGCCGAAAGCGAAATTTGATCCTATAACATTATGTAACGGAATTATTTTGTGTGTCCCTGTAAATACTATCTACTTTCTATTATAGAGGAAGTAACATGTAGTAATCCTCAGCAACTTATATCAATTTCATTAAATATTAAACAGTTTAATTCAGTTAAAACGTTCATTAAACAATGTTCTCCATAAAATTATATAATGGAATATTTTTGTGTAGCCATGTAAATAATAAAAAAATATATTCTTTGCACCACAAATTGTACAGAATGTATATTATAACATATATTTTATAGATGCAAATCAATTTTATTATCTTCGAAAGAATGTAATACCATTAAAATGCACTTGAAATTTTTTGTCCCATTAACTGTAATGTATCGAAATCTTTTTGATTGACTCTGTACTTGAACTATGCATCCTATTTTAATAAAATTTGAAATGGCTCGATAAAATTATGTACTAATTACATATTTTAATTTTCAAACGATTCGGTTTTGTACTTTTTGCGTTGTTATTTGCGGCTCGACTTACAAAAAGACAGACGGACGGATTGAACGACAACTATAGCTGAAACGTGTTTACAAAAGCTTTTGAAACATTTTTTCTCCATTGGCTGCAATGTAACAAAAACCTGTAACTTAACTACTTTTCCAACTATCATAAGATTTGAAATAACTCCATAAAATGTTGCAATAATTATACATTTAAAATTTCAAACCATTCGTTCGAGTAATTTTTGCGTTGCTATGTGCGGACATACGGACGGATTGAAAGACGACTATATAGATGCTTCGTATTTACATAATTACGAACCCGACTGCAATCCGGTATCTGGGCAGGGTATACATGTAAACAAATCCATGTGATCCAAAGAAATGGTTCAAAGTTTAGAGCTGAAGCCGGCTTCACTTTTTCGGCGGTTTTGGGCGAAATGGATGGGCCGTTATATATTTAGTTGGCCATGGTCTAGGAATATTAATGTTTAATGCATGGCGTATCTACTATAGGACTTGTTATGATCATATTTATTATCCATTTAAATCTAGAATTTATTTTTAAAATTCTTTAAGATGTTAGTCTTTGAAAATATTTTTTTAGCCGTTGTTCTTTGTTAAACTACAATTTTAGTTTTATTTTAATTTGTTCTGAAAATTGTTTTTGTTCCCTTTTTTTTCCTGGGAAGAAAACTGAAATATTTTTAGTAAAAAATAATACATTTCCTAGCAACATCTAAAAGTGTTATTACACGTGTACTGCTGCAGGCGTCAAATTGCAGGCGTCTCCATGTAATCCTATGGAGATAGGAAGTTGTTGGAGAAGTACGCGACTCTCTTGTGTCGGAGCGTCTTTGACGCGTGGAACGAAGCGAGTTGCTAGTAAGAGCCAATCGAATGCTTGGAAATCCAAATGATGGTAAGGACTCTTCTCGAACAGCCAATGAAATGCTAAGAAAACGAAAAAACGATAGCACTTTAAAAGTGCTATTACACGTAAAAATTGCAAGCGACAAAAATCGCCTGCGTTTTTCCATTTTCTAAATATTTCATTGGCTGTTCACGAAAAGGCTTTATTATCATCCTTGTTTTCAAGTATTAGATTTGACGCCTGGAATGAACTCCAGTCGCCAGTAACAGCCAATCAAATGCTTGGAAATCCGGATGATGGTAAAACCTTTTCTCAATCAGCCAATGAAATGCTTAGAAAATGAAAAAACGCAGGCTATTTTTGTGGCTTGAAATTTTTATGTGCAATAGCGCTTTTAGACTGGAAATTTTAGGTTGCTATGCACAAATTGGCGAAAATAAAAATTATCGTTCATTCTTTAATCCATTTATTTTAAATGTTACCACGTAAAATAAAAAATGTGGCAACAATTTTAATTATGATAAATAAGAATTTCGCTCGTGTTAGAAAGGAAAACATATTTAAATTTTAAAAGAACTATTATTTGCGAGGTGGTTGAATATTTTATTTACTTTTAATATTTATTATTAATTAATATAGTAGAATTTTGTTTTTCATGACAATGGAGCTAAGAATAAAGGTATGATGTGTTTTATATTCCAAAGTTATGTAACTTGCTTTTTATTTAAAAATTCGTTTATACCTGCTATTTTGAATTTGATATTTGGTTAATTTACCATAGCATACGTAACTCATAAATAATGTGAACAAATCACATTAAGAAAGCTGTTGATTTTTATTTTTATCGGAAGCAGATTTTCAACAAAAATCTACATATGCTAAAAAGTTGTACTAAAAATTGTTTTACACTTGTTGATGCGGCTAGTAAATTTAAACGACAACAGCAAAAAGAAAATAATCGAAGTATTTGTTTAAAGCGCAACACTAGGCACAGAAAAAGACCCGGATGATAATGTAAAGTCTATGGGAGCGTTCTTTTCAAATATCTCGATCAATTTTTAATATTTTTACATGATTTTTTTTGCCTAGGATAGCTTAGGACGATTTACAACTGGTCTAGTTTTTACTTTTTCGATCTTGATTACATATTTTTTATATTATAATAGTATCTATTTCAGAACCGGTTTAAACCGGTTTTTGAAATTTAAAGTAATTTTTAAAAAAAAATCTCAAGATTGGGGGAGATGGGGGTGAAAAGGCATGGTGAGGGATCTAGAAGAAATAAGTTTTGGTTTCAATATGACGTCACAAGAAGCAGGTGTAGTTTTCAAACTTGTGTGTGTTGAGTATTTATTGAAGTGTGTTCGTTTATGCATTAAAATTCTACTTATCAATTATCGAAATTCTTTAAGGTAATGACTGTTCAAAAACTAAAAAAATATGTTTAAATTTCCATTTTAAGTTGTTGTTTATTCTGATTATGTATTTAAAAAATATATGAAGAAATCGGTTTAAAATTTACATTTACCATTTTTTTGTTTAATTAACAATGATCATTAAGGTGATTGCTGTTCAAAAACTAAGATAAATGTTTAAGTTTCCTTTCCTAAGTTGATATTGAAGTTGGAAAATTCTGAAGAAATCTGTTTTTCTTTTTCAAAAAACTTGATATTTTCCATTGTTTTTTACTTAATTAACAATACTCATTAAGGTTATTGCTGTTGAAAAACTAGGATGCATGTTTAACTTTCAAACTTTTAAGTCGATACACTGATCTTATAGTTGATAAAAATCTTAAGAAATCAAATAAAAAATTTTATTTTTTACCGTTTTGCTTAATTGAAAATACTCATTAAGATGATAACCACTTAAAAACCGAAATGTATGTTTAAATTTCTTTATCTCAAATTGATATTCTGAAGTTTGAGTTGATAAAAATCGTAAGAAATCAGTCTTTTTCCAAAAACTTGATATTTTCCATTGTTTTTTACTTAATTAACAGTACTCATTAAGTTTATAACTGTTGAAAAACTAGGATGTATGTTTAACTTTCAACTTTTAAGTCGATACACTGATCTTGTAGCTGATAAAAATCTTAAGAAATCAAATAAAAATATATAATTTTCACTGTTTTACTTAATTAAAATACTCATTAAGTTTTAAAACCGAAAAAACCACTTAAAAACCGAAATGTATGTTTAAGTTTTCTCTCTTTAAGTTGATAAAAATCGTAAGAAATCAGTCTTTTTCTATAAAACGTGATATTTTCCATTGTTTTTTACTTAATTAACAATACTCATTAAGATGTCTATCAATCAAAATTCAAATATATGTTTACCTTTCCTCTGTTAAATTGATAATCAGATCGTATAGTTGAAGAAATCTAAATAAAGCAGCTAAAACTGAGATTTTTCATTGTTTTGTCTTAATTAATAATACTCATTAAGCTTATGGTTGTTCAAAATTCAAATATAAATTTAATCTTCATCTTATAGTATGATTGCAACCGGAGGTGGCACCACAGGGAGCGGCGGCGGGACTGGGTGAGGAGGTAGCACGGTGACACAGTACTACCTCCATCTCCGGCAGTCCTTAAACTCTCCTTTTTCTACTACTCTTACTTTATTATTATTCATTTCTTTCTGTTTTATGTAATTTACCTGTAACTGTAATCATGTATTCACTTATTTTCATTGTTTCAATTTACATTTTTATTCTGTAATTTGGCAACAATCGAAGGGATAAGAACGCCATGTGACGTAACAGGTAAAAAAGCGGGAAGTCAGTTTTCTGTTCTGAGCGGCATGGGGAAGCCGTGTGTCAGGATCGTGCAATCTTGTATTCTTTTAAAATTGTGTGTGCGTTTCTTTAAATTAAATACTGTGTTCGTCTTGCCAAAAGACTCTGAGCGAATTAATTCCCCTAGACTCCGACCCACATACATATATTTTTAAAAGGTAGTTTTGAATTTATCGTATTTGTGTATAAGGAGAATTGTACTCTTAAATTAGGAGGTAATTAATGTTATATGATGACTAGTTAAGCAAATCATCATACGCGTCGAAATTCTAACTATTTGAAAAAACGCTAATTTCCATTTATCGGCAGTTCCAGTCTACTGACATGTTCCAACGGCACTATAAAATGTATGTTTCATAAAAAAAAAAAAAACATAAAAAAGCATAGCAGATAAACAGGCATTTAAATTCATGAAATGAAAAAAAATACGCTTATTTAACAAATTCTGGATCACTTGGCAGACAGCTTAATACGTTTTTGGAATATAAAGCTGTTTACTGAAATCAGCATAAACATTTTTACAAAAAAGGAAAAAAAAAAGTCATTAGACAGCAAAACGAACTTTTCTCTAACTGAAAAGAAATAAAATACAAGCAAGATATTCTGCTTTTTCAGAATTAAATGTCGCTGCTGATACAGGAAAAAAAAATATACAGTCGAGTCTCTATATAACGAAATCCACCGTCCCAATAAAAAATTCGTTATATAGAGAAATTCGATGTATAGAGAATGATGTTAAAAATCGTATTTAATATGTGAAATTTGAACAAATATTATTTTTGATCTTTTGAATTAAGAATTTGAAATGTTTAAAAGTAAATATTAACATAACATTTTATTTCTTAATTATTTAAGCCGTTTCAAAGAAGAGAACAGACATTTATTTGAAAGCTTAATGAAAATCAAATAAGGAAGACTTGCATTAATTTCAGACGAAGTAATCTAATTTTTTGTTGCTTTGATTTTAAAGTTGTTACACTCTCGAAAACATGCTCAAATTTTAGCAAGGAATGAAAAATTGTAGTTAACATTTCCCTTCATTTGAACGCCTCTCTTATGTGCCTCTCATTGATTCCTCTCTTACATGTGTATCAATCCAATTGACACTGTTTTGAGAAGGATGTGGAAAGGTGTTGGGAGATGGGATGAATTCGTTGGATTTAAAGAACAAGAAGAGAAGTAATAATAATAAAAAAAAAACCTCAGCACTGACGATAAATTAAAAATAATTGATGGAAAATCGATTCCATATGATTTCGAAGCTTTTTAAAACTGAATAAATTAAGACCAATTTATGAAAAAATTTGCTATATGGAGATAGATATTTCGCTATATAGAGACTGTTTTTAATGTAATCATGCGAAATGGGGACCCTTCCTACTAAAATTTCGTTATATAGAGAAATTCGATGTATGGAGTTTCGTTATAGGGAGACTCGACTGTATTAAGTGGTGGTACCCATTTTTTTCAAAATATTTTACAATTTAATTACTTATCTATCATACATAGTATAGGGTAAGTCTTGCAATCGTTTAGAACACATCAAAAAATTTTCTTTGACGGATTTACACTTTTCAGATAGAGGAGATTCGGAAAAACATATTTTTCGAAGGAAAAATTTTTTGTCGTCCGTCCGTCTGTTTCTCGCCACTCTACCTCTCGAACAAACTGAGATAGAGACTTCAAATTTTGTATGTATTTAGTATGTAAGAATGGCATGAAGCCTATTGAATATCAGTAACCTCGATGAGCCGGAACTATTTTTTTCGGACTCTCGAAAAATTCGTTCTGATAAAAAGGTACACAAAAAATTTCGAATTTTTTTATTTTAAGGAGTGGACGTAAAAGCAATAAAATAACATAAATTTTACATAAAGAACGAAGTCGATCGGATTATGAGTTGCCGAGATATGTGTCATCCTGTTTTCCACATTCTTCGATTTTTCATGACCCTGTATTTCAGTCAAATTTCATTCAAAGATATGTTTTAATTGGAAATAAAATGTTTAATCCGACGCAGTAAATATTATTATTTTTAGAATTATAAGGATGTTTCTTTTACCCAATCTGGTATTACTTGAGTAATTTGGCTTTTTATATAATTTATATATTATATATTATAAAACGGGTTTATCAGCAATTAGGCCTGGGCCTCTTAAATCGATTTAAAGCTTACATCGGAAATCGCGATTTAGTCAGTTTCTTAAATCGCTACATCGGAAATCGCGATTTAGCCATCGCCTTACATCGCGATTTAGCCATTGCCTTACAACACGATTTAGTCAGTCTTAAATCGTGATTTAGCCATTGGTTTTAAATCGATTTTAAATAATGATTCAGAGCTAACATCAGAAAATTGAGTTATCTACTTTGGTGTATGTACTGCTTGCATGTCAAACTAGTGTTAAATCGATTTAAGCAAACTTTGCAGGCCTCAATGCTTTCCGATTTAGGAAAAAGGCGACGTAAGAAAAATATGATTTAGGGGAAACAGAGCAAGTTGGTGTTAAATCAATTTAGTAGGATCCGATTTAAACACACATCACAAACCTCAATGTTTTCGATTTAACCCTTTGCGGCGCAGGGCAAATTAATTCCTTAAGTTTTGAAATTAATGGCTGACACCGGAATTTGAAAACAACTTTATTTGTAAATAAGAAAACGCTGTATTTCACGCATTCAAAAAACCGTAATTTTTTTTTAAACAAAATTCCGGTGCCAATGTGGCGTTTAGGAATTAAAATTAAGTGGTATATCTATGAAACCACCGCGCCGCAAGGGGTTAAAGATTTATACAATATATACTGCATAAAGAAGCCACTTACCTATTTTTATATACAAGAAGAAGTAAGTGGTATGTAAAAACGATTATAGTATACATAAATAAAATACTTAATATACTAGAGATATAATTCCCAAATGCCACATTCGCACCGGAATTTTGTTTAAAAAAAAATTACGGTTTACCTACTAAACCACTGCGCCGCAAAGGGTTATGAAAAAGACTATTTAAGAAAAACATTGCAAGTTGGTGTTAAATTGATTTAGTAGGATTTGATTTAAAATTAGCAGCGTTCACTTGCCATGTGGTTATTAAAAATATAAAAGTGGCAATTAAAAAATTTCCTTCGTTTGCCACCCTTGTCGTCATTCGCCAAGTGGCGGTTAAAAACTATTTTCGGTCGCCCAGTGAAATGCAGTTTTTTTTTTCAGAGAAATATGCATCTCTACATTGATTACGTCTAATTAAAAAAGTATTTTCTTCTTTTTCCTACTGGATGCAAACAGATTTCAATGACATAGCTATATTTTCAATATTTTGGTTTTTTGCAGAGTTCTTTTACTGTGTTCAGTTTGATTATTTTTTCGAGAAATGCAGTTTCATTTTGCAAAAATGTATTCATCAGCATTGATTCCACATGCATTTCAAGTAATGTGTTGGCTATCGATCGCCATCCTAGTCGTTACTCGCCAAGTGGCGATTTAATAAATCTATTTTCAATCGCCAAGTGAAATGCAGTTTTTTTTCATGGAAATATGCATCTCTGTATTAATTACATCTAATTAGAAAAGTGGTTATTTCTTTTTGCCCTGCAAGCTCGGGAGAACCCTTGAAAAATTGCATTGTAATACCCCTCACCCATTCCCTACGTCATTTCAAGAAAAGTAACAATCCATTACCTCCCCATAACACTTCAGGCTTATTTTAAAAATCTTAATTTTAATTTCAAATTTGCAATCAAATAATTATAAAATCCTCATATCAAAAAACTCTAAAATCCTTTTTTTTTTTTTTTTTTTTTTTTTTTTTTTTTTAAATAATTAAACAAAAAATTTCAACTATAGATATACAATGATTAAAACTTTTATTGTACCCAACCTCTAATTTTTTTTTTTTTTTTTTTTTTTTTTTTTTTTTACAAGAATTTTGCCAGGCGGGGCTAGTGAGTGCTTAAGCCATCTGGTAGGCCTCCCCGCCTGGTTGACCCTTGACACCTGGATGCAAACAGATTTCAATGACATGGCTGTATTTTCAATATTTCGTTTTCTTTGCCGCATTCTTTTATCTATTTCAGTTGCATGTTTTTTTCAAGAAATACAGTTTTATTTTGCAAAATATATTCATCAGATTTGATTCCATATGCATTTCAAGTAATTATTTGTCATCGATCGCCACACTAGTCATCACTCGCCAAATGGCGATTTAAAATAATAATAATTGATCGCCAAGTGAAATACAGTTTTTTTTTCATTAAAATATGCATATCTATATTAATTACATCTAATTAGGGAACTGGTTAGTTCTTTTTTCTATTGGATGCAAGCAGATTTCGATGACGCTTTTGTATTATCAATATTTTGGAGATTTTTTGCAATGTGCTTTTAGTATATTCAGTTTGATTATTTTTTCAAGAAATATAGCTTTATTCTGGAAAATATATTTATCAGCTTTGATTCTACGTGCATTTCAAATAACTTATTCCTTTTTTCACACTGGATGCAAATGGATTTCAAGGGCATTTCAGTACCTTCAATTTTCATCTTCTGGTGCATGCTCAGCTCTTTGATTATTTTTTTCCCCAAGATAATACTGTTTAATGATGCGAAGTACACTCACCAGTATAGATGCCAACTGTATTACGTTGTTAGTATAAATTTGGCACCTCCTAAATTTCCGCGCCGGGGCGACCGCTCCCTTCGTCCTCCCCCCTTCCTCCTGCCCTTCTGCTCGGCGCTACCCTCTCAGAAATGTATGCTGTATCTCAGCCCCCTCTGAAATGATAAGTCTAGATACGCTACTGCTAGCATAGATGTCAACTGCATGTGATGTGTGTAGTGTGTTACTAACACATTTATTAAGAGGATCCCTCCCCCGGAAATTCTGTGTTTTTAATGGTGAAAATGTGCAAGTTCTCTCCCCCCCCCCACCTCGGAGTCACAGAAATACCTCCCGGAGAAAAGTGTCTGAATTCAACAATGCGTTTATTTATTAATTAAAACCCAAAAAACAATGTGTTTTTTTTATTAATTCACTATTTATGCCTGGGGGGGGGCGGGGGGGAGCAATTTTAAAGTTAAAATTCAAATTTGCAGGTCTGAGCCTTAAATCGTTTTAACGCTTATATCGGAAATCCGATTTAACTATTGGTCTTGAATAGATACATCGAACGTCGCGATGTGGCGAAACGATGTAGCCTTGATTTAACGCTTACATCGGAAATCCGATTTAACTATTGGTTTTCAATAGATACATCGGACGTCGCGATTTAGCCAGTTCTTAAATCGCGATGTAGCGAAACGATGTAGCCTTTCCTCAATGCTTTCCGATTTAGGAATAAGCCGATGTAAGAAAGATATGATATAGGGAAAACAGAGCAAGTTTGTGTTAAATCGATTTAGCAGGGTCAGGACAGGACCGTAGCTAGAAGTGAATAATAGGTGGGCGGGGAGGGGGGGGGGCTCAAGAAAATGTAGAGGGTGCTTATTTGTTTTTATCTTTCTTTGACACAGAAAGAAAAATTTGTGCATATTCACATTGTAGATACTATGTTTCTCATTAAACTGTTGTAATAACTTCATTTTATGCTAAAAAAGTACATGATGATGAAAGTTTTGAGTGTATAATAACTGGTGCAAAATTAAACATCATGTTAGCTTCATATGTACAAATAGGATGAGGGAGTACTGAAACGCTTATTTTAGATACAATTTAGTAATTCTGCAAAACTGTGAAAGGGTCTCAAAACTAAATTAGATTTTTGAACAGAATTTCATTTGGATTTTCGGAACAAAAATTCATTGAGTGACCTTGGAATCTTTTTCAGGGGGGGGGGGGTCAAAATATTTTAGGGGGCCTGAGCCGCCCATAGCGCCCCCTGTGTGTTAAATCGATGTAGCAGGATTTGATTTAATCATTTAATACAGATAAAAATTAGCGGCCGACACTTGCCATGCGGTAATTAAAGATATAAAACTGGCGATATTTTTTTTTTCGATCGCCAAGTGAAATGCAGATTTTTTCATGGAAATACGCATCTCTACATTGATTACATTTGATTAGAAAAGTGGTTATTTCTTTTCCCTACTGGATGCAAACAGATTTCAATAATTTAGCTGTATTTTCAATCCTGGGAGCAGAATCGGCGCAACGCTGCGACAAACTATTTTTCAACTTTTTAAAAATTTAGCAAAAATTAAAAAAATTCTATCCTAAATCCAAAATTTCGGACATAAAATGCATCGCGAATTTCGATAGTCTTCGAGAAAAAATCAATTTCGTCATAGATCGCGAAAAACACGCGAATTTCGTTCAAAAATCGTGAAAAAATGGTAAATTTCGTTAAAATCACGAAAAAAGGCAAATTTCTTCAAGAAAAAACGGCAGTTTTTGTCAAAAAATCAAGAAAAAAAACGACAAATTTTATGAATAAATTACAAAAAAAAAAAAGGGCTAATTTCGACAAAAAATCACGAAAAACGGCAAATTTCTTTAAAAAATCACGAAAAAAACGACAAATTTTATGAATAACTTACAAAAAAAGACTAATTTCGACAAAAAATCACGAAAAAACGGCCAATTTCTTTTAAAAATCACGAAAAAACGGCCAATTTCTTCAAAAAATCGCGAAAAACGGCAAATTTCTTCAAAAAATTACGAGAAAACGGAAATTTTCTTCATAATAACACGAAAAAACGGCAGTTTTCGTTAAAAAATCCAAAAAACTGCAAATTTCGTAAAAAAAAAATCACGAAAAAACGGCAAATTTCTTCAGGAGATCGCGAAAAAACGGCAAATTTCTTTAGGAGATCGGAAAAAAAACTTCAAATTTCTTCAGGAGATCGCGAAAAAACAGCAAATTTCTTCAAGAGATTGCGAAAAAAAAAAACAGCAGGTTTCGTCAAAGAGACCCCCCTCTTTTGGATAATGTATGAGGTGTTAAAAATTCTGAGAACAAAGACAACTTCTTTTTAAAAATATACTTTTCTTTTGTCTATCACAAATACTTAGGAGGTTTGAGTGCATATAATGTAATGTGAGGGATTGGTCTGCAGACTGTTTTTTAAGTTTTTACTTGTGTTGCAGACTGCAGAAAAAATTTCTGCTGCTGGGTTTTCAATATTTTGGTTTTTTGTCATGTTCTTTTAGTGTGGTCAGTTGGAATTATTTTTCCAAGAAATAAAAGTTTTATTTTGGAAAATATATTAATTCATCAGGTTTGATTTCACATGCATTTCAAGTAAATTTATTGGACATCGATCGCCACCTTAGTCTTCACTCACCAAGTAGCGATTAAAACATCTATTTTCAATCGCTAAGTGAAATGCAGTTTTTTTTTCATGGAAACATGCATCTTTACATTGATTACATCTAATTAAAAAAGTGGATATTTCTTTTTCCTACTGGATGCAAACAGATTTCAATGACATAGCTGTATTTTCAATATTTCGGTTTTTTGTCGAGTTCTTTTATCGTGTTCAGTTGGATTATTTTTTTAAGAAATACAGTTTTATTTTGGCAAAATATATTTATCAGCTTTGATTCCACATGCATTTCAAGTAATTTGCTGGTCATCTATCGCCACTCTAGTCATCACTCGCCAAGTGACGACTTAAAGTAATAATTATTGATCGCCAAGTGAAATACAGTTTTTTTTTTAAAATCAAAATATGGATATCTACATTGATTACATCTAATTAGAGAACTGGTTAATTCTTTTTTCTATTGGATGCAAGCAGATTTCGATGATATTTTTGTATTTTCAATATTGCAGGTTTTTTTTGCCATGTGCTTTTAGTATATTCAGTTTGATTTTTTTTTTTTTTTTTTCAAGAAATATAGCTTTATTCTGGAAAATATATTCATCAGCTTTGATCCCACATGCATTTCAAATAATTTATTTCTTTTTTCACTCTGGATGCAAATGGATTTCAAGGACATTTCAGTATCTTCAATATTCAATTTCTGTTGCATGCTCAGCTCTTGGATTATTTTTTCCCCAAGATATACTATTTAATGTTGCGAAATACACTCACCAGTATAGATGCCAACTGTATGTGATGTGTGTAGTGCATTAAAAATACATTTATTTATTAATTAAAATCTAAATAACATTATTGTGTTTTGTTTGCAAATGATTCACTATTTATGTCAAAAAAAGTCTTAAGGTTAAAATCTAAATTAACCCATTCTTAGTTTATATTTTTATGCATTATTTTGATGAAAAATTATTTTTCATATGTTTGTGTAGCATTAGAATACTTTAGTTTTAATTATCTATTTAATTAATTAAAAATATTTTAAGAGGGTTCTGTAATGTTTTAGGTAATTTGTTTTTTACAGGAGAATGAGGAAGTATTCAATGAATTTTCCTGTAGATTTGCGGTTTTCTACTTTTTTTGTCATTATAAAGATATATATATATTTAAGATTATGTTTTATTACTAATCTTACAGAGGCCAACGATCTAAAAAAAATCAGCAACTTTGGTAATGTGGCCTTTCAATCTTTCTCCATTCACTATATGAATGTCAACATTTATATTAAACACATTTTTTTAATATAAAAGTTTAAAAAAAAAAAAAATGCACCCTTTTTCTCAAATCTCTCCCTCCCCCCCCCCTCCCCTTTCTTTTTTTATACTACTATTCTTCTGATGGTAAATGAACAGCTAAATTTATCAGTGAATCTGCTTCTGTCTTCAATAAGTTTTTAATTCAGTGTCTGTAAAACACAAGTGCATGCATGTTATTAGCAATGAAGTGGTATTTGAGCGTGTTATGGCAAGTTGCCCCCAGGCTTCCCTACTCAAGTAATTTAGATTGTAGCATTCAAAACAAGTCAGACACAATGAAAAAAATCCTTTTTTATTTTATTTCTTTAAGGATGAGTTTATAAAAAATATTAAAATAGATCACTAATAAAAAAAAAAAAAGGCATTCAGTTTTTTTTTTTTTTTTTTTTTTTTTTTTTGTATGTGTGTGTGTAAAATATATATTTTTTAGTTATTTGAACAATTAAATGCTAAATTAATACAAGTGGGGGGGGGGGCATAAAGCCCGCATTTTGTTACTAAAAATTAAATGATAGGTTTCGTATTATAGAGGGTAAAATTAGTGCTAAATCGCAATGTTAGATGGATGATAAATCGATACATTGCCCAGTCCTAATGTTTTCACTTCCAATTAAATTACATACTATTTACATCCTAAATTACATCCCATTAAAAAAA
Source organism: Maratus speculifer (assembly GCA_964019185.1). Lineage (NCBI taxonomy): Eukaryota > Metazoa > Arthropoda > Arachnida > Araneae > Salticidae > Maratus > Maratus speculifer. Next base: position 538,773 of record CAXHSM010000012.1, on the reverse strand, counting down.
TCGATTTATTGAAATTATTATAAAAGATGTTTATCAATGTATCTATTTGAGTCTTATGTCTATAATAGGATGGGATTCAATTTTTTTGTGTTTATTATGTAAATAACTGTTTTCAAAAAATTAAAAAAAAAATTAATGTATAATACTATATATACATTAGTATTATACATTACATATATATACATTAGTATTATAACACTGTAAAAAAAAAAAAATTGGGAAAGTTACAAAAATTTTTCTAGTAGAATTGTATTCCAAGAAGTTTTTATGTAACGGCAACAATAAAAATTCATGTAACAGATACAGATTTGCACTTTGAATCAAACAAATTTCAAGGTTACTAAGAATTTTTTGGGGAAATCGTATTCCAAGAACTTTTTAAGTGACGATAACGAGCATTATAGATAAAATTTTAGTAAAGTTACCAAAATTTTAGTAAATTCTTTTGTAAAGTTACAGGTGGTTTTAGTTTTGCTTACAAGTTTTGTAGATTGACATCATTTTCTTGTAGAGTGTACACATAAAATTTTAGTAAGCATAAGAGATTTCGGTTAATTTAGATTACTAAGGTTACAGATTTTTTTTACAGTGTAGCACAAGAAAGGATAAAGGGGGAGGGGGTTAATAAATACTGTATTTTGTCTCTATAAATAAAAAAAACGGGTTTTCATAGTCTAAAGGTAAAATCGTTAAATCGCGATTTAGCCCTAAATCGCGATGTAGGATGGGTGATAAATCGATTTAAGAAATTCCTACATCGGCCCAGTGCTATCAGCAATTCATTCATAAAGCATTACTATGTATATTAAAAATACTTAAATATGCATTTAAATTTTGTTTTGGAATGGCAATGCATTGTGTAAATAGTTTACACATGTTTTAATTTCATATGTTATTATATGCATAACCATGATGGGTCAGTATCACGGTGCCCCCCCCCTCCCCCCCGCAACGACTAGTTTTACAAAAGAGGAAGTTATTGAACTTTTGGACAGATGCCACGGATAGCGCAGTCCGATGTATATTATAGCCATAGATGTCAACTTTCCTGTTTTCAAGCCATAAAACATTACACAAAAAAATGTGAATAAAATCTAACATTAATATATCACGTTTCTTTTTTTCTTGTAATTTGATTCCATTTATTGATCAAAACGTCTTTTTGAAAGTACAGGCGGCTCTCGTTAATTCGAACTCGTCGGGACCGCAAAAATTGTTCGAATTATCCGAAGTTCGATTATGGAAAAAATGAAATGCAAACATGCTTATTATGTTTCTCTTATAAAGGAATTAATATTATAGTATTTTTTAAGCTTATTTTGTCTGTTATCATTAGAATATGACTTAATATTAAATTAGAATGTATAAATACATAAACTAATTAAAAAATTAGAAACAAGCGCAATGGGAGAAAAATTTAAAGCGTCACTGATGGACAGACGGGGCACTAAGAAAGTGGATATCAGTTGCATGGCATTACATGTATACTTGTTCGGAACAATTTTCACACAAAAAAAAAAAAGAAAGTTATTCTAATGATCTGTAATCCGTAAGAAAGTAAGGAATAATGAAAAATCGGAATTCTCGTTTGTTCGAATTAAACGAAGTCGAGAGAAATCGAGTTCGAATTAATGAAAATTTTTAACGTTATTCTGCCGTTGAAAATTTTGGGACTTCATGTTTAGTTCGAATTAAGCGAAGATTCGAATTATCCGATTTCGAATTAACGAGAGTCGACTGCAGTTCTTTTATTGAAAAAAGTCGCAAAAACTACCCATCCAAATCGTTTGAAACTTAAAATATATAATTATTCGATAATTTTGTCAATTCATTTCAAATTTTATCAAAATCGGATGCATAGATCCATTACAAGGACAATCCAAAGTATTCCGCCACATTACGGTCAATGGGAAGAAAATGTTTCAAATGCATTTTAATGGTGTTGCACTCGATATGCATCTAAAAAGTTCATATTATTAACATGCATTTTGCATAATCTGTGGTGCAAAGAAGATTTGTCATTGATTTACAAGGCCACACAAAAGTATTCCATTACGTAATAAGTATAGAAGAGAACATTGTTTGGTGCGCATTTTAATTGCAATTAACTGTTTACAATTTTATGAGAGTCGTATCATGAAAACTTCGTTATCGTACGAACGTACCTCATTTGATACGCTTCACGTGCAATTTCCAACATTTTTTTATTGAAACTAGTTTAAAATTACACGTCAAATGAGGCGCCTTCGAAGTAAAGCTGTTTTTTACAAATATTCAGATTTCGATATAATAGCTGTTTAACTTTTATGCAAAAAAATGCATAAATACAAAATATGACAAGATTATATATCTTAAATTTAGTAAGACGAAACTATGTTTTTATTTTTATTTATATGAATATATATTCCCTAAGGAATTCCTGTGTAAAGCTTGAAAACACTTTTAAATAAAATTAACTTTTTAAATAAAACTTTAAAACTAGTCGTTGGAGGCCATCGTAATACTTACCCATCATTTATATGCATATGAAAATAAAATATGTGAAAACTATTTATACAATGTATTTCAATTCCAAAACTAAATTTAAATGTTGTTAATACACATATCACTGAATGTGTATTAATACACATATTATATTATTACTCTATTAATGAATTGCAGATGCACCAATTTCAACAAATTATATAAAACGCCAAACTACTCAAGAAGTACCAAACTACGTAATAGAAACATCCTTATAACTCCAAAAATAATAATCATATTAACTAACAGTTTGCTGCGTCGGATTAAGCGTCTCATTTTCAATTAAAATATACCTCTGAATTGAAATTTGAATGAAATACAGGATCATGAAAAATCGAAGAATGTGGAAAACAGGATTACAAATATCTCAACAACTAATAATCCGATCGACTTCGTTCTTTATGCAAAATTTGTGTTTTTTTATTGCCTTTTACATGCATTCCTTAAAATAAAAAAATTCGAAATTTTTTATGGATCTTTCATCAGAACGAATTTTTCGAGAATCCGGAAAAAATAGTTCCGGATAATCGAGGTTGCTGATATTCAACAGGCTTCGTCCCATTCTTACATACTAAGTACATACAAAATTTCAAGTCTCTGTCTCAATTTGTTCGTGAGATAGAGCGTTTACAGACAGACAGACAGACGGACGGCAAATTTTTTTTTCTAAAAATATGTTTTTCGAAATCTCCAGTGTCTAAAACGTGTAAATCCGTCAAAAAAAAAAAAAAAAAAAAAAAAAAAAAATTCGATGTGTTCAAAACGATTGCAAGACTTACCCTATACTACGTATGATGGGTAAGTAATTAATCTTTTTAAATAAAATTAACTATTACCATCCCTATTCGATTATTTGGTACTTCTAGGTCATCCCGTCGACCAAAAAATTAACGCCAAACTATAAGATTAAATGCCAATAATGGAGGATCGTGAATGTCACATTCAATGACATTAAATGCGATTCACTTATTTAAAATGTCATTAAGTGATTTTAATTTCGTTTTTTTTTATTTGAATTTTTATTAATATTCCACTAATTATTTGTTTATTCGTTATTTAAAATAAAAATTATGTCAATATGTAAAATTTGGCTATTAGTTTGGCAATTTTTATAATTTGGCGAAATTGGTCGACGGGAAAATAGAGAAGTACCGATTCTTTTAATCGCTTTTTAAGTAAACCTTATAACGTAGTTATATATTAATTTTAATGCTTAAATATTCTGTTTTTTTTATCCCCTTCCCAAATTTAAGATTTTATCGTGAACAGACCAAAAAACCGTTTCAATATAAACAAATCATTTTTACTTTATTTTATCTATATTATAAAGGCCAAACGTATCTGTGCGTAACGCATACGTCATTTTGCGCATGGCAACACTTTCAAATTTTAAATGAATTTCGGTATTTCAATTTTCGCTACTAAATTTTTTTTAAGTTCTTAAAGTCGCACATTTTCAATTTTTTCACCATCGTGTAGGGAAAAAAATTTACTTTAAAATGAAATTTGTTTGAAAGCTGTATCTTAATTTGCTTTTGAAATATTAATTTTTTGTAGCTTTTAGTATTTCTTTTCTAATCGTGGCAACAGGAGTACTCCATTTCTATTAAAAGCAAAGGAAAAAAGGATAAAAAATTGATTGCTATATCTTTATGTTCCCATTTTCTCATTAAAAGGGAAAAATTGAAATTTAAATATCTTCTGTTATAAAACCCGGTGAATTTTTATTTCATTTACAAAATTTGATTTACACGTAAAAGAATATCAACAGTTTAATATCTGTTTCAGCTAAAAGCATTGAGACTTCAAGTTTTAAATAAAAATGATCACATTAAAATGCAAATTTTTTTGAAAAGGTGAATACAGATGTGAAATGTGCATTTGTAAACTTTGACATGATAAAAATGATTCTGGGTTTAGATTTCACGGGGAAAAAAATTTTTATGATCGAGTCAAAGTTGAATAAATTTTGCTTTTTTTTCATTTCGGAATACTAGCATAAGAACCTTAATTGATAACTTTATCATAATAACATATGTTTATTATTTTTTACTGCTTACATATACGATTAAAGTTTAATTTTAACGATTTCTACAACTGCGTTTTATAGAAGTAGTATTTTGTTAATTTGACGATAAATATCGTTAGTTAGACATACCAATAATATAAAAAAATAATAATAGTTAAAATGCATTTTTTATTATAAGTCAATGAAACAGTTCCTTCTTAAACATTTTCTTTCGTCAAAATTTGACGGGTTCTACCTTGTTAAATATAATGGTGCTACTAATTTATTCTCTGTCAAATTCAGTAAATAATTAAAAGATACAAAATAACTTAATGCATATAAAAATCATTTTCAATTATATTTCATTTTGTTTATTTGCAGATATTCTGTCCAGAATTTATTTTTATGACTGATTTATGTTTTGTTAGTACACTCCGAGATATATTTATGACACTTAAGGGTGTATTCGAAAAAACGCTTTTCGACCTTCAACAGCTCGAAATTTTCCGATACAATTTCAGGCACATTTTTAAAAGTAGAAACATGAAACTTGCCGAGGGGATTCTTGAAGGGACGTACGAGGTGCCGTGGGATGTCTCTTTACGCTCAATCCATTAGAATTCGATTTATAAACAATTACCTTAGCATTATGACCCTTTTTTACTTACCCATCATGCGTAGTATAGGGTAAGTCTTGCAATCGTTTTGAAAATCGAAAATTTTTTTTGACGGATTTACACGTTTTAGATAGTGGAGATTCCGAAAAACATATTTTTAGAAAAAAAAATTTTGCCGTCCGTCTGTCTGTCTGTCTGTCTGTCTGTAAACGCTCTATCTCCCGAACAAATTGAGATAGAGACTTGAAATTTTGTATGTAGTTAGTATGTAAAAATGGGACGAACCCTATTTAATATCAGCAACCTCGATTATCCGGAACTATTTTTTTCGGACTCTCGAAAAATTCGTTCCGATGAAAGATACATAAAAAATTTCGAATTTTTTTCTTCTAACGAATAGATGTAAAAGGCAATAAAATAACACACATTTTGCATATAGAACGAAGTCGATCGGATTATTAGTTGCCGAGATATTTGTAATCCTGTTTTCCACATTTTTCGATTTTTCATGACCCTGTATTTCATTCAAATTTCAATTCAGAGGTATATTTTAATTGGAAATGAGACGCTTCATCCGACGCAGTTAATTGTTAGTTAATAGAGTTATTATTTTTGGAGTTATAAGGATGTTTCTTTTACGCAGTTCGGTACTACTTGAGTAGTTTGGCGTTTTATATAATTTGTCGAAATTGGTACATCAGCAGTTCTTTAATAGAGCATTACTATGCATATTAACAATATTTAAATTTTGTTTATGAATTGCAATGCATTGTATAAGTAGTTTTCACATGTTTTATTTTCATATACATATCCATGATGGGTAAGTATTACGGTGGCCCCCAACGACTAGTTTCTTTCACAGATCTCTCGCTTGGGAAAAATCGGTTCGAAATGCCTTTTTTGATCGCTTTTTTTGCAATATTTTCTACATTTATCAAAGAATCGACCCTCACGGCATCTTGTGTACTTTCCAAATAAGAGATTTTGAAAGTTTGGTGTATTTGAGAGCCAAAATGAATTAAAAAATAAATCGGAAAATAAGCAGTTTGAATCGAAGTACACCCGTAAATTACTTGGATAAACGCAATTGCAGATGTAATTTTCTAAAATAAAGTAAACAATCGTCTTTATTTTATAGTCTGTACGGAGTCAAACCTTGATAGAGTTTATAAAATTAAAATATAGATTAATTTGGCGAATTCTGATTAGGTCATGTAAATTTAAATAATCTCATTGAATTTTCATATAACGGAAGTTTTATTTGGCATTTTTCTGAACTCGCCATGGCTGATATTTGATATTTTTGGCGTACAGATGTACTTCTGTTTGTCGTCACTTCTGCCTCAGACTGCTGTTCAAGAAAAATGTGCAGTAAAACCCCGATTAATCGGGACAACACCCAATCCGGGTTATCGAAAATCCGGATTAACCGGAGAATTAGACAAAAATGAATTTTCAATGCTGCATCTTTATAAAAATAAATAATTAAATAATTAAATATTTAAATATTTAAATAAATTAAATAAAAATAAATAAATAATTAAATAAATAAATAATTTTCTGCAAGTGATATTGTAGAAGTATTTTGTCACAATAACATGGAAACAGACCTATGGGCTGACAAAGGTCGGAAACCGATCCTTATCAGATAAAGTTTCTTATAGGGACTATTTTACCTTGCTTTATTGCAATGCTTTAAGTAAAAATTTATTGTGCTGTGATTTTTTTATGGCATTTTTAAGTGGTTTAAATAGAAAATTGGGAAAACTGAATTTGCCAAACTTAGTGATACACAGATTATGCAAAATGTATATTATAATATGTACTTTATAGATGCATATCAATTTTATTACGTTCGAATGAGTGTAACACCATTAAAATGCATTAGAAACATTTTCCTCTCCATTGACCGTAATGTTACGGAATACTTTTCATTGTCCCTGTAATTGGCCTATGCATCCGATTTTCATGAAATTTGAAATGACTCGACAAAATTATGTAATAATTATGCATTTTAAACTTGGAACGATTCCGTTTAGTAGTTTTTGCGTTGTTATAGGCTGACGGACAGACTGAACAACTATAGGTTACGCATTTGCATATTTATGAACGCACGTAAAAACTAGTCGTTGGGGGCCACCGTAATACTTACCCATCATGGCTATGCATAATATAACATATGAAAATAAAACATGTATAAAATATTAATAAAATGCATTGCAATTCCAAAATAAAATTTAGACGCAAATTTAAATAGCTTTACTATGCATTGTCATGCTTTATTAATGAATTGCTGATGAGCCAAATTCGACAAATTATATAAAACGCCAAAATACTCAAGTAATACCAGATTGCGTAAAAGAAACATCCTTATAACTCTAAAAATAATAATCATATTAACTAACAATTTACTGCGTCAGATGAAGCGTCTCATTTCCAATTAAAATATATCTTTGAATTGAAAATTGATTGAAATACAGGGTCATGAAAAATCAAAGAATGCGGAAAACAGGATTACACATATCTCGGCAACTAATAATTCGATCGACTTCGTTTTATTATGCAAAATGTGTGTTATTTTATTGCCTTTTACATCCACTCTTTAAAATAAAAAAATTCGGAAAATTTTATATACCTTTCATCAGAACGAATTTTTCGAGAGTCCGAAAAAAATAGTTCCGGATCATCGAGGTTGCTGATATTAAATAGGCTTCGTCCCATTCTTACATACTAAGTACGTACAAAATTTCAAGTCTCTATCTCAATGTGTTCGGGAGATAGAGCGTTTACAGACAGACAGACAGACACACAGACGGACGGACGGCAAAAAAATTTTTCAAAAAAAATATGTTTTTCGGAATTTCCAGTATTTGAAACGAGTAAATCCGTCAAAATTTTTTCTTCGATGTTTCAAAACGATTGCAAGACTTGCCCTATACTACGTATGATGGGTAAGTAACAAGTACGCATTGTAAGTATTTAAGTTCAACTTATTAACGATAGCAAATTTCTTTCTAATACACAGTGTCAAATATTTTAATACGAAATCATGCATCAAATTTCCAAATAATTCTTTGATTGTTTTTATTTTTAACAGAAAAAATATATAATATTATTTGTTTTTAATTTTTCGTTACGCGTCTCCCAAATAAAATAAAATTGTTTTACTCAAATATTTATATGTAAAAGGTGTATTTCTTAAAATCTTATGATTTAAAAATCTAATAGATTTAACAACTTTCTACTTAACCATCATACGTAGTATAGGGTAAGTATTGTAGTCGTTTTGAAAATCGAAAAAAGTTTTCTGACGGATTTACACCTTTTACATACTGGAGATTCCGAAAAGCATATTTTTAGAAAAACAATTTTGCCGTCCGTCTGTCTGTGTGTCTATCTGTAAACGCTCTATCTCCCTAACAAATTGAGATAGAGACTTGAAACATTGTATGTGCTTAGTATTTAAGAATGGGACGAAGCCTATTGAATATCAACAACCTCGATGATCCGGAACTATTTTTTTCGGACTCTCGAAAAATTCGTTCTAATGAAAGGTATATAAAACTTTACAAAATTTTTTATTTTAAGGAGTGAAAGTAAAAGGCAGTAAAATAACACGAATTTTGCATGAAGAACGAGGTCGATCGGATTATGAGTTGCTGAGATATGTGTAACCCTGTTTTCCGCATTCTTCGATTTTTCATGACCCTGCATCTCATTCAAATTTCAATTCAGAGTTATATTACTTACCCATTATACGTAGTATAGGGTAAATCTTGCAATCGTTTTGAAGATCGAAAATTTTTTTTGACGGATTTACACGTTTCAGATACTGGAGATTCCGAAAAACATATTTTTAGAAAAAAAATTGCCTTCCGTCAGTTTGTGTGTCTGTCTGTAACCGCTCTATCTCCCGAACAAATTGAGATAGAGACTTGAAACTTTGTATGTGCTTATAGAATGGAACGAAGCCTATTTAATATCAATAACCTCGATTATCCGGAACTATTTTTTTCGGACTCTCGAAAAATGCGTTCTGATGAATGGTATATAAAAATTTTCGAAATTTTTTATTTTAAGGAGTGGACGTAAAAGGCAATAAAATAACACACATTTTGTGTAAAGAACGAAGTCGATCGGATGATGAGTTGTCGAGATATTTGTAATCCTGTTTTCCACTTGCTTCGATTTTTCATGACCCTGTACTTCATTCAAATTTCAATTCAGATGTATATATTTTAATTGGAAATGAGTCGCTTAATCCGACGCAATAAACTTTTAGTGATACTTTTGGCGTTATAAGGATGTTTCTTTTACGGAGTGCGGTACTTACTTGAGTAATTTCGCATTTTATATAGTTTGTCAAGATGGGTTCGTCAGCCATTCATGAATAGAGTATTACTATGAGTTAAAAATACTTAAATATACGTTTAAATTTTGCTTTGGAGTTGCAATGCATTTTATAAATAGTTTTCAAATGTTTTATTTTCATGTATTATATTATGCATCTCCATGGTGCGTAAGTATTACGGTGTCCCCCCCCCCCCACCCCAACGACTAGTTTATGAATCTTATTGATTTTTCTTTATAAGCCAAAGTGGTCATAACAGAGAAAAGAAATGGAGATACGGGTTCGCAGATCTTTCCGATTTCAAAGAAAATTGGGATCCGTCCAATAATTTCGAGAGTTCAATAACACAAGGGCGGTGCTCCCGGAACATTATTTTCGCTTTCTCTGCAACCCCCATGCGGCACTTTCAGACAAAAAAGCACGAAACTAGAGGGCATGATTATTACAGGGATTTGTTGTAGGACAGATTTTTATTTTCTTTCACATTTCGATAAATGAAATACAGTCGGCTCGTCGGGACCACAAGTAATGTCCGAATTAGCCGAAGTTTGAATGATGGAAAATATGAAATGAAAACATGCTTAATATGATGCTATTACAAAGGAATTAATGTTATCGCGTTTCTTTTTTTTTCAATCATTTCGTCTGTTATCATTAGAATATGACTTAATATGAAATTAGAATGTATAAATACGCAAACTAATTAGAAGATCAGAAACAAGCACAATAGAAGAAAAATTTGGAGTGTCACTGATGGGCAGACGGGGCACTAAGAAAGTGGATATCAAATGTATTGGACTACATGTATACTCGTTCGGAACAATTTTCAGAAAAACCAAAGAAAGAAAGTTATTCAAATGATCTGAAAACCATGAGCAAGAAAAGAAAAATGAAAAATCGGAATTCTCGTTAGTCCGAATGAAACGAAGTCGAGAGAAAATGAGTTCGAAATGATGAAAATTCGAAAAAATGACTGACAAAAGTAAGTTTGAGTAAGTTCTGACAAAATTAGTTTGAACTGTAGAAAATTCGAAAAAATGGCATACTGAATGAAAAAATGACTTCATGACTAGTTTGAATTAAGCGAAGATTCGAATTTTCCGATTTCGAATTAACGAGAGTCGCCTGTATTTTATTTTTTTACCTGCAATTCCTTCACACATTTTAACTGATCCTTCATTAGATGTATTTATAGTTAGTATGTATAGAATTAGTATTTTTTTGAAAAAAATTCTGAGTATGCCCAGTAGGGAGACCTTCCTTGTTAGCATCTTTTGATATTCTTGAAGAATAAATCCGGAATTCTTAAATCAAAAAGGGAAACTTTGTGACTTATGCTTTAATTTATTTTTGCTCGGAAATGCATGAAAATAGCAGGGGTTATTATTCAGAAACTTCGTTATTGTACTAAGTTTTCAGTTTTTTTTTTTTTTTTTTTTTTTTTTTTTTTTTACAAATGTAATGGATCTTTTATACCAAGCCTTCAAAGTGGACATTTTTGAGGATATTTCACCGTGGAAAGCAGAAAAACCGGTCGAAAAGCAGGAGAAAAACGGGTGACCACGTGATCGAAACAGCTTCGAACTGGATAAGTAATTTAACTATCATAAAATGGAAAACTAAATCCGGTTCCAAATCGCTTCCATAGTCAGGTTTTGCAATTTCATATCTTTCTGTTAAAAAATGAATTTGTAAATCCGTCAAAATGTTTTCCCTCGTTGAAAAGAGCAGTTGAGAGTAACCTTAAAACATTTCCTGTTTTTTTTTTTTTTTTCCTCCTGGGAATACGTTAATCCGAAATCTTTTACCCTCTGCTTTTCGCTTCGCTGAAAAAATAAAACAAAAAGGCTTTTTTTCTCCTCGAAATACTTTGATAGCATTTTCGAAGAAATATTCCCATGTGGGAAAAAATAGTTCTTTTTCTAGTCCTAGGCTTGATTAGAAAGATTTTGGATCAGTAAAGAAACGCTCTATTTTAGGGGTAGCGTATAATTCACGCATATTATTATTGCGACTAAATTCTTCATTTGGCGAGTCAACAAGCGATTAGATTCACCAAATTTCTAGTGATCCATTTTAGCTTTTTCTTTTTTTCTTTTTCGTCTTTCGTAAATATGCATACATGCATATTTTCAAAAAATATATATTTTTAATACATTTGTAGCGGATAGTTGTAATTAGATTAATAACAATCGTTGTCGCAATTATGAAAACTTTAGTTATTTTGGAACATATTTAAAAAAAGGGGGGTACATTAAAGGATTAAAGATATATTTTTTTGTGCACTATACGGCGAATCTATTTTAATAATACTTTTTTATTTGGCGAATGTTTTTTATTTTTAACTAGCCAAATTAACTTACATTAGTCAAATGTCAGCGAGAACCAGGGGCGGATCCAGAGGATCCTTTTTTTGGGGGGGGGGGGCGATACTAAGAAACATAGAATCAAAATAGTCATAATTTCTGTTCATGAAACCATTCCTTGTACAATTATTATTAAATGAATGATGAAATGAAATGCTTTTCCGCATTTTTTACGCGATCCTCTGTCAAAATTCGCGTTTTTTCCGCGACCCTTTGACGAAATTCGCACTTTTTCGCGGTACTTTGACAAAATTAGTGCTTTTTCAGTAATCTTATGTCGAAGTTCGCGCTTTTTCGGCGATCCTATGTTGAAATTCACGCTTTTTCCGCGATTCTTTGCCTACCTTTCTTCCAAACCTTTGACAAAATTAGCATTTTTTCCGTGACCTTTTGACGAAATTCGCTCTTGTCCGCAATACTTTAACAAAATTAGCACTTTTTTCGCAACCCTTTGAAAAAAGTAGCTAACTTTAGACAAAATTCGAGCTTTTTGCGTAACACTTTGACAAAAATCGCGCTTTTTCAGGGATCCTATGTCGAAATACGTGCTTTTCAGCGATTCTACGTCAAAGTTCGCATTTTTTTCGCAATCCTCTGTCAAAATTCGCATTTTTTCTCGACCCTTTGACGAAATTCACGCTTTTTCCGTCATCATTTGACGAAATTCGCGGTTTTTTGCGATTCTTTGACGAAATTAGTGCTTTTTCAGCAATTCTATGTCAAAGTTCACGGTTTTTCAGCGATCCTATGTCGAAATTCGCACTTTTTCCGAGTTCCTTTGCCTTCCCTTTTCGCAACCTTTTGAAAAAGTAGCGCTCTTTCTGCGAACTTTTGACCAAATTCGATCTTTTTACACGACACTTTGACAAAAATCCAGCCTTTTCAGCGATTCTATGTCGAAGTTCGCGTTTTTTACGCGATCCTATGTCAAAATTCGCGTTTTTTCCGCGACCCTTTGACAAAATTCGCCCTTTTTCAGCAATCTTACATCGAATTTCGCGTTTTTTCAGTGATCCTATGTCGAAATTCACACTTTTTCCGTGACCTTTTGATGAAATTCGCTCTTTTCCGCAATACTTTGACAAAATTAGCACTTTTTTGCAACCCTATGAAAAAAGTAGCTAACTTTAGACGAAATTCGACCTTTTTCGTGACACTTTGACAAAATAAGAGCTTTTTAGCGACATTTTAATGAAATTCGCGTTTTTTCCGGAACAATAGAATGTTTCCGACGGAGTCGCAGAAATCCCTTCCGGAAAAAAATCTGAATTAAACATTGGTTTGGGGGGGAGGGCGATCGCCCCCCCCACCCCGTGGATCCTCGCCTGGCGAGAACACTGCTGATATCTATCTATATTATAAAGGCGAAACGAATCTGTGCTTAACGCATGCGTCATTTTAGGAATGGCAACACTTTCCCATGCAATTTCGGTTTTTAAATTTTCGCTACTGCAAATTTGGCATTTCTAATCTCCGCACATTTTAAATTTTTACACTGTCATATAGAGAAAAAAATGTACTTTTTCAATGAAATTTGAAAGAAATATCTCAATTTATTTTTGAGATAAATTTTTTTTTACAGTTTTTAGTACCAATTTTGCAACAGAATCACCCCATTTCCTCTTAAGGGGAGAAGGGACCTTGAAGTCTATAAAAATAATTTTTTTTATTTTTTGTAAATTTCACTTAAATATTATTCAAGGGTACATTATATGCATTAAAACATGCATTTATAACAAAAAAAAAAAAATTGCAAAAAAAATTTATTTTTGACAATTGAAATTTTTTCGAAATTTTTTCAAAATTTTCAATTTTTTTTTTTTTTTTTTTTTTTTTTTTTTTACATCTTAAAATTCAAATATGTAAAAATCGATGCTCTATTTTGTTTATATATATAAAACATACTTTCCAAAAAAATATTGGGGATTTTCATTGATATGGAATGCGCAGGGGGCATTTCGAAGATTTCGAAGACGCTGTGTAAAATGCCATTTTTTTTGTCAAAAATAATTTTTTTTTGCATTTTTTTTTTTTTTTTGTGATAAATGCATGTTTTAATGCATATAATGTACCCTTGAATAATATTTAAGTGAAATTTACAAAAAATAAAAAAAATTATTTTTAAGGATTTCAAGGTCCCTTGTCCCCTTAAAATTGAAAAAAAAAAACCTACATTATTAAAATCCGACCGTATGCATGTATGTGACTCTATCTACTCCGATCCCGAAAACGGAGAAACTTCGCGTTTGTTTTGAATTGAAAGGGAAAAAGACCCGGGATCCCAAGTTGCCCATTCGTCTGTCTGTCCTCATATAACAACTCAAAATCTACCCAATCGAATAGTTTGAAACTTAAAATATATGATTATCACATAATTTTGTCGAGTCATTTAAAATTTTATGAAAATCGAATGAATAGTTCAATGACAGGGACAATCAAAAGTATTCCGATACATGACGGTAAATGGTGAAAAAAGTTTAAAGTGCATTTTTATGGTCTTGCACTTTTTCGAACATAATAAAATTGATATGCATGTATAAAGTACATATTATAATATACATTCTGCATAATCTGTGGTGCAAAGAACATTTGTTATTGATTTACAAGGCCACTGAAAAGTATTCCATTAAGAAGATAGTTATAAAAGTATTTTTCGTTTTGTTAAACTCTATCGTACGTTATTCCTTCAATACTACTTCATGATAGGTCGTTGCTCTAGGTAGCCATAGTGACTGTTCCATTCAATCCTATCCACTATCATGAAATGAATTTTTTCCGGCGATAGGTGATGATTTTAGGTTGCCAGGGTGGTGAGGTCCTATTGAAGATGAACTATCACTAATTTCATGTGATCGAATGAATCGTAATAAATTTTGTATTCGTTCCTTTTAGCATAGGAGTGTAAGAGCTATTGCATAAAGAATCAGATGTAGTTATAAAACTAATTACAGTAGGGCAACGTATCGTCTTCCAATGATACAATTATACTTGTATACTGCACAATATTGAAGGAAAAAATATACAAGATAAAAAGAAATTCATTGACACGCGAGCTTCTTGACCTATCTCAGACACTTTCCGCTAAAGAGACCCAAAAGACACTTTTAGCCTTTTTTTCTCTCTCATTAGCTCACAGGCTATCATAGCCTGAGAGCTTATGTGCCCGTCCGTTCTGTATGTTCGTTCGTATGTGCGTAACGCGATAACTTATGATAAAAATATCCGATATTCTTAAAATTTTGTATGTAGGTATATCCTGACAAGGCGCTTCCCTGATTAGTTTTTGAAGTTCATTCGATATGTATAAGAGGGGGAACGGGGGGCTCATGTCCCTCCCCTTAGTTGATATAAATGGGATTTTCATGCAGAATAAGTTTGCGTTCAAAATTTAGATTAGGATCATTCTGATGAGGCGATTCCGTGACTGTTATTAGGTATTCATTGAATAAGTATAAATAGGGGGAACAGGGGCTCTAATGCCCCCCCCCTTAATTTATATAAATGGGATTTTCATGCAGAATTAAGTTTTCGTTCAAAATTTAGATTAGGATCATTCTGATGAGGCGATTCCGTGACTGTTATTAGGTGTTCATTGAATAAGTATAAATAGGGGGAACAGGGGCTCTAAAGCCCCCCCCCCCCCGTTAGTTGATATAAATGGGATTTTCATGCAGAATTAAGTTTTCGTTCAAAATTTAGATTAGGATCATTCTAATGAGGCGATTCCGTGACTGTTATTAGGTGTTCATTGAATAAGTATAAATAGGGGAACAGGGTCTCTAATGCCCCCCCCCCGTTAGTTGATATAAATGGGATTTTCATGCAGAATTAAGTTTCGTTCAAAATTTAGATTAGGATCATTCTGATGAGGCGATTCCGTGACTGTTATTAGGTGTTCATTGAATAAGTATAAATAGGGGGAACAGGGTCTCTAATGCCCCCCCCTTAATTTATATAAATGGGTTTTTCAAGCAGAATTTTCAGATTTCGTTCAAATCTCTGAATAGTTTTGGAAGTTTAGTGGTTAAGTATAAAAGAGGGGGATAACTCCTTTTAAATTATATAAATGCTAAATGGGTTTTTATTAAGAATTATCTAATTTGCTCTGAATTTTGGATATAGATTTTTTATATGATAAAGCATGTCTTTGATAGTATAGGAGGTTCAATGATTAAGTATAAAAAAAGAGGAAAGGGGAGAGCTGTTTCCCCTTCTTAATTTTTTTTCCGAACGGAATTAACCCTTGAAAATATAAGGCTTTAATGTACAATTAGTATTTGTAGCCTGTGAGCTCAATGCCATCAGTTTAACTGGGCAGTATTCTTTATTTTTAAATACAACTTTCGTATTTTTAGCTCACAGGCTATCATAGCCTGAGAGCTTATGTGCCCGTCCGTTCTGTATGTACGTTCGTAACGCGATAACTCATGATAAAAATATCGGATCCACTTGAAATTTTGTATATAGGTATATCCTGATAAGGCGCTTCCCTGATTAGTTTTTGGAGTTCATTCGATATGTATAAGAGGGGGGAACGGGGGGCTCATGCCCCTCCCCTCAATTGATATATACGAGATTTTCATGCAGAATTAACAGTTTTCTTTCAAAATTTAGATATAGGATCAATCTGATGAGGCGATTCCGTGACTGTTATTAGGTGTTCATTGAATAAGTATAAACAGGGGGAACGGGGGTTCTAATGCCTCTCCCCTTAATTTTTATAAATGGGTTTTTCAAGCAGAATTGTCAGATTTTGTTCAAATCTCTGAATAGTTTTGGAAGTTTAATGGTAAAGTATAAAAGAGGGGGATAACTCCTCTTAAATTATATAAATGCTGAATGGGTTTTTATTAAGAATTATCTCATTTGCTCTGAATTTTGGATGTAGAATTTTTATATAAGGCATGTCCTTGATAGTTTAGGAGGTTCAATGATTGAGTACAAAAAGGGGAAAGGGGAGAGCTGTTTCCCTTTCTTAATTTTTTTTCGAACGGAAATAACCCTTGGAAATGTAAGGCTGTAATGTACAATTAGTATGCGTAGCCTGTGAGCTCAATGCCATCAGTTTTACTGGGCAATATTCTTTTTATTTATATGATAAAGCATATCCCTGATTAGTTTAGGAGGTTCAATGATTGAGTACAAAAAGGGGAAAAGGGAGAGCTATTTCCCCTTCTTAATTTTTTTTTTTCCGAACGGAATTAACCCTTGAAAATATAAGGCTGTAAATGAAGAAATAGTATGCGTAGCCTGTGAGCTCAATGCCATCAGTTTAACTGGGCAATATTTTTTTTATTTTCCTCCATCTTGTTGCCAATTACTTGGCCGTGCATTAATGCTCATCCAGAGAGAAACTTCTTTTCTGAGATTTCAACCCGGCATTTTTCATCATTTTCCTTAAAAACATTTCATCGCTCCGTAAAAATATTCTCCGGTTTCTCGCTTGCAAGAGAGAAAATCTTTTTATCAATTCCCTGTTTTCCATTCGGCTCAGAAAAATAAATAAATAAATAAAACACTCCGTTTTTTTTTCCCTCTTGCAAATTATTTTGATCCCGTTTAAAAGAAAATGCCCTCACGTGGGAAATATTTTGTAGTGTTTTTATGCAGCCGAATACGATGAAAGAAATGCTGGAAGTGTTAAGTTTAATCTCAATTTAGTTTTTAGATGTTTGAAATTTAATATACAGTAAAACTCCGATAATTCGGATTAATTGGGACCAGAATCTATCCGGATAATTAGAAAAAAAAATGAAGTAAAATACAACATACTTACAGAAAATCACCTTTATGTTAAACTTATTGAATATTTACAGACTGTAAAAATTTTCACTTTGTAATGAAAAAGTTTGTAATTTTTCTATTCCAGTTTTCTATATTACACCTTTTGCGAGGCGTACGGTCAGCATTTTCTGAAAGAATCACGTTTTGAGCACCTTATCGTCAGAACAACGACTGGCGCGGAGATGAAGTCAGTGCTATGCACCCTTTGTTGTTTGTGACTCAAACGCCTAGCGAATAGCAACCCTTCCTTCTGCAAAGAGATCGCGCTTATTGTTCATTTGTTTTTTCCGTAAATGTTATCAAGCAAAGACTATAATATGAGGAAATGTTATTCACCGTTGTTCACGATTAAAACATAGTTTAAAACAAAGAGTTTTTTCAGCTTAAAATGCTTTAAATTTCACAGAACATCTAAACATAGGTTTTTTTCTTTCTTTCTTTCTTTCTCAATTCAAAAAGATTATTTCCTTAACTCGCTATATTCGAAGATATTGAGAAGTTAATTAAAAACAGTAGTAAAGATTCGCTTGTAATAAATATAATTCTATTAATCATATGTTTTATGACACATTTGAACTTAGTTTATTTTGTGTTTGGCGATACAGCTAGCTGAACGTTCTCGCATTCGCCAACTCGCCATGGCTGGTGCTCAAAACGTGATTCTTTCTGAAAATGCGTACGGTCGCGCATCCGGTTGAGTATAAGTAGTTCATTGGGTTTAGTTTAAATTAGAGTTTAAATAAAAAAATAATTAAGGTATTCTTCCGAAAAGATTTCAGAAAAAAGTTTTTTTTTTTTTCAAAATACGACGATGAAACAAGTTCATGTTATGGAAATTAGCCAAATCGCTTCTCAAACTTGGGAAAAAAAAAAAAAAAAAAAAAAAAAAAAGACTAAAACTGATCAGGATTAATGGGGTCCGAATTAACGGGGTTCTATGGTACATAATAATTGCAGAATTGCGTCGAGTCACTTGAAAATATTATGGAAATCTTAAAAAAAAAAAATATTCATAAAAATTTCTTTGTTTTATTAAATTCTGTCATACGTCATTCATTCAATAATATCTCATGATCGGTTATGATTCTAGGTAGTCATGGTGATTATTGTATTCAATTGTACTCTACGTCATCAGTACAGTTATATCTCAAGATAGGTCATGATTCTAGGTAGCTATGGTGATTATTCTATTCAGTGCTATCCCATGTTAGGTCAGGAATCTTGGTTGCCAGGATGATGAAGAGGAACTCCCGTTAATTCTATATGATCGAAGAGAATATATATAGCAGGGTCGGCGAATCTATGACACGTATGAAAACTATTTCTTTCACACGAAAAAACTTATATTCACTTCATAGGAAACTTCAATTCATCTTAATTTTTAAGCTATTGCATAGCTTTTATCGCGGGCTTTGAGCGCGGCGACCGAATCCAAAAATTCCGTAACGACAAAAATCCTAACACATCCGTAACGAAAAAACCTAACACTCGGCTAACGTCGTTTCAGCTCGGCAGACTTCGGCATGGTATCTTTCGGTAGACTTCGGCAGACATTGACGCGGTATTTTTCACATTTTAGAGGATATCAAGTCTCAAACTTATATTTCTTATTTCAGTTACTATACATCTATAGTTTCAATAATAAAAATTCCTGATAGAATGTGTATAGAAAAGAATCGTCTTAAGGTAAAACAAGGTAGGATAATGTAGCTTTTGGTGATTGGAGATCCGCTCAATAGTGAGGATCGAAAAACTTAAAATGCTTATAACTCGCGATCTAATTTTCGTAGCGCGGCCAAATTTTGTTTGGTAATTTATTATGAGACAGTGTTAATTTTTGGTGACAGGAGACCCCCCACGGTGAGGGTCAAAAAATTTAAAATGCTTATAACTCGCGATATAATTTTCGTAGCGCGGCCAAATTTTGTTTGGTAATTTATTATGAGACAGTGTTAATTTTTGGTGACAGGAGACCCCCCCCCCCACGGTGAGGGTCAAAAAATTTAAAATGCTTATAACTCGCGATCTAATTTTCGTAGTGCGGTCAAATTTTGTTTGGTAATTTATTATGAGACAGTGTTACTTTTGGTGACAGGAGATCCCCCTCTGGTGAGGGTCGAAAAATTTAAAATGCTTATAACTCGCGATCTAATTTTCGTAGTGCTGCCAAATTTTGTTTGATAATTTATTATGAGAGAGTGTTAATTTTTGGTCACAGGAGACCCCACACGGTAAGGGTCGAAAAATTTAAAATGCTTATAACTCACGATCTAATTTTCGTAGTGCGGCCAAATTTTGTTTGGTAATTTATTATGAGACAGTGTTACTTTTAGTGACAGGAGATCTCCCATGGTGAGTTTCGAAAAATTTAAAATGCTTATAACTCGCGATCTAATTTTCGTAGTGCGGTCAAATTTTGTTTGGTAATTTATTATGCGAGAGTGTTAATTTTTGGTGACAGGAGACCCCCCCCCCACGGTGAGGATCGAAAAATTTAAAATGCTTATAACTCGCGATCTAATTTTCGTAGTGCGGCCAAATTTTGTTTGGTAATTTATTATGACACAGTGTTACTTTTGGTGACAGAAGATCCCCCATGGTGAGGGACGAAAAATTTAAAATGCTTATAACTCGCAATCTAATTTTCGTATCGCGGCCAAATTTTCTTTGGTAATTTTTTATGAGAGAGTGTTAATTTTTGGTGACAGGAGACCCCCACGGTGAGGTTCGGAAAATTTAAAATGCTTATAACTCGCGATCTAATTTTCGTAGCACGGCCAAATTTTGTTTGGAAATTTATTAAGGTATTGCATAACTTTTATCGAGGGCTTTGAGCGCGGCGAAAGAATCTAGAAATTCCGTAAAGAGAAAAAACCTAACACTCCGGCTAACGTCGCTTCAGTTTGGCAGACTTCGGCACGGTATCCTTCGGTAGACTTCGGCAGACATTGATGCGGTATTTTTCAGATATTTTGAAAATATCAAGTCTCAAACTTATGATTTTTATTTCAGCTACCATAAACGTATAGTTTCAATGATAAAAATTCCTGATTAACCTACATGTATTGTAAGATGATAGAAATATTTTAAACGATATTAACTTCTCATTTATTCGATAAAAGAAAAAAAAATGTTTGTTATCGGTCATCACGCTCAAAATGTGTAACTTGAATTAATATCAAAGACAAAAAAAAACTGTATAAATAAAAAATAAATAAATAATTATAATTGCATAAGTTTATAAAAAATTTTATGCAATAGCTTTACCGCGGCAGTCCCCGAGTGCCACATGTTTTTTTTTTTTTTTTTAATAAAAGATATAAATCTTATTTTAAATAATTCTGCATAATGTACTTTAAAATGAAAAAATTTTGAGAAATTATAAATTTTAATTAAAGAATTTAGAGCGATTTTCCGAATAATTTTGATTCTTTATCAAATTTTAAAGGTTTTACTTTTGAAAATTGCTTTTTACGAGATAGTTTGCATATTAATATATATCCGCATGCCACGTTTTCTATTTCAAATTGGGTTTATTTTATGTGGTTTTCAAGCGCGTATCTGGACAGTCCTCAAGGAAGGGGGGGGGAGGGCGATTTTGGAAATTTAAAAAATCAAATCTAATGTACTGGTCGGAGCTCTTTTTTTTTTAAATGCGGGTTGCGTTTTGTCTACTTTTTAGGTGCGTTCGTAATTATGTAAATACGTAGCACCTTTGTTGTCGCTCAGTCCGTCCGTCTGTCTGTCCGTCCGCATATAACAACGCAAAAACTACCCAACCGAATCGTTTGAAATTTAAAATACATAATTATTACATAATTTTGTCGAGTCATTTCAAATGTTATGAAAATCGGATGCATAGATCAATTACAGGGACAATCAAAAGGATTCCGTTACATTACGATCAATGGGAAAAAAGTTTCAAATGCATTTTAATGGGGTTACACTCATTCGAACATAATAGAATTGACTTGAATCTGTGAAGTATGTACTAAAATATACATTCTGTACAATCTTTGATGCAAAGAATATTTATTATTAAATTACAGGGCCACAGAAATGTATTCCACTAAATAATGTTATACGGGGAAACATTGTTTGGGGCGGGCTTTAATTATATTAAACTACTTCATATTTTATGAATAAGATATACGTTAATGAAGTATAATAAAATTTACTCCCTGCATATTTACAGGAACACAAAGATTTCGACCACTATACTGTATCCAAAGCACGCTCTACTATATCAGCAAGATCTGAATATTTTAAAACTTCGTTATCGTACGAACGCACCTCATTTGCTACAATTCACGTGCAATTTCCAACTTGTTTGGGTTCGGTTACCTTCTATTTTTTTCCCCCCTGGTCGGGTTAATTTCCACTTAGGTCATGTTTGGGTCCAATTGACTTCTACTCTTTCAAGGTTCGAGTTAATTTCTGATTTTTTTGCTTTTGAGTCGGGTTTGGGTCCGGTCGACTACTATATTTTGTTGTTGGTCGGGTTTGACTTTTACTTTTTAGCTGTGCTTAGCGCATTTGGGGCAGTTTGACATAATACAATTTTGATTTGGGGCAGTTTAGGATTTGGTTTTTACTTTGGGCGAAGGGTTCGGGTTGACCCGATTGTGATTGGGGTGAGTTCTTTGGTAAAATGTTCGTTCTTTTTCGCAATCTTTAGACGAAATATGCATCTGTTTCACGATCCTTTGAAGAAGTTCGTTTTTTCTCCGCGGTCATTTTACAAAATTTGATGTGCGGTTGGTTTATTTTTTGCTGCTGGTTAGGTTAATTTTTACTTTTTGTTGTGGGTCGCGTTTGGATCCGGTTAACTTTTACTGTTTGCTGCAGGTCAACTTAATTTCGGATTTTTTCCTTCGGGTCGGGTCTAGCGCCGGTTAACAACTATATTTTGCTATTGGTCGGGTTGACTTTTGCTTTTTAGCTGCGCCTAGCACATCGGGGCAGATTGTTATACGTTTCGGATTTGAGTCGGTTACAGATTCGGTTTTTACTCTTGTGAGAATAGTTGACCCAGTTTTTATCGCGATCCTTTTACGAAATTCGCTTTTATCCACAAAAGTGATCCTTCGAAGAAATTCACGTTTTCTCCGTGATACTTTCACAAAATTTGAGGGGGTTTTGCGACTTTTTGATGGAATTCATGTTTCTTTCGTAACCTTCTGACAAAATTCGCCTTATTTTAATCCGGTAGAACTCGCTAGAGAGAATTTTTCTCACAGTGCACATTTTTTTTCATTTACTTTACATTAGTTTAATATCACCTTTTTTTTTTTTTTTTTTTTTTTTTTGCCACAGTACTTTTATTTACAAAAACAGGTAAAATAATTGAAATAACATTTTGAAATTATAATTAAAACGAAAAGGGATTTTAATAAGAATCTTAAAAAGATACGATGGTGAGAAAAAATCTCTTGTAGCGAGTTCTCCCGGGTTAATGAAGTTTGCCGTTATTTGTGGATATCTGATGAAATTCGCTTTTCTCTGTTTAATAATTTTTACGATTAACAAGTAAGAAAGTTTTCAACCCAAACTGGGCTCATGGGAAAGAATTTAGAGGAGTGCACGGGTCGCGGTCGAACCAGTAATGTTTATCATGCTATCTAGATCAGAGGCGTACCGAACATTTAGCTGCACGGGTCGTGGTCGGGCCAATATTGTTTATCATACTATCTAGATCAGAGACGGGCTGAATATTTAGCTTTTATTCCGGGCCGAACCACGACCTGGAAATTTTGTTCAATGCAAACTTCTAGGAAAATTGAAATCCGGACCAGGCTCGGCCTGGAAGAAAAAGAAGCCTGTCCCCACCCGAATGCAGGCTTCTTCACCCGAATCTGCGAAAAAAGAAAGATCAGGACACGACCTGATTCAAAATACGAGAAAACCTTACCCAGTCCGAGTCTCATGGACTTAAACTGGCGCGACCCGTGCCCGGCCGTGACGGGCTCGAGCTTCGCCCCAAGTTATTGTTCGTGAGGATGCATAATGTAACTTTGAAAGCCCAAGGGGGGGGGAGTACAATTTGCCCAAAGGGGGGACCTCGCCCTCACCCCCTGCTACTTAGAACCGCCACAGTATACGAATTATATCGATCCTAGATCGAGCGTTTAGCCTTTATACTGGACGGAACCACGCCAGACCTGACCTGGAAAAAACGGTGTGGCTTGGTCCAGCTCTGCAGAAAAAAATATGACCCGACCCAACCCGGTTCAGAAAGTGTGAAGACCTGACCCAGTCCCAGTATAATAAATTAAAATTGGGACCGGGTGGTTGCCGGCGCGACCCGACTTGGGTTACGCCGATCTCGAGTTTAGGACCAACAACTTTTCCGTGCGAGTCGTTCTACATCTAATGTTGTTCTGCAGGTCCTTTACTGGGCTCAAGGGGGGGGGGGGGGGGGCGATCGCCCCATCCCCCCCTTAGATCTGCCATTGCCTTAGTCGGACCCTGAAAACCACAGATTATGCAAAATGTATATTATAATATGTACTTTGTAGATGCATATCAATTTTATTATGTTCGAATGAGTGCAACACCATTAAAATGCATTTGAAACTTTTTCCCCCATTGACCGCCATGTAACGGAACCCTTTTGATTGTCCCTGACATTGATCTATGCATCCGATTTTCATAAAACTTGAAATGACTCGACAAAATTATGCAATAATTGTGTATTTTAAATTTCGAAAGATTTGGTTGTTGTAGTTTTTGCGTTGTTATATGCGGACGGATGGACGGACTGAGCGACAACTATAGGTGCTATGTATTTACATAATTACGAACGCACCTAAAAAAGTATCAAAAGTGCCTGTTTTCCCTTAACATATTTAAACTTTTATTCACAATGAACAAAAATAAAAAAAATTGAAAAAAAAAATCTTTAAAAAAAAATTCTGAAGCAGTGTATGTTCTGATATGCTCTTTTAAAGCAGAAGTGGGAGCATTTTGGAGTGCAGAATGCTCAATTTTTAATGCACTCTTTTGAGTGTTTCTATTTCATTATTTTGGCACGCTGCCAGATTTCACGCTGTGACTAGTAACAAACTTCAGCCGTGTCTTTTTGTTTCTTTAAGGGTGTTTACTTAACTGCTCCATTCAACAAGCGAAAAACGTTTTGACACATTTACAAATTCATTTTTTAACGGATAAATATATAAAATTGGAATGCCTGACTATGGAAGCGATTTCGAAATGAACTTATTTTTCCGTTTTATGATCCTTCAATTACCTCTCCAGTTCTAAGCTATTTCGATCAAGGGATCATCCGTTTTTTGTCCTGCTTTTCGACCGGTTTTTCTACTTTCGTCGGGAAATGTGCTCAAAAGTGTCCACTTTGAAGGCTTGTTCTGAAAAATCTATTCTGTTTTTTAAAAAAAACAGAAAATTGAGTGCAATGAGACAGTTTCTGAATAATAACATCTGTTATTTTCATGCATTTCCAAACAAAAATAAATTAAAGCATGTGTCACAAAGTTGCCTTTTTTAGGTGCGTTCGTAATTATGTAAATACGTAGCACCTATTGTTGTCGCTCAGTCTGTCCGTCTGTCCGCATATAACAACACAAAAACTACCCAACCAAGTAGTTTGAAATTTAAAATACATAATTATAACATAATTTGTCGAGTCATTTCAAATTTTATGAAAATCGGATGCATAGATCAATTACAAGGACAATCAAAAGGATTCCGTTACATTACGGTCGATTGGGAAAAAAGTTTTAAATGCATTTTAATCGTTTGAAATTTAAAACATATAATTATTGCGTAATTTTGTCCAGTCATTTCAAATTTTATGAAAATCGGATGCATTGATCAATTACAAGGACAATCAAAAGGATTCCGTTACATTACGGTCAATTGGGAAAAAAGTTTTAAATGCATTTTAATCGTTTGAAATTTAAAACATATAATTATTGCGTAATTTTGTCCAGTCATTTCAAATTTTATGAAAATCGGATGCATAGATCAATTACAAGGACAATCAAAAGGATTCCGTTACATTACGGTCAATTGGGAAAAAAGTTTTAAATGCATTTTAATCGTTTGAAATTTAAAACATATAATTATTGCGTAATTTTGTCCAGTCATTTCAAATTTTATGAAAATCGGATGCATAGATCAATTACAAATACAATCAAAAGGATTCCGTTACATTACGGTCGATTGGGAAAAAAGTTTTAAATGCATTTTAATCGTTTGAAATTTAAAACATATAATTATTGCGTAATTTTGTCCAGTCATTTCAAATTTTATGAAAATCGGATGCATAGATCAATTACAAGGACAATCAAAAGGATTCCGTTACATTACGGTCGATTGGGAAAAAAGTTTTAAATGCATTTTAATTGTTTGAAATTTAAAACATATAATTATTGCGTAATTTTGTCCAGTCATTTCAAATTTTATGAAAATCGGATGCATAGATCAATTACAAGGACAATCAAAAGGATTCCGTTACATTACGGTCAATTGGGAAAAAAGTTTTAAATGCATTTTAATCGTTTGAAATTTAAAACATATAATTATTGCGTAATTTTGTCCAGTCATTTCAAATTTTATGAAAATCGGATGCATAGATCAATTACAAGGACAATCAAAAGGATTCCGTTACATTACGGTCAATTGGGAAAAAAGTTTTAAATGCATTTTAATCGTTTGAAATTTAAAACATATAATTATTGCGTAATTTTGTCCAGTCATTTCAAATTTTATGAAAATCGGATGCATAGATCAATTACAAGGACAATCAAAAGGATTCCGTTACATTACGGTCAATTGGGAAAAAAGTTTTAAATGCATTTTAATCGTTTGAAATTTAAAACATATAATTATTGCGTAATTTTGTCCAGTCATTTCAAATTTTATGAAAATCGGATGCATAGATCAATTACAAGGACAATCAAAAGGATTCCATTACATTACGGTCGATTGGGAAAAAAGTTTTAAATGCATTTTAATCGTTTGAAATTTAAAACATATAATTATTGCGTAATTTTGTCCAGTCATTTCAAATTTTATGAAAATCGGATGCATAGATCAATTACAAGGACAATCAAAAGGATTCCGTTACATTACGGTCGATTGGGAAAAAAGTTTTAAATGCATTTTAATAGTTTGAAATTTAAAACATATAATTATTGCGTAATTTTGTCCAGTCATTTCAAATTTTATGAAAATCGGATGCATAGATCAATTACAAGGACAATCAAAAGGATTCCTTTATATTACGGTCAATTGGGAAAAAAGTTTTAAATGCATTTTAATCGTTTGAAATTTAAAACATATAATTATTGCGTAATTTTGTCCCGTCATTTCAAATTTTATGAAAATCGGATGCATAGATCAATTACAAGGACAATCAAAAGGATTCCGTTACATTACGGTCGATTGGGAAAAAAGTTTTAAATGCATTTTAATCGTTTGAAATTTAAAACATATAATTATTGCGTAATTTTGTCCAGTCATTTCAAATTTTATGAAAATCGGATGAATAGATCAATTACAAGGACAATCAAAAGGATTCCGTTACATTACGGTCGATTGGGAAAAAAGTTTTAAATGCATTTTAATCGTTTGAAATTTAAAACATATAATTATTGCGTAATTTTGTCCAGTCATTTCAAATTTTATGAAAATCGGATGCATAGATCAATTACAAGGACAATCAAAAGGATTCCGTTACATTACGGTCAATTGGGAAAAAAGTTTTAAATGCATTTTAATCGTTTGAAATTTAAAACATATAATTATTGCGTAATTTTGTCCAGTCATTTCAAATTTTATGAAAATCGGATGCATAGATCAATTACAAGGACAATCAAAAGGATTCCGTTACATTACGGTCAATTGGGAAAAAAGTTTTAAATGCATTTTAATCGTTTGAAATTTAAATCATATAATTATTGCGTAATTTTGTCCAGTCATTTCAAATTTTATGAAAATCGGATGCATAGATCAATTACAAGGACAATCAAAAGGATTCCGTTACATTACGGTCAATTGGGAAAAAAGTTTTTAATGCATTTTAATCGTTTGAAATTTAAATCATATAATTATTGCGTAATTTTGTCCAGTCATTTCAAATTTTATGAAAATCGGATGCATAGATCAATTACAAGGACAATCAAAAGGATTCCGTTACATTACGGTCGATTGGGAAAAAAGTTTTAAATGCATTTTAATCGTTTGAAATTTAAAACATATAATTATTGCGTAATTTTGTCCAGTCATTTCAAATTTTATGAAAATCGGATGCATAGATCAATTACAAGGACAATCAAAAGGATTCCGTTACATTACGGTCAATTGGGAAAAAAGTTTTAAATGCATTTTAATCGTTTGAAATTTAAAACATATAATTATTGCGTAATTTTGTCCAGTCATTTCAAATTTTATGAAAATCGGATGCATAGATCAATTACAAGGACAATCAAAAGGATTCCTTTACATTACGGTCAATTGGGAAAAAAGTTTTAAATGCATTTTAATCGTTTGAAATTTAAAACATATAATTATTGCGTAATTTTGTCCCGTCATTTCAAATTTTATGAAAATCGGATGCATAGATCAATTACAAGGACAATCAAAAGGATTCCGTTACATTACGGTCGATTGGGAAAAAAGTTTTAAATGCATTTTAATCGTTTGAAATTTAAAACATATAATTATTGCGTAATTTTGTCCAGTCATTTCAAATTTTATGAAAATCGGATGAATAGATCAATTACAAGGACAATCAAAAGGATTCCGTTACATTACGGTCGATTGGGAAAAAAGTTTTAAATGCATTTTAATCGTTTGAAATTTAAAACATATAATTATTGCGTAATTTTGTCCAGTCATTTCAAATTTTATGAAAATCGGATGCATAGATCAATTACAAGGACAATCAAAAGGATTCCGTTACATTACGGTCAATTGGGAAAAAAGTTTTAAATGCATTTTAATCGTTTGAAATTTAAAACATATAATTATTGCGTAATTTTGTCCAGTCATTTCAAATTTTATGAAAATCGGATGCATAGATCAATTACAAGGACAATCAAAAGGATTCCGTTACATTACGGTCAATTGGGAAAAAAGTTTTAAATGCATTTTAATCGTTTGAAATTTAAATCATATAATTATTGCGTAATTTTGTCCAGTCATTTCAAATTTTATGAAAATCGGATGCATAGATCAATTACAAGGACAATCAAAAGGATTCCGTTACATTACGGTCGATTGGGAAAAAAGTTTTAAATGCATTTTAATCGTTTGAAATTTAAAACATATAATTATTGCGTAATTTTGTCCAGTCATTTCAAATTTTATGAAAATCGGATGCATAGATCAATTACAAGGACAATCAAAAGGATTCCGTTACATTACGGTCGATTGGGAAAAAAGTTTTAAATGCATTTTAATCGTTTGAAATTTAAAACATATAATTATTGCGTAATTTTGTCCAGTCATTTCAAATTTTATGAAAATCGGATGCATAGATCAATTACAAGGACAATCAAAAGGATTCCGTTACATTACGGTCAATTGGGAAAAAAGTTTTAAATGCATTTTAATCGTTTGAAATTTAAAACATATAATTATTGCGTAATTTTGTCCAGTCATTTCAAATTTTATGAAAATCGGATGCATAGATCAATTACAAGGACAATCAAAAGGATTCCGTTACATTACGGTCAATTGGGAAAAAAGTTTTAAATGCATTTTAATCGTTTGAAATTTAAAACATATAATTATTGCGTAATTTTGTCCAGTCATTTCAAATTTTATGAAAATCGGATGCATAGATCAATTACAAGGACAATCAAAAGGATTCCGTTACATTACGGTCGATTGGGAAAAAAGTTTTAAATGCATTTTAATCGTTTGAAATTTAAAACATATAATTATTGCGTAATTTTGTTCAGTCATTTCAAATGTTATGAAAGTCGGATGCATAGATCAATTACAGGGACAATCAAAAGGATTCCGTTACATTACGGTCAATGGGGAAAAAAATTTCAAATGCATTTTAATGTTGTTGCACTCATTCGAACATAATAGAATTGGCATGAATCTATGAAATATATACTAAAATATGCATTCTGTACAATCTGTGATGCAAGTAATTTTTATTATTAAATTACAGGGCCACACAAATGTATTCCACTATGTAATGCTATACGGGGAAACATGGTTTGGGACGTGTTTTAATTATATTCAACTACTTCCCATTTTATGAATAAGATATACGTTGCTGAGGTGCAATAAAAATTACTTCCTGCATATTTACAGAAACGTAAAGATTTCGACTACTATATTGTATCCGGAGTACGCTCTACTATATCACCAAGATTTGAATATTTTTAAAACTTTGTTAGCGTACGAACGCACCTCATTTGCTACGTTCACCTGTAATTTCCAACTTGTTTTATTGAAGAACACCCTTAAGGATATAACATGAAGGTTGTCTTTATTTTACTTTTATTGACTTATACGTAGTATAGTGTAAATCTTAAAATCGTTTTTGAAACATCGAACAAAATTTTTTTGATGGACTGACACGTTTCAAAGAGTGGAAATTCCGAACAAACACATTTTTAGAAAAAAAAAATTGCCACCTGTCTGTCTGTAACCGCTCTATCTCCAGAACAAATTGAGATAGAGGCTTGAATTTGGTATGTACGTAGTATGTGGGAATGGGACGAATTTTCTTCAACATCAGTAACCTCGATGATCCGGAACTATTTTTTTCGGACACTCGAAATGTCCGTTCTGGTGAAAGGTATGTAAAAATTTCCGATTTTTTTCTTCATCCTTAGAAATGAATATAAAAGACATTTAAAAAACATAAACTTTAAATAAAGAATAAAGTCTATCAGATAATTAGTCGAAACATTTGTAATCCTGTTTTCCAGATTTTTCGATTGGAAAATATGTGAGGGAAATACTGGTTGTTGCCTGGTTTTTGACACCAAGATCAAGAATAACTGAACTGTGTTCAGAAGGGGGGGGGGGGGCTTTCAAATTTCAACTCCTGAACTCAGTTCAGTTTGCGCTACTTAACCGCTGTCTCAAAGATTCAGATTTTGAGCTCAAAATTTAAGTTTAAGTCTAAGCTTTTGAAAGCATTTAATGAGATACAAAAAATAACGGCAAAAAATAGTTGTTCGTTACTCTAGAGTTTAAAGCGCCCTCTATCAGCATTTTTTGAAGTTTACCTTCAAAATTTATTTTCAAGAAAATACTGACATAAAGAATCATTTTAGTGAAAACCGCATACGAATCGACCAATTTTTCCGTTTTTTATGATCATTTGAAATTTTGGACCCTGAACTTTAATGGCGCCTATGTCCTTCGGAAGACGTTTGGGACTCTCAGTTTCCCATTTAATATTGTTTGCCTCGATGTGTACTTTCATCCCTTAAAGTTTTACCCAATAATTTAGATACACCCTGTAGTTAAGTTTGTAAATTCAGGAGCAGTTGCCCTTTGGATATGTTTCTTTAGTACTACATCGTGCGCGGAGTCTTTTGCTCGCATACTTTCGTGAAGTCGTCACCTCAGAATAATAAGGTTCCATCTTTGTTGTTTGAAAAGAATTGACTTACCAATATAGAAATGTTCTATTAGTAGGTATTGGAGCCACCTTTGTTGTTATGACGTCATCACATATAACACCCCCCCCCCCTTCCGCTCACAGATGTTTCATCATTCCTTCAGTTAGTTGTAATGTACGCAGTAAAGGCAAGTCGCAGCTTTCTTTGAGCACGCATTTAGAAATAAAATTACAGTCTGCTATATCCCTTTCCGGCGCAGTGTTGCCGGGTCGGCAACACCTATAGTTCCCCCTGTTTAGAGACACAAAAACTCCGTGAATATTTCAAAAACTACTCTAATGGCTACTTTAAATATTTTTTATGAATCTTAGATGGCAGCACCACAGAGATCAAATTTTACTGGTTTTAAATAATAGGTGAAATATTTTACTGTGATACGCGCTTCACAACAATGCTCTTCTCACTGCGCTTATCAATGCTATACTTGCACGGTGTTACCATTTCGCAAACAGCTGTATAATTAAAATGGTTTGTGCAATCTTTACAAAATTATACCTGTATACTCCTCTAGGCCCAAATAGATTGCCTAAATTATTTTTTGTTTAAATTCCAACTTTAAAGAGTAGTGCGCCGGAAAGGGATATCAAAGTTATCGACATTTTAATTCATATTTATGATCGCATACGCAACCAGTAACATCATTTCTGGATTGAAGTGATTGTAATGTCCTACGTAAATTATATATAACCACATTTTGATGCAAAAATGCCTTCATAGATACAAATGGAACCTATCTATATCGATAGGTCAATTTTTTTCCAAAAACACAGATAGAACTTTATTATTCTCAGGTGACGAAGTGTGTGGGATTTGTATACATGTCTTTTTGTAAACTACTCTGTGAATGGTAGAGGAGAAATTTCCGCTGGAAGCCATAAACTTTGGGTTCCTCGTTCCTTTAGGCATCATTTCTCAAAAATTCTGAAGTTTTCCTTATACTTATTTGAAAGTGTTGGAAAGCGTTTAATAATCTCTTCTGAACGCACGACTTTTCTTTCTTGTCAATAATGGAACGATAATTCCGTGATGAACGGCTGTGAATATCTTTGGATCGTCACTTTTTGTCGCTCCCGTCTCCCTATTTGCATATAAAGGAGGGATAAAAATAGGCGTGTGTTTGGCCGTAATATCTTTTGCGCTTTTTATTCTCGATGCATCAAATATTAAGCGTTAAAATAATCCTCACTTTTCACTTTTTTTTTAGTTTCGAAAGAAGATTTTATTTTCTCAAGGTTGCAGTGTTGAATGGTTTGAAAGGATGATCCTGCATTGTTAAGGCGCAACACTAGTCACTGAAAAAACCCGGATGATAATGTTAAGTCTATGGGGGTGTTCTTTTCAAATATCTCGCTGAAATTTTTAATATTTTTACTTGAATATTTTTTTTTTTTTTTTTTTTTTTTTTTTTTTGGCACATTTTTTTTAGCTGAGGACGATCCACAACCGACCTAGTTTTTACTTTTTCGATTTTGGTTTCAGATTTTTTTTTAATTACTTTAAATTTTCAAAACGGATTAAACCAGTTCTGAAATTGAAACTATCATAATATAAAAAAAAAATAGATTCCTTTAAATAAATTTAATAATTTAATAAATTTAATAAATTTAAATTGATTCCTTTAAATAATAAAATTAATATGAAAAATAGTTTTTCTTGTTCCTTTAGACATCACTTATCACCCTATCCCCTCTCTCTCTTTAGACACCATTTCTCAAAAATTCTGAAGTTTTGAAGCCCTGATTATCGAATATAGGCACGAAAAGCAGGTGCTTCCCTTAGAAAATTTTAGAAAAGGCCCGAAATTGAGAAAAAAGGGGTCTCAAATTTTATATTAATTCCATTCCAAAATGATAATTTCTTTCCAATTTATCCATCTTACAGTATATATTAACAAGTAAGAAAAATCATGCGTTAAGCATAGGTTATGAAGCACTTTCTAACGCTTCATGAAATCTTTAACAAAACTTCGTTATTTAGGGAAACAAGGGTATATAGCGAAATATGTATTCCAGTACTATTGAACAGCCCTGTATTTGATCTGGCAGTTAATATACATACTATATAATGGGAAAATTTAGTTTACCAAAAAATGCCTAGTAGCTTGAGATTTCTCTTTCAGCAATTTATAATAATATAGATGGGAATATATTTGAATACTTTGTTCAGCCTTGTAGTTTGTCTGGTACCTTTATTACATTACCAGTGTTAAGCTAAAATTTATTTTAAACTAAAACACTCTTAAAACAACTAAAATCACTTTCTCATAAATTATCATTCATAGGCTCCATATACCCAATTCTTTTCATGTCCCTGTATATCAGTTTATCTATATTCTGCAAACATTTTTTAGTAAATTTAATGCAGTTCAGCGTAAAAATGCATAATTTATTTAGGAATAATTTTTTGTAATTTATGCTCATATTCAATAACGATGGCGAGATCTTTTGGGTAGTCCTGTATATTAACTATAGCATTTATACACACCATATATATGCATAAAATTAGTGAAACTTATACGCTTATATCATATTTAAAATGCAATTCATCCATCCATCAGCCATCATCGGATACAAATACAGTACTTCGGAAAGAATGTACTATTTGAAATTTTTTGTGTGTCCCTGTAAATACTGTGCACTTTATTATAGGGAAGGCAGTATCGTATAATTTATGCTAAGACTCATTGACATACATCAATTTTACTATACATGAATCAGTTTAATATATTTAAAATATGTCACACACAATTCCCCTTTTTACCATTATCTAATGGAATACTTTTGTGTGGACCTGTAAATTAATAATAGCTAGATTTTCACCTTATGTTTTATAGAATGTATATTTTATTGCACCTTGTAAAAGCATATAAATTTTAATATGTTTGACAGGGTATAACATCTTTAAAATTCCTTTGAAACGATTTTTCCCCATAGCCCGTAATGTAATGGGAAACTTTTGACTCTCCCTGTAGATAAACTAATCATGGTAGAAACTTTATTTTCAATAGGGTTTGTGCTAGGGTAAATGTCAATAACGTCCTAAAATTTCATGACAATTCGAGTATATTTACGTGAGTCAGAGCGCGGACAGACGAACAGACGCAAACCGAACGCATAAGCACTTTTCAACTTTGTTGGAAAGTGCTAATAATAACAAGTTGGAAATTGCACGTGAAGTGTAGCAAATGAGGTGCGTTCGTACGATAACGAAGTTTTAAAATATTCAGATCTTGCTGATATAGTAGAGCGTACTTCGGATACAGTATAGTGGTCGAAATCTTTGTGTTCCTGTAAATATGCAGGGAGTAATTTTTATTATACTTCATTAACGTATATCTTATTCATAAAATGTGAAGTAGGTTAATATAATTAAAATACCCCCCAAACAATGTTTTCCCGTATAACATTATTTAGCGGAACACATTTGTGTGGCCCTGTAATTTAATAATAAATATTCTTTGCATCACAGATTGTACAGAATGTATTTTTAGTACACATTTCATAGATTCATGTCAATTCTGTTATGTTCAAATGAGTGTAACACCATTAAAATGCATTTGGAACTTTTTTCCCCATTGACCATAATGTAACGGAATACTTTTGATTGTCCCTGTAATTGATCTATCCATCCGATTTTCATTCCATTTGAAATGACTCGACAAAATTATGTAATAAATATACGTTTTAAATTTCAAACGATTAAAATGCGTTTGAAACTTTTTTCCCCATTGACCGTAATGTAACGGAATCCTTTAGATTGTCCCTATAATTGATCTATCCATCCGATTTTCATAACATTTGAAATGACTCGACAAAATTATGTAATAATTATGTATTTTAAATTTCAAACGATTCGGTTGGGTAGTTTTTGCGTTGTTATATGCGGACGGACAGACAGACGGACGGACTGAGCGACAACATTAGGTGCTACGTATTTACATAATTACGAACGCACCTAAAAAGCATTTCACAAAAATAGCTTTCATAACAAATTAATTTTCATGTTAAGATGCAATTGGGCCACATGATCGCAGTTCTTCAGTTTGTTCATTATGTTAGATGCATGTTTAGTTTTGTCCAACTTATATTTTTACGCTCATACCATGCAAAAGCCTTTTTAACACTTTCCAACAAAGTTGAAAAGTTTTTATGCATTCTGTTTGTCTGGCCATCTGTCCGCGCTCTAACTCCCTTAAATATACTCGGATTGTTATGAAAATTTTACATGTTATTGAGGTTTACCCTAGCACAAGACCTATTGAAAATGAAGTTTCTACTATGATTAGTTTATTTACAGGGACAGTCAAAAATTTTCCGATACATTACGACCTAAGGGAAAAAATCTTTTCAAATGAATTTTAAAGGTGTTACACCCTATCAAACATATTCAAATTGATTAACACTTTCCAACAAAATTGAAAAATGTTTATGCATTCGGTTTTTCTGGCCATCTGTCCGCGCTATAACTCCCATAAATATACTAGGATTGCTATGAAAATTTTTATATGTTATTTATGTGTATACCCTAGCATGAACCCTATAGAAAATTAAGTTTCTACTGTGATTTGTTTATTTACAGGGATAGTCAAAAGTTTTCCGATACAATACGTCCCATAGAAAAAAATCGTTTCAAATGAATTTTGAAGGTGTTACACCCTGTCAAAACATAATCAAATTTATTAACACTTTCCAACAAAGTTGAAAAGTGTTTACTCATATCCGAAGTACTGCATATTATCGATGAAAGCTGATGGATGGATGAAATACATTTTCAATTATAAACTGCGCTTTTAAGTTTTACTAAATGTCTGCAAATTATATGGTGTGTATAAATGATATAGTTGATATGCAGGGTTACACAAAAAAGTTCATAAAGATTACTGAATGTGAGGGTAAATAATAATTAAAAGGTGTTTTTTAAGTAAGTTATTCATTTTTACGTTGAATTCCTTTCAGTTTACTAAGAAATGTTTGTAGAATACAGATAAAATGATATACAGGGTCACGCAAAGAACTAGCTATAGATATTCACCCATAAATGATAATTTCTGGAAATGTGATTTAATAGTTTTAAGAATGTTTCTGTTTGAGCTAAATTTTAACAAAATACTAACGTGTAATAAAGGCAGTAGGTAAATTACAGGGCTGAACAAAAGTATTCAAGTATTTTCCATCTATAAGAATAAAATGCTGAAAAAGAAATTTCAACCAGTTGCACATTTTCTTGCTAAACTAAATTTTCTTATGTTATTATATAGTATATACATATCAACCGACGGATCAAATAAAGGGCGGTTCAAAAGTATTTGAATACATATTTGTCTATGGTCAGTAGCATATTATTTCCCTAAATAACAAAGTTTTATTAAATATATCAGGAAGCGTTGGAAAGTGTTTCATAATCTATGCTTAACGCATGATTTTTCTCACTTGTTTTATATTTTTATGGATTGCATCCATTTTTTGTGTAAGGGAAACATAAAAAAAGGTGCTTAAGGAAATATATGTAAATTCAACTGAGTTATTCTTTAGAATAATATTCATAAGGAATGGTTTGTTTTCGTGTTTGAGTCGTTGGGGGGGGGGGGGGGGGCACCGTAATACTTACCCATCATGGATATGAATAATATAAAATATGAAAATAGAACGCTTGTAAACTATTTAATAGAATGCAGCACAATTCCAAAATAAAATTTAAACGCATATTTAAAGAGTTCTAATATACATAGTAATGCTCTATTCATGAATGGCTGATGAGCCAACTACGACAAATTATAGAAAACGCCAAAATACTCAACTAGTACCGGATTGCGTAAAAGAAACATCCTTATAACTCTGAAAATAATATTCATATTAACGAACAGTTTACTGCGTCGAATGAAGCGTCTCATTTTCAGTTAAAATATATCTTTGAATTGAAATTTGAATGAAATACAGGGTCATGAAAAATCGAAGACTGTGGAAAACAGGATTACACATATCTAGGCAACTCATCATCCGATCGACTTCGTTCTTTATGCAAAATGTGTGTTATTTTATTGACTTTTACGATCACTTCTTAAAATAAAAAATTTCGGAAATTTTTATGTACCTTTCATCAGAACAAATTTTTCGGGAGTCCGAAAAAAATAGTTCCGGATCATCGAGGTGAGTGATATTCAACAGACTTCGTCCCATTGTTACATACTAAGTACATACAAAATTTCAAGTCTCTATCTCAATTTGTTGGGGAGATAGAGCGTTTACAAACAGACAGACACCTAGACAGACGGACGGCAAAATTTTTTTTTCTATTTTTTCTTTTCGGAATCTTTAGTGTCTGTCAATCCATCAAAAAATATTTTTCGATGTGTTCAAAACGATCGCAAGAGTTACCCTATACTACACTGGTGTCCAAAATTTAAGCATAATTGGTAATTAAGTAATTATTTTTAAGTAATGAAAGAAATATGAATCGGAATGTGCTGAAACTCCAGGTGTGTAAACAAAATAGTACGCGTCACATATTTTCGCGAAGAGTTTTCCCCGAAATCGAACAGGGGACCGTCAACAAATTGAAAAAGAACGAAGATCTTTTGGATAACCCTGTCAAAACTAATATAGCAAAAGTGTTCAAACTGCACATTATGATTAATTGGCTTATTGTAATGTACTGTGTTTATTTTTACAAGGATAGCATGTACACTCGTAGAGAAATTAAGGTTTTTATAAAAACAGTCCTAAATTTTTCCAAGTTTTTTGCTTATAATTTGCAGAGTTCTTATTATAAAATAATGTTCTTTTCTGAAAATATGACAAACATCATTGTACACAATACCCTGTCATCAGAATTTAAAAATAATAAAAATTGTATGAAAAATGAGTATGTTTAGTAAATAATTTTTCATTGCGCATGCGTCAACGATATCAAAATGTCATTTGCATATTATGTTAGCTAAATGTATAGAGCAACTTCTGTAAAAGTTTCAAAAACATAGCTTGAAAATTCTGAAAATGGGAGCCTATAGAATCAACTCAAAATCCTTTATTCCCTAAATGAAGCAAAAAGATGAGGGGCTTTATCCATATTCCATTGTTTAGTGCCTACACAATATTGCACGTACAACTATATTTAGGTAAAACCCCTGATTTTTTTGCTTCCTTTAGGAATAACGGATTAGGCGACCATTTTCAGAATTTTCAAGCTATGTTTTTGAAACTTTTACAGAAGTTGCTCTATACATTTAGCTAACACAATATGCAAATGAAATTTTGATATCGTTGACGCATGCGCAATGAAAATTTATTTACTAAACATACTCATTTTTCATACAATTTTTATTATTTTTAAATTCTGATGACAGGGTATTGTGTACAATGATGTTTGTCATATTTTCAGAAAAGAACATTATTTTATAATAAGAACTCTGCAAATTTTAAGCAAAAAACTTGGAAAAATTTAGGACTGTTTTTATAAAAGCCTTAATTTCTCTACGAGTGTACATGCTATCCTTATAAAAATAAACACAGTACATTACAATAAGCCAATTAATCATAATGTGCAGTTTGAACACTTTTGCTATATTAGTTTTGACAGGGTTATCCAAAAGATCTTCGTTCTTTTTCAATTTGTTGACGGTCCCCTGTTTGATTTCGGGGAAAACTCTTCGTGAAAATATATGACGCGTACTATTTTGTTTACACACCTGGAGTTTCACCACATTTCGATTTATATTTCTTTCATTACTTAAAAATAATTACTTAATTACCAATTATGCTTAAATTTTGGACACCAGTGTACGTATGAAGGATAAAGTTAAAACTTCATCTCAAATGAAGGAGGGGGGGGGGGGGCTGAAATGACACTGTGCTTCCCTGGGATTGAGAGGTTAGTCAGGCCTTGCTTATACTGACTTGAAAGTGTTAGAAAACGTTTAATAATCTCTTCTGAACGCACGACTTTTCTTTCTTGTCAATAATGGAACAGAACGATAATTCCGACTCGAACGATTGAGAATATCGTCACTTTTTTCCCCCCCGTCTGCCTATTTGCATATAAAGGAGGGATAAAAATAGGCGTGTGTTTGGCTGTAATATCTTTTCCGCTTTTTATTCTCCATGAATGAAAAATCAGAGATTAAAATATTCCTTTTTTTTTTTTTTTTATTAACCCCTTTGGGACGAACGACACGTATACGTGCTGCAAAAAGGCTTAAAAGTGCTATTACACGTGTCGTTCTGCAGGCGTCAAATTGCAGGCGTCTCTATGTTATCCTATGGGACCAGGGGAGTCGCTTGGTAGCGCGCGATTCTCTTTTGTCGGAGCGTTTCTGACGCCTGGAACGAAGCGAGTCGCCGGCAACAGCCAATCAAATGCTTGGAAATCCAAATGATGGTAGACTCTTCTCGAACAGCCAATGAAATGCTAAAAACACGAAAAAACGCAGGCGATTTTTGTCGCTTGCAATTTTTACGTGTAATAGCACTTTAAGAATCCTTGTTTATTCCCACCGGTGAAATTATGCTGTAAAATTGGGCTTATTCAATCGGAGTATTTTCTCGATTGAAGAAGGAATATTTTTTTTTTCTTTTTAAAAGTGGTGACAAAACATTAAAAATTTCGTAAAAGGCTCCCGTCGCGAAGGAGTTAACCGACTTCAAGGAGAAGGTTATGATTTCTTGTTCACCCATAACTTCCCTAAATAGGAAACGATTTAGATAATTCTTTTTACTTACCTATATGTAAGTCTTTACCCTATACAATGTCATTGTATAGGGTAAGTCTTGCAATCGTTTTTAAAATCGAAAAATATTTTTTGACGGATTGACCCTGTTTCAGAAAGTGGAGATTTCGAAAAACATATTTTTAGAAGAAAAAATTTGCCGTCTGTCTGTAAACGGTCTATCTCCCATACAAATTGAGATAGAGATTTGAAATTTTGTATGTACTTAGTATGCAAGAAAGAGACGAAGCCTATTTAATATCAGTAACCCCGATGATCCGGAGCTATTTTTTTTCGGACTCTCCAAAAATTCGTTCTGATGAAAGGTATATAAAAAATTTTCGATATGTTTTATTTTAAGGAGTGATCGTAAAAGGCAATAAAATAACACAAATTTTGCATAAAGAACGAAGTCGATCGGAATATGATATCTGATATCTGCCGAGATATCTGTAATCCTGTTTTCCACATTCTTCGATTTTTCATGACCCTGTATTTCAGTCAAATTTCATTTCAGAGGTATATTTTAATTAGAAATGAGACGCTTCATCTGACGCAGTTAATTGTTAGTCAATAAGATGATTATTTTTTGAGTTATAAGGATGTTTCTTTTTCGCAATTCAGTACTACTTGAGTGGTTTGGCGTGTTGTATAATATGTCGAAATAGATTCATCAGCAACTCCTTAATAGAGAATTACTATGCATAATAAAAACATTTGAATACATGTTTTAAATTTTGTCGTAAATTTGATTTTAAAAAAATAATAATTTGTCGAAAATCATCTTTCACTGTTGCAAACATTTTCAGATCATAAGCCTATTAAAATTGTTACTTCACATGCGTTAGCGCCAAGTTGTCGCCAACTTTGATTCTTTTTTTGAAGTCTGTTTAGTATTTTTTTAAGCATATTTTATTGAAGGAAAATGTGTTCATTCCATTTTCTCCTCGGGACAAAAGAATGTAAAAAAAAGAATATTTTAATGTTTTAATATTTTGATGCATCGCGAATAAAAGCGAAAAGTTATTACTTCCAAACACGCACATTTTTATCCCTTTTATATGCAAATGGGGAGGAGATAATAAAAGTGCGGCTCGAAGATTTTCAATGTCGTTCATCAAAGGATCAGTCTTTACTATCTAAGAGATAAAAATAAGGTACTACATGGAAAAAAGGTCTAAGGAAGGAAAATTACAAAATGCACAATACTACTTGCAAAGACGGAAAATTACAAAATGTTCTTCTCATGAGGATCTATACGTTTATAATTTTTTTTTTTTTTTTTTTTTTTTTTGGCGGAACCTCCATACAGCGCCCGTAAAAAAAAAAATAATGAAAATTTCGTTATTTGGCGATTTATCATCTGTTGGCGATGAAAAGCAATTTAAAAAAAGTTTCTTTTTTTTTAATATATCAAATGCATTTTAAAGGGAAAAAAGTTACATGTTCAAGTGTTTAGTAATATTAAGTATATTTGGTTTTGTCAGCTTTAGTTGGTTTTAAGTAAAACTTCGTTATATTGATATTTATATTCAAAATTAACCATCAAAATTTGAGATTTAAAGGAAATTTAAATTTAAATTTATTAAAATTGTTTCAAGTTCAAAATTCAGTTGAGCATTGTCAGTTAGATTTTGTGGCTATGGAAACATCTGGCTTTTATTTTTGAATACGCTTAAATGTATGAAAATAATTTTACAGAACAAGAATTTTTTATATATGAAAATATATATGTATATTTTATATAAATTTATATATATATTTTTTCATAGATAAATTAAATAACTGCAGCAACAAATAATATACATATATATGCAATTTAATATATATATATATATATATATATGTGTGTGTGTGTGTGTGTGTGTGTGTATATGAATATAATATATTAAACTCTCTCATTGTTTGTGTTTAAATTTATTAAATACAATTTACACAGATTCTAAAAATACAAAAGTTTTCAATTGCATGAAAATTGTTTACTTTTGGCGGGGAAAAGTGCTCGCCCAATCGTGTGACACTTTCGTCTTTTTCACGCCAAATATTCAAAAGTATTTTATTTTTTACATGTTTTCTACAGTGATTCCGCCGCTAATTTTCAATTTTTAATTTTATTACATACATGAGTAGTTTAATTAGTAGTTTTTTTTTAATCTGAGTATGCCCAGTATAGAGATACCTTCCTTGTCTGAGCTCGTTTTGATAAAAAAACAAGTAAGAAAAATCATGCGTTAAGCATAGATTATGAAGCACTTTCCAACAGTTAATGAAATCTTTAACAAAACTTTGTTATTTAGGGAAATAATAGTGTATAGCCAAATATACCCAAAAATGTATTCCAGTACATTAGAACAGCGCTGTATTTCATATGTCAGTTCATATAACGGGAAAATTTAGCTCAGCAAGAAAATACCTAGTAGCTTGATATTTCTTTTTCAGCAATTCATACTATTAGATGGAAACATACTTGAATACTTTTGTTCAGCCCTGTAGTTTACATTCTACCTTTATTACACGTCAGCATTAGGCTAAAATTTATTGTCAACTAAAACAGTTAAAAAAAAACTGAAATCACATTCTCATAAATTATCATTCATAGGCGTCCATGTACTGAATTCTTTGCGTGGCCCTGTATATGCCTTTATCTATATTCTGCAAACATTTCTCAGTAAATTGAATGCAGCTCAGCGTAAAAATGCATAGCTTATTTAAGAACCACGTTTAAATAATTTACGCTCATATTCAGTAACGTTGGTAAGCTCTTTTCGATAACCCTGTATATCAACTATAACATTTATACACACCATATAATGTGCATATATTTAGCGAAATACAAACGCGAATATCATAATTAAAATGCATTTCATCCCTCCATCAGCCATCATCGGACACATATACGGTACTTCAAAAAGAAATTATTATACTATTTGAAATCTTTTGTATGCCCCTGTAAATGCTATGTACTTCATATTATGCAAGACAGTAGCGTATAATTTATATTAAGCTTCAGTGACATATATCAATTTTATTATACATGAAAAAGCTCAATATATTTAAAGTATGTCACACACAATTCCCCCTTTTACCATTATCTAATGGAATTCTTTTGTGTGGACATGTAAATGAATAACAGCTACATTTTCACCTTATTTTTTATAGAATGCATATTTTAATACCTTTGACAGGGTATAACATCCTTAAAATTCCTTTGAAACGATTTTTCCCCATAGGCCGTAATGTAATAGGAAACTTTTGATTCGCCCTGTAGATAAACTAATCATGGTAGAAACTTCATTTTCGATAGGACTTGTGCTAGGATAAACGTCAATAACGTCCTAAAATTTCATGGCAATCCGAGTATATTAACGATTTTTCCCCATAGGCCGTAATGTAATGGAAAACTTTTGAATCTCTCTGTAGATAAACTAATCATGGTAGATACTTCATTTTCAGTGGGGTTCGTGCTAGGGTAAACCTAAATAACGTCCTAAAATTCCACGGCAATCCGAGTATATTAACGATTTTTCCCCATAGGCCGTAATGTAATGGGAAACTTTTGATTCACTCTGTAGATAAACTAATCATGGTAGAAATTTCATTTTCAATAGGACTTGTGCTAGGGTAAACGTCAATAACGTCCTAAAATTTCATGGCAATCCGAGTATATTAGCGATTTTTCCCCATAGGCCGTAATGTAATGGGAAACTTTTGATTCTCTCTGTAGATAAACTACTCATGGTAGATACTTCATTTTCAATAGGGTTCGTGCTAGGGTAAACCTTAATAACGTATAAAAATTTCATAGCAATCCGAGTATATTTACGGGAGTTAGAGCGCGGACAGACGGACAGACGGACAGACGGCCATCCGGCCAGACGGACAGACGGCCAGACAAACCGAATGCATAAGCACTTTTCAACTTTGTTGGAAAGTGCTAAAAAGGCTAAAAGTTCGACCTGAGCCTTGCGCGCACAAAAACTTAATTGACCCTGGTGGACTATTCGTAAATTCATAATTTACATAAATGGATTACGATTAAAAAGAAATAGAGCGGCGCACAACACTACTTCGAAGGTGCGTATAGTGTTGATATTTAACCCATGAGCACATGCATCGGGTATTTTTGACCCGACGCTCCTATCATGCTCACGCTTTTCTCAAGACTTGCACCTACCACTTCCGGCACCTTACTGGGTAGTCTAGCAAAAAGGGATCCTGGGAACAGAAACTTGAAACATGAGATTTTTCTATGGTGGCTAGTCTGAATTTGTCAGTTTTACCCAATATACAAAGTATACAATTTTTTATACAAAATATTTTTTTAATGCTATTTAAACATCTTTTTTCAAGAAAAAAAAATTGAAATTATGTACTAAATCTGTAAGCGTTTCAAAACGATAGAAAACGAATGAATGTCGAAAAAAGATACAAAATTAAAGGTAAGTTTTTTTAGTTTTTTTTCTTTGAAATTTAATTTTTAAAACAAAT
This sequence comes from Maratus speculifer, assembly GCA_964019185.1. NCBI lineage: Eukaryota > Metazoa > Arthropoda > Arachnida > Araneae > Salticidae > Maratus > Maratus speculifer. The sequence goes on along the minus strand of CAXHSM010000012.1, from coordinate 494,313 downwards.
ACATATCTTGTTACTTAAAAAACGATTCAAATAAAACTTTTGACTTTATTTATTTTATTTATAATGCCCATGTTTTACCGAAAAGTTCACGAAAAAGTTAGGGTCATATTGACCCAGTGCTTGTGGTTACGTCATAGAAATGGTGCGTGTGCTGAAGGGTTAGTGAAAATAAAATTCTTGCTTGTAAACCTTTTCTCGTAGAATGACAAAAAATCTTCACTGCTCTAATTAGAATGTGGAAGAAGTTATTCAGAACTCTTTTTTAATATTTTCTATAGAATGCAAGAGAGTCTAACTCACAGATTAAGCATTTACACACAGATACGACAGAGAAGTGAAAAACAGTTTCGGCGCGATTCTAGCTCCACTACTCGGAACAGGCGGGAACTTCAACATAAACTGCAAGTTAAACTGTTACTATCTCTATCGTATGGTCTAACACGTTTACCGTCGCGTTTATCTGTTAGAAATTTTGATATTGTATTTAATTTTTTTTGCACACTTTATGTTTAATATGTTATGCTATTATGTTAACTTATAATACTTTATGTTAACTTATGTTACGTTAAAGCACATTTTATGTTTTAAACAAAAACAAACGCAAACAAATACACCCGTTAGTGACTCATAAAAAAGATAGATTCTATACAAAGAAGACAAGTAACAACTGCTTGTTGCGATGTTCCCGAAACGCTTACACCTGTTGTCACTAGGGGATCTGGAGTTAGGATTTGGTTACCATTGAGCTTATGGAACTGTCGTATCTGTGTGTAAATACTTAATCTGTGGTCTAACTTCCTTATTCCATATCATATGACCTATTAGTCCAAGAGCCGTCCGCACAAAACTCTAAGTCATCGATCACAATAAAAATTCCTTTATTTTGCGGAAGAATAGTAATAGGGGAATGTAATGATCCACGTCTGCCTGAAGCGAAGGGGTGCATAAGCCAAAAATTGATACCCCTAGTGGCTCACTCGTAGGTCTATCATTGTGTTTGCCGTACAATTAAAAGTATGGAAGCATGAAAAATTGGGTGCAGGAAAACATAATGCTAAGTCTACGAGTCAACCACTAGTGGTATCAATTTTTGTCTTATGTCACTTTCGGCAGACGTGGATCATTATGTTCCCGTATTACTACTCTTCTGTATAAAATAAAGGAATTTTTCTTCTGCTCGATGACTTAGGGTTTTGTGATGTCGACTCTTGGACTAATTTGTTTCCAGAAGGAATGAGAAGCTATTATTTTAAAGAGGTGTCTGCGGGCGAAATAAATTGTGCGAAATACACTCTAATAATATTCCATTTGCTTTGGAAAACATTTTCATGATTAATGCCTGGTGCATGATTTTGTGTTCGCTTTTAATTTAATGCCCACTGTTAATTACCACAACAGGAATCTAATGGACCATGTCTTCCGGATGCGAAGTGGTGCATAAGCCAAAAATGAATACCACCAGTGGTTCACTCGTAGACTTAGCATTGTATTTGACGTACAATCAAAAGTATGAAAACATGAAAAAGTGGGTGAGGAAAACATAGTGCAGTCTACGAGTCAACTACTAGTGGTATTCATTTTTGGCTTATGCACCGCTTCGCATCCTGCAGACATGGTTCATTAGATTCCCTTATTATTACTCTTTCACTAAATAAAGGAATTTTTCTTGTGCTCGATGACATAGGGTTTTATGAGGTCGGCCCTTGGACTATATGGCTTCCTCCAAATTTGTTGAATTTAATTTCCATAACCCTGCCCTGCATCTAAATATGTAAAAGATTAATTTTTAACACACATATCTATGTTTAAAAATAACCTTTCAACATAGATGACTTTTATCTCTTGAAGAAAACATCAATCTTACAGTAACCCTTCTTTTTTTCGAAACGCGTGATCTTTTCGCTGAAAGCTGTTTTTCAAATCACAAACGCAATCCAAGAACTTATCTCAACCTCCATGTATTATTCAGCGGAATAATTTCCTATCATTAGGAACAGCTTTTATTCTGTCACCTCCATGGCTCATCTGAATTACAAAAGGGCATTAATATTTCTGAGACGAATTAACTGCAACCGAGAGGCACAATGACCTGAAGTGGGAGCTTTCTCCTTCTGTCGCCACGCCCTCCCATCAATGAAACTAGACATTGATGGACGGGAGGTTCGATTCGCAAGCAACCAATGAGAGTGAATCAGAAGACAGGTTTCGCCAACACGCCAGAATTCAACTGCGTTCTCTGCTCTTGAGTTTTCGGTTTTGTGAGCTAATAATTTTTTTATAATAAATCATCAGTGAAGACAACTTTTTAAACATATAAATATAAAAATAAAGAAAGAAATTTATCAAAGAAAAAGTTTGTACCAGTATCTTTCATTAAATAATAATAATAATAATAATAATAATAATAATAATAATAATAATAATAAAAAGGTTGAAACTAGTTTTTTAAATAATTAATATAGATTTTTTAATCGATCAATGTAAATGTATATGTGTATATATATGTGTATATATATATATATATATATATATATATATGTGTGTGTGTGTGTGTGTGTATATATATATAGAGAGATATATACAGGGTGTTTCGCTACCAGACCGACAAACTTTGAGGGGTGATAGTAGACATGAAGACAAACATTATTAAACTAGAAGATAGCCCGTCAAAATGACGTGTTTGCATTTTTAAAGGACGATAAAAAATTACAACAACTGTGGTCAATCATAGCCACTTTAGGCTGAAACAATTTTGATAAATACAGCGATTAAACTTGAAAAGGGAAAAATCTAACCCAAAAAAAAAAAAAAAAAAAAAAAAAAAAGAAAGAAAAAGAAAGAAAGAAAGAGAATTTCAACAGAAATCTGCATTTAAAAGTATAGCAAAACTATCTGGTAGATAGGGGTGGGGATTATAATGAAATTTAAAACGCACCCGCGGTTTGCTTAAATAAAAAGTTTTAATTAAATAGTGTTTTTGAAATCGTGAAAAGATTTCAAAGCGAAGTAAAATGTAGTGACGTCATTTACAGCCCCCACTGTAAATCTGACCATTGAAAACGCTCCATTACGACTATGGAACGGTTTCATTGGTCAGAAAATAGATTGCCTTTAAAATCGGAGGTAAGTTTTCACAATATTTTTTATAGATTTGAAATTCGCAAGAGTCGTTCATGGCTGTAAAGAAAAAAAATTAAAGCAACCCGAATATAAAAATTTTGACAATATTGCATTTAAAACGCACCTTCGCATTCCTTTAATAAAAAGTTTTAATTAAATATACACTGTAAAAAATGTGACTCATTTGCTACAGTGTCACTCCACCGCTTTTATAGAAAACGGTTACTTTACTGTGTTATGGAGCATCCTCATTGGTCATAAAAGAGATAATGCTCTTTAAAAGCTGTGGAGTGCCGCTGCAGCAAATGGATCAAATTTTTAACAGCTCCCACTGTAAATCTGACCAATGACAACACTCCATTACGACTATGAAACGTTTTCATTGGTGAATGAGTTTCTTTTTCTCGTGGATGGGTTGACCCCGGAATTGTTATACACGGAGGGGTTTTATATATATAATGGGAAACCATGGGGCGCAAACGTCTTCTGTAGGAGCTAGGGGCCATTAAAGTTTAAGGTCCAAAAATTCAAATGATGATAAAAAACGGAAAAAAGGGCGGATTCGTTTGCGGTTTTCGCTAAAATCATTCTTTATATCACGCTTTGTTTGTAAAAAAATTTTAAAGGTTACGTTCAAAAATTGTCGATAGAGGGCGCTTTAAACTTTAGAATAACTAACAACTGCTTTTTACCGTTATTTTGTGCATGGGGTTGAAATTATTTTAAAGTTTAGACTTTAACTTAAATTTTAATCCAAAAATCGGAAACATTGGGATCATGTAACTGGTGAAAATTTAACTGTGAACAGATGGGCGGATTTTAAACAGTCATAAACATTATACAAACTGATCGATTTTGTTGCGGTTTGCGTGTAGTTCATTCCCTTGATAATTATTTTATTCCAAATGACTTACAGCTCTTGTGTATCCATTTTTTGTTAGAGGGCGCTTCCGACATATCTCCGACATTTCAATGGCATTACTCCTGTGTGTGTCTTACTACCAGACCAACATACTTCCAGGAAGTGTTAGAGATGCAAAGCGACTCGGAATCACATAGGAATGTAACATTGAAAATGCCTTTTTAGCGAGCTGTGGTTAAAAGAAGCAGAGAAAAAAGGAAGAGAAACAGGTAGAGAAACAGCAACACGTTAGTGTGGCAGAAAGCAATTTAGTTAAGGGTTTTACTACAAAAGGTATCCGAAATTGCAACCAAAAGTAGTCGGGCATGCTTGACAGCAGCGTCGCATGCAATTCCTTACGCTTTGAAAGATTCCTGGCATCTCGGATAGCTTTCTGGCAGCTACAGAAATTGGAGCTGACAGATCTTCCACTGACTGTACAGGAGTCTCATACATTCAACTTTTCATTTGATCCCAGCAGAAGAAGTCCATGCAAATTCAGATTCAGATTGAGCCAGGTGGTGGTGGTGGGGAGGGGGGCTACTAATTAGTTTGAGCTCAACTAGCCCCACCCAGCAATGTTTATTTTTAAAAATACAAAACAATTATACAGTAATAAAATAACGGTAGGTAACAAAAAGTAATTGATATAATGAAGTAGATGCGACGATCTGGAAGGCAACGAACCGGGCCAACAACTACCTATCCACCGCTGTCCACATGTTACGTTGAGGTGTCTGCGTACATCATTGGTAAAATGTGGAGGAGCCCCATCGAGCTATAGAGTGGCGCAACGAAAGAGGAACATGTGCTTTTACCAGAAGTTCCGACAGATCGTGTTGTAGAAATATCAATTGGCTTTTTTCACTGCTTCTTTTAACCCTAACTCGTAAAAAAGATACTTTTGACATTACATTATATTATGATTCCGAGTCGTCTTTGCATCCCTAACACTTCCCGGAAGTATGTTGGTCTAGTAGTAAAACACCCGGGAGTAATGCCATTTAAATTTCGGAGATGTGTCTGAAGCGCCCTCTAACAAAACTAGTCGTTGGGGGCCACCGTAATACTTACCCATCATGGATATGTATATGAAAATAAAACATGTGAAACTATTTATACAATGCATTGCAATTCATAAACAAAATTTAAATATTGTTAATATACATAGTAATGCTATATTAAAGAACTGCTGATGTACCAATTTCGACAGATTATATAAAACGCCAAACTACTCAAGTAGTACCGAACTGTGTAAAAGAAACATCCTTATAACTCCAAAAATAATAATTCTGTTAACTAACAATTAACTGCGTCGGATGAAGCGTCTCATTTCCAATTAAAATATACTTCTGAATTGAAATTTGAATGAAATACAGGGTCATGAAAAATCGAAGAATGAGGAAAACAAGATTACAAATATCTCGGCAACTAATAATCCGATCGACTTCGTTCTATATGCAAAATGTGTGTTATTTTATTGCCTTTTACGTCCATTCCTTAGAACAAAAAAATTCGAAAATTTTTATATACCTTTCATCAGAACGAATTTTTCGAGAGTCCGAAAAAAATAGTTCCGGATAATCGAGGTTGCTGATATTAAATAGGGTTCGTCCCATTCTTACATACTAACTACATACAAAATTTCAAGTTTCTATCTCAATTTGTTCGGGAGATAGAGCGTTTACAGACAGACAGACTGACAGACAGACAGACAGACAGACGGACGGCAAAATTTTTTTTCTAAAAATATGTTTTTCGGAATCTCCACTATCTAAAACGTGTAAATCCGTCAAAAATTTTTTTTTCGATTTTCAAAACGATTGCAAGACTTACCCTATACTACGTATGATGGGTAAGTAAAATGGGGACAGCAATGCTGTATGTCATTTTGAATAAAATAATTACCATGGGAATGACCTACACGAAAACTGCAATAAAATCGATTAGTTTGTCAAATGTTTATGAGCGTTCAAAATCCCTTCCTCTGTTCACAGTTCAATTTTCGCTAGTTACCCGAACCCAATGTTTCCGATTTTGGGCTTAAAATTTAAGTTAAAGTCTAAACTTTAGAATAATTTCAACCCCGTGCACAAAATAAGGGTAAAAAGTAGTTGTTTGTTACTCTAAAGTCTAAAGCGCCCTCTATCGACAATTTTTGAACGTAACCTTTAAAAATTTTTTACAAACAAAACGTGATATAAAGAATGATTTTAGCGAAAACCGCAAACGAATTCACCCTTTTTTCCGTTTTTTATAACCGTTTGAAGTTTTGGACCCTAAACTTTAATGGCCCCTGGCTCCTACGGAAGATGTTTGCGCCCCATGGTTTCCCATTTAAGAATGTTTGTCTTCGTGTCTACTATCACCCCTCAAAGTTTGTCGGTCTGGTAGCGAGACACCCTGTATACATTTCGGCGGTGGTGGAGGGGGGATATGTTCAAGGGAGCAGAGACCCTCTCATGAAAAACTCCGAAAAGTTAATTAATGTATAATTAACTACATCTCATGTGTGAAAAATAACTTAATTTTAGGTTTTTTTTAACTTATAAAAGGAAAAGAAAATTAAATCAAATTTTTCTCTTGGGTTAAATTAATTTTCAAAAATCAAAACATTTAAAAAAATATTAAATTTCCTAAATTATTTTACAATTATGTATCCCTATACAAATATGTATGTTTTTACCCTATGTATCCTAAGTTGGCGAAACTTTGCGGACTCTGAGTGGTTGCCCACCAATCGATCCTCCCAGCTGCCAAGCTCTTCTCTGAGTGAAGGCTTGGCGGTGACGTCATGCTCGATCGACGTCATCGGATGAGACATATCTTCGGCGGAAAAAAGAAAAAAAGCTTCATCGACAAGAATCGTAAATTAAGTTGAGAAATCGCAGAACTTCTTTGCATGATCATTATTTCTTTAAATAGGCGTCCTATATTATCTTTGCGGCGGATAAAGTTACAGATAATAAATAAATGATTTTTTCTTTCCTCGCTCGAAGTTTCGGGAATTAATGTGCTTGTTTATTTTATGTTTTACTGTAGTTCGATTTAAAAAAGTCGACTGCATTAAAAAAAGGCATAACTTGATTTTCAATTATTCAGTTGAAATTCATTGCAAACAAAGTGCTGTGAAAGTTTTAACTGCACGTTTATAAAGGGTGTTTCAAAAGTTCGGAGGAAAAGTAAAACGTGATTTAAAAAAAAAAAAAAAAGAGAGAGAGAGATAGGTTTATGTGTCGGAGAAACATACGATTTACAGATAAATATTCAACATGGTGCAAGATTTTGTATATCAGAAAAAAAAATCAAAATATCGACAGAGGGTTTTACTGATAACAATTCCATGGAATAATTCCATATTGCTCAGTATCATTCTTAAAAGCTTCGTTTAAAGAATTAAAAAAAAAATATATATATACGTGTGGCATTCGGGGACTGCCGCGGTAAAGCTATTGCATAGCATTTTTTATCAACTTATGCAATTATAATTATTTATTTATTTTTTATTTATGCAGTTTTTTTTGTCTTTGATATTAAGTTTTTTCTTTTCCTTTGATATTAATTCAAGTTGCACTTTTTGAGCGTGATGACCGATAAGAAAACAATTCTTTTTCCTTTATTGAATAAATGAGAAGTCTGCCGAACTGAAACAACATTAGCCGGAGTGTTAGGTTTTTTTTTTTTTCTCGTTACGGAATTTCTAGATTCGGTCGCCGCGCTCAAAGCTCGCGATAAAAGCTATGCAATAGCTAAAAAAAAACCAAAAAAAAAAAAAAAAACATCCTCGACGGTTTTCGAGCCACGGTTTGGAAATACTTACGGCGTTATCATTTTGCTCCAGCGCAAATTTAGCAAGATACATTTTTAAATTAACATATAACTTTTGTCAGATATTGCTTCAATATTAATTGGAATTTTAATGTGGGTGTTTAGTTTTAAAACAAAGATTTGCCCATTTGCATACCAAACGCCAGCTAACTTCTTAGATTTTCTGTTGTTTCTATAACATTTCTCGCTGCGCTGCATGTGTCAGTTGCCTCTAGATAGAAAAAGGAAATACGGAATATGAAGTTTTGTTGATTCAGACGATTTCGGTCAAAAGCATCTTGTAATCACCAAGTAAAATACTACAGTCATTATACCTTGTTCGCACTGACATAGTTGAGTCGCTTAACTTCAAGTCACTTAAATTTTTTAAAGTGAGATCCCCGGAATTAGGCTTAACCTGTTCGCATCAAACTAAACAGTGTAAGTGACTTAAGTTGGCCAAATAAGCATCTGGGCATGCGCATAAGTTCTGAAATTTGTAACTGCAACTTCTAACTTCTCTTTTTTTACACAGCAATTATCTTGCCATATTACAACTAAAAAAATAACCTCCTCATGCTTCCAATTTTTTTGCTGGAAGAAATAAGAGATTCAACATTTTCCAATTTTGGCCTTTTACAAAAAAAAAAAAAAAAAAAAAAAAAAAAACATACACACGTGATAAGCAACTGGGGTAAGCAAATAACAACTTGAAAAAGTTTATAATTATTTGTAGGACAGTAATTTAATAATCATAATTAAATATTCTAAAACTCAGAAATGGTAATTAAATATTCAGAAGGCACATTTCCACTCAACTCATAGTTGAGAGAGTATTATCAAAGGTTTAAGTGAGTTTCGAAAACTTGCTCAAGTGAGAATGTTGATTCCGATTGCGACCGCTTAAAAAAACTTAAGTGGCTTAAGTTAAGTTGTAAGTAAACATTTAAGTAAACCAGTGATGCACAACCTTTTTAACCAGAAAATCGTTTGCCACCAGAATATTTGAAAAGCGGAGTTTCTTTTCTTTAATCTCAAAGTTTCTGTCATTACTATAAGGAAAATTATTCTGCATAAAAATAGTGGTATCATTTTGGCCCGCGGTCCAGAGGTTTGTGCACCCCTGAAGTAAACAAGTTAAGTGACTTAATTTTGTCAATGCGAACAGGGTATTAGGCTTGATGTTTGGTAACTTGTGCCGTGACCAACGACATACAAGGCCAGTTCATGATTTTTAAAAAACATTGCACGGAGATGACACAACATGTGATTGACACAAAGTGAAGCTTTGTACCAATAATCATGTAAAGTGACATGTGACACTTTAAACGTCATGGACTGGGGTTGTGTGCCATTGGTCGCGTTTTTGTCCACGAACCAACAGCACAAAAACCCATGTCATCGAACACAAGAAAAAAAATCCTTTATTTTCCGGGAAATAGGGAACCTAATGACCCATGACTGCCGGAAGGGAAAGGGGTTCATAAGCCAAATATTAACACCAGGGAGGCCCCCTTCTATCTTATAATTTTCGTAAATTATACTAAAGTGACTTAAACTGAAATTCCTAACTATTGTATGTGTACATAAATTTCGTACCAAGTACTATTCACATCTATATACATAATAGCAGAAGAAAGACAATTTTAAGAAATTATAGAATACATGTTTTTTTTTTTTTTAATTACAGGAATATGAAGATAAATGTGGGACCTTAAGGAGGTATTGGGTACGGAAACAGAAGGGGTAGAAGAAGAAAAACCCTTAAAATTGGAAAAAAAATGAATTTTAGTCGCTTTTGACCACTTTTTATCATTTGACACTCTTTTAATGAAAAACTTATATCTGTCCTTGGGGGGGGGCTTAAGCCGGGGGGCCCAGGGCAATTGCCCCTCATTGCCCTGCTTTATCATGCATTGCTTTTTTTGCCCTGCCCCTCATTGCCCTGCCTTAGTCAGGCCCTGTAGTTTGCTGTACAATCAAAAATGTGAAAACACGAAATCTGGGTGCGGAAAAACATAATACTAAGTCTACCAACCATTCACGACTGGTATTCGTTTTTGGCTTAGACACACCTTCGCTTCCGCAGACATGGATGATTGACTCTCAATGGAAGACTCTTCCATTGTATAAAGGGTTTTTTCCCTTGTGCTCGAGAGAGGTTCTGACCTCAAACTGGTAGACGGTAGGTGCTGGGATCGAACCCAATCGCGACCGTCGGCCTAACCGTTCGGAGTTTTCCGTGGTTTTCTTCGAACCTTGCGTCAATACGGGTTAGGTTCCCTTAGAAAGACCCCGACGGAGGGCAACCCACCCCTTAGGGCCTATATGCCATAGCGTAGATAATTGGCCTACAAACATACAAACAAACCCTTGTGCTCGATGATTTAGGGTTTTGTGCGGTCGGCTCTTGGACTATTAAAATTAATATTCCGTTATAAACGTTGTTAATTTACACCTTTAAGGGTGTATTTGAAAAAATGATCTTCCACCTTCAATAGCTCGAAATTCTCCGATACATTTTCAGACTCATTTTTAAAAGTAGAACACATGAAACTTGCTGGGGGTGATTTTGGAAGCGATGTAGAAGATGCCGTGTGAAGTCATTTTTCGCTGAATTCATTAGAATTTGATTTATAAACAATTACCTTATCAGGATGCCCTTTTTTTCGTTCGCACACCTCCCGCTTCGGAAAGTTTTATCCAAAACGCCGTTTTCGACAGCATTTTTTTGCAACATTTTCTACCTTTATCAAATAAAAACGAGCATTACGGCACCTCGTGTAGTTTCTAAAGAAGATAATTTGAAAGTTTGGTGCATTTGAGAGAAAAAATGAATCTAAAAATAAATCGGGAAAAAAGGCACTTTGGATCGAAATACACTCTTAAAGAAATTTTAAGTTCTTTTTTTAAATTATTTCGGTTTAGATTGATATGGGTGTATGTCAATATTAGAAAAACATTTTTATTAGATTGATAAAATACACACTTTTGTAAAATGTTTACATAAATTTTTCCTAAGTCGTATTTTTCTGGTCATTGCTTTGTTTATAGTTTTTTATAGCAGTCATTTGAATGTAATTAACAATTCAATCGAAACAATAGTGAAAGCTTACAATATAATAAAGTATTAAAATAAGTAATAAACTAAAATAATAACAATTTAGACAGTTTTTTCAAAATTATTAAAACATTAAAAGCAAAGGTCAAGTTAATAATTAACAATGTATGATTAATTTTTCATCATAAAGATGAAATGTATTTCTTCAAAATTATTCAATGAAACTTACTCTATAAAGGTACCATACTAATTCACATTAAAATCATAAAATAAAGAAATTTTATCTTAGGTTTAGCCAGATTTAATGTCTAAAAGAACTTTATTAATGCATAAATATATTTCGTAAGAAGATTGTGATTACCAATAATATTATCAATATCTTGAATTTTTTCAGAAATCAATTTTTTTTCCTTCATGGAAAAACGTGAATTCAGACATAGTAACACAAACTACAAATTAAAATATATATGGAATAGATATAAAACTAAAAAAAGTAAAATTTTGTCCCTACATTTGAATTGAATGTTTTATTGTTTACATCCGTAAATTATGTGCGGATATTAGAGAGTTGCGGATTTGAGAGAGTCTACTGTATCGTTTGGCAGCAAATTATTTGATGTTGCGTTCAAATGTTGCGTATTTTTTTTTTAATCGTATTTCATCGAAACTGCTTCTTGGATGATAGATGGGAACGTTTTTGAAAAGTTCACATTCCGAAACTGAATGCATTTGAGAGCATTCGTAAATTATTGGCTGCGATTTTATTTTTTACAGTACTGATTTTTTATATGCATAACTAGTTGGAAGTGCCAATCCGAAAACTTTCTTCTATCTCAACGTACATTTTAATATTTAAAAAAAATAGTTACTCATTTTAATGCTTTAATAATTTTAATTCAATACCATACCAACTTTGATTTTCATCTTAAATTTTTGCTTCAATCAATTAATCGGAGTAAAAACGAATTTCCATCGCTGCACGAGCCGATGGACAATAGAATGATAGGCAGATTTTTTTAAATTCAGGGTGGACTTACTTGACTTACGAAAAAATAATCATATACAAAAAATTTAGTTCAGTTCTAGACCTTCATACACTTTTAAGTGTTATAATATTAAAAATGGCATAAAATTCGCTATTGCAGCGCTTCCTTCCGGCGGAGTTTTTTCAGATTCAGGGCGATCCAAATAGCCATAGGCATAACTTACACAAAAAATTTCATTCAATTCGATGCATAACTTTATGTACTTTTGGTCGGTACAATATTGAAAATGGCACAAAAATCGCGATTGCAGCGCACCCTTCCGGCGGATGTTTTTCAATTTCAGGGAGCACCAACTAGCCATAGTCATACACTTACATAAAAGATTTGGTTAAATCCGATGCACAACTTCATATACTTTTGGTCGGTAAAATATTAAAAATGGCACAATAATCGCGATTGCAGCGCCCCCTTCCGACGGAATATTTTCAAATACAGGGAGGACTACCTAGCCATAGTTATACACTTACACAAAAAATTTGGTTAAATTCGATGCATAACTTCATATACTTTTGGTGCGCATTTTAAAAGAATTAACTATTCATAATTTTATAAGAGTGGTATTTTTAAAACTTCGTTATTGTACAAATGTACCTCATTTGCTACGCTTCACGTACAATTTCCAACTTGTTTTTTTATTTTTTATTTTACAGGATAAAAGCCATAGTAAAACATTCAACCTATCAAATATTATGACGAATATTCGAAGAGGAAAAAGGAAAATTTCAAACCAACGTATCAGTGTGACGCGTGAATTTCTTCATTTCTTTTCTTTTTTCCAGTCTAATGCCAGACAAAACCGAAGAAAGGAGAAAATATGAGAAATATCGTTTGACAGCAAATTATTCGATGTTGCGTATAAAATGTAGACAAACAGCATTATTTATTTATTTTTTCTTTTTCCACATTTCTTCGAATCTGCTTCTTTGATGACAAACGGGAAAGTTTCTGAAAAACTTACATTCCGAAATTCAATGCATGGGAGCATCCATAAATTATTAGCTGCGATTAATTTTTATAAAGTTTAAAGTATTGATTTTTTATATGTATATTTAAAAAAAAGAATGGCAACGACACGATACTCACAACTTTTTTAATATACGTAGAACATTTTTAATTTCTGGTTCATATGATGAAGAAGTGCATTGTTTTTAATATGTAATACTTAAAACACAGAAAATATAATTCAAACAAGAAATGCATTGATTTAAAAAAAAAAAATGTTCAAACGTGCCCCTCCCCCTCTCCCCTATGTTTTGTTGTGAAATTTGTATATGTGTAAATATTTTCCTTTTATTATGGTAAAATTGTAGTGTTATTAATGCTAAATACTGATGAACCACGTTTGATAGAAACCTGGACAAAACTGCGCATGGGCAAAAAGAGCGAGTCCATGTCGAAAATGGGGAAGTTCGTACCATCTCGAGATGAGTTTGTTTATTAAACATCCTAGATATGTCGATTTTTTTTTTACTTTCTTCTATCTTTACAAGAAGAAAGTATTGGATTCATGAAAATTTTCGACTTCCGGTTTTCGACGGATTTATACGTTTTAGAGGGTCCTGAACACGTTTTGGCTATTTTTAGAAAATGTCTGTCTGTGAGTCTGTCCGTCTGTTTGTCTGTCTGTCTGTCTGTATGTGACAAAAAATTTGTGGGCGCTCTATCTCAAGAACTAATGCTCCAAATTTAATAAAATTTTATATTCTGTTAGACCTTGATATGAATTAGTGCCTATTGGTTTTTGGTGAAAATTGGCCTGCAGGTGGCGCTGCTATACTACGTTTTTCATGATTTTCAAGATTGCTATATCTCAAGAACTAACGCACAGAATTTCACCAAACTTCAGATTCTGTGACTCCTTGATATATATAGACGCTGATTAAGTTTTGGTGTAAATTGGCCAGCAGGTGGCGCTGCTATGCCACGTTTTTCATGATTTTTATGATAGCTATATCTCAAGAACTAATGCACAGAATTTCACCAAACTTCATATTCCGCGATACCTTGAGATACATAGCCGCTGATAAGGTTTTGGTGTGAACTGCCCTATAGGTGGCGCTGCTATGCTACATTTTGCACGATTTTTGCGATAGATATATCTCAAGAACTAATGCAGAGAACTTCATCAAATTTTATATTCTGTTACACTAGAATATATAACATAATTAGACGCTGATTACATTTTGGTATTAACCTTGCAACAGGTGGTGCAGCTATGCTGCATTTTGCACGACTTTTCCGATAGCTATATCTCAACAACCAACGCACAGAATTTCATCAAACTTCAGATTTTGTTACAAAATGACATATAACATAATTACACAATGATTACGTTTTGTTATAAATCCTTCAACTGATGGTGCTGCTGTGCTATATTTTACACGTTTTTTTTTTTTAACTAGCTATATCTCAAGAACTAATGCACAGAATTTCATCAAACTTCAGATTCTTTTACACCATAACATAATAAGACGCTTTTTTACGTTTTGGCCCAAATTGTCCAAGATATGGTGTTGCTGTGCTACGTTTTGCAATTTTTTTGTTATAACTATATCTCAAGAACTAATGGACGAAATTCCATGAAATTTCAGATTTTGTTAGGTCTTGACATAAATAGATGCTTATTAGGTTTTAGTATAAATTACCCAACATGAGGCACTACTAAGCTCATTTTCTCAGAATATTAATTAAATTTTGCGTTGTAGGCTTTTCGGATACCAGAATCTCATTAGGCTAGGTCAAATGTTCGAGGAAATTCGATAGTGGATAACTTTGGGGTCACCACGTTTTTATTATTATTATTATTATTATTATTATTATTATTAAAATGTACTTATGAGATAGAAGAAAGTTTTGGGATTGACACATCCAACTAGTTTTATTTTGGCGAATACCTTTATGTTTCTGTAATTGAATTATCTGTTTTTAAATATTACATTGTAATTCTGTTACTCTAAAGTAAGTTATAAAAAGACAAATATAATAAAAAAGATGATTTAAAGGTATGATTATTAAACTTAGCTTAATAACTTTTTTCCTCGTAATATAGCGTAACTTTTTTTTTTTTTTTTTTTTTTTTTTTTTTACAATTAACGGCTGCATGGCGTGATTTTAAAACTTACCGGATTAGCCATTTTTTTAAAATTATTTTTTTATAATATTGTGTACATTATTTATTTATATTATTTGCATGCAATGGATATGAATATGGCGCAGATATTATATACGTACAAGGTTTGGTACAATTTTTTTTTCAACGTCAATTTGGCGAAAACCTCATTGTCGAATTCTGATTAAATATACATTTTTAAATTACTTTCTATTAAAAAAAATTAACAATAACTAAAACAATTTTTAAATTCTTAAATCTTAAGAATTAATAAATAGAACAAAAAACATTTTATATAATTTGAAAAAAGACAAATTGAAGTTGATAAACAGTTTATCAAAAAATAAACAACAATATCAGGGTTACCACATTAAGCAAAATAACGCCATTTTGGCGCCAAGTAAATCCCAGTGAGTATATGACATACATGTGCCCTGAATATTTAGGTTGTTAGAATTGCCGAATTTCTCGTATAGCCGCCAAATCAGATGCCAAGAAATCGTTAAACCTGCGATTTAGCCATAAACATAAATGTGAAAAGAAAGAAGGAATGAAAAAATCACAGATGCTTATATCAAAATTCACAAAAATGTAGGAGAAAGTATATACTTTGAAATGGTTATTCCGAGAACTTATAGAAGGTGCACAGTCTATTTAATTTAAAATAAAATTTTACTCGGAACAAAAAATAGAAAACTATATTTAATATCATTTCCATGAATGCGTCGAAGAGGAATCTCGGCCTCATAGGCTAGTCTCCCCAAAGTCTGAATGGGATCGGCTTGGTCTTCTGCCAAGTGAGGACCTTACAAGAACGGTATATCAGTACTTTGAACATCCATTGCAGGACCTCGGGCGCCTTGCGGGAAAGCAACCTTAGAGGTTCTCGTGCTTAGCATTACGTCAATGGGAATATCGCCAAGTTGGCGATGGTTTTGGCGACTTATTTCGTCGCCACATTTGGCGATCCGTTAGCAAATATGTTCCCAATCGGCGACTTTGGAGGTTACCCATCCATTTACCTGTAAAATGAACTCTCCCGCTAATCTACGAGAAGCATCGAGAACCTTCTCTCTGAAATCTGTAAATATCATTCGATCACCGGTTCAGTTTTCTTCCAGCTGTCCTGCTGTGAAGATGTGTGAAGTCTTTGCGAGTTGAGATCATGGCCAACTAGCTATATAACGGCCTGCGCATTTCGCTAAAAACCGCCGAAAAAGTGAAGCTGGATTCACCTTCAAAACCTGAACCATTTCATTGGACTACGCGGTGTAAATCCTGCCCAAATTAGCATTGAATAAGCTGATTTCTGTTCGGTGCACATGGTCATTGTTTTTGGTTAGAATAACTTGGGCAGGGTATCAGAGTCCTTTGGCGGGAGACTTCATACATTAATCTCAAACAGATGGGCTGTATAGATCTAGTTGAGAATGGTTGAGTCTTGGGTCTCTGGGATTGGACATTGTATGCGCTGTATTGAACTTAATCGTTTACAAGCCGAATTAGTATCGCAATGTATTTATAATTTTCTTTTTCCTAAATTACAGGTTAAAATGATTCAATTTATGTATACAAATTTAGAAAATAATATATATATATATATTTCTGCAGTTTTTTGGCTGTTTTCATTTTAATGTTCGCATTTTGGAACATGATTCTTCGTGTTGAGTTCGAATTAAGCGAAGATTCGAATAATCCGATTTCGAATTAACGAGAGTCGACTGTATTTATCTTATGAAATAACAAAGCATGGCTTTTGCTAGTTTATATAAAAAAAAAAATCCAAAACGTTCTCTTTCGTTTTCAGGAGATGAACCCTCTGCTGGTGAGCTTAGATCCTAGTCCGGAGGATTTGTCCGACGCACTCTTCCATCTGCTCGTGTCGCAGGACTGGACGCAAATCGCGATGCTCCTCGACGGATCGCAGTTCGCAGATGCCGTCGCGAGGCGGCTCGCCATGCTCGCGGGCCGAGAATCGGTGCTCATCGTCACGACGCCGCAGGACAGGTAAGTTTTTTGTTTCTCTATTTATTTATTGATTGATTTATTGAACACATACTGTTCGTGGCGGTTTTAAACTAATATAAAACAACACACACTGGTTCTTTTGCTTCTGAAACACTACAAATACGGACTGTATATGCGTTTTCTTTTAACACTATAATATGCGAGCCATTGCACTGCTATCAACATTCCAATTCCATCATCTTTTTACATTCGAATAACAACACAACTTAAAACAAAAGCAAAGAATTCTTCCAAAAACATAAAATAAGAAGAATAAATTACCATGGTAACGAATAATACAATATCTTACTGGAGCTTTTTTCCGCATAAATGATTGCAGACGATATTTATCAAAACACATAGATCTTACCTGCACGCTTGACATCGGTGCCCACTTGTAACTCATCGTCAATATACAAGAGGCGTGTTCAGAGACAGAAAGGCGAGTTACTCAGAAAATTGGCGAGGCTAACGAGAAAGACAGGCTTCCGCGGTGCATTCCAGACATCTTTTTTTTTACAGACCACTGGAGTCACGTGATGTTCAAATACACCAATGCAGAGACTCGAAAAGAGCACTACGTCATTCTAGCGGTCTGTAAAAGAGATACACCACGGTAGTCTGTCTTTTTTGTTAGCCTCGGAAAATTGGGGAATGACGTCATAGTGGTTTCTCGGTGTAAGGCAGCGTTGTAACGGCGGATGAACACTTTCGGGAAAAGTTACGGGTTTTATTTATTTATTGAACAATATACATCTGACTTGTGTGCTCGACATGAAGCATACTTATAAGTCATCGTCAATTTTACAGGGACGAGATAGCACAAGGAAATTTTAGAACACAAAAGAAGTAAAACCACGAGCTCCACACAAAGATTATATACATATAAGTATAAAATATATTAAACTCCATCATTGTCAACGTTCAAATTCATTGAATATTATTTACACGCATTCTAAAAATCCGAAAGTTTTCCGTTGCATTAAAATCGTTTTGCCTTTGGCAGGGAAAAGAGCTGTTCGCCCAATCGCGTGACGCTTTCGTCTTTTCACGCCAAATATTCGAAAGTATTTAAAATTTTTTTACAAGTTTTCTACTGTAGTTTCATCGGTAATTTTGACGGATCCTTTACTACATACATGAGTAGTTTAAAGTTAAAATTATTTTCGACGTTAGAACACCAGAATATTCGTATTCCAAGCATACCGGTTTCGGTAGCATATAGCATACCTTCCTCAGTGCTAAAGAATAGCTTTCTTTTCGTATTCTGGTGTTCTAACGTCGAAAATAATTTTAACTTTATCATATTGCACCAGGCAACAACCTATTACTCATGAGTAGTTTAATTTAAATTTTTTCAGAATTTTCTGAGTATGCCCAGTATGGAGACCTTCCTTGTTAGAAAGGACTTTAACCCCTGCTCCCTCCCCCCCCCCCCCCACACACACACATTTCTGAAATCACTTTTCTCTGAAAACAATCTGAAAATCAAAGAGAGAAATAACTTCATTAGCTCTTCAAATGTTCGAAAACGGGAGAAAAATAAATATATGCCAAATATCAGTATGCTCTAGGCTTTGTTATTTGCTAGCACTTACTTATGGGAATGTTCGAGACTTTCATAAATAATTCATGAATTGATTCGTGAATTTTTCATTTGAAAGCATAAGCTATGCGTTGCTTTGATCTCCAATGAAAATTATTTGTTTGGTCTCAGAAAAATCTGGAACGAAAATACCATATTACATTTAAATGAAATTTGTATAAATTAAAAAAAAATACTTTTAAAATGTAACCTTATTTACGTTTTCAAGAAATATGAATCTGGATTTTAAAATAGATAAAGGAAGAAAGAAGTTAGATACAAAATTGGAACATATGTTGTAGATGAACCGCGGTTGGCGCAAAATATATCTATATCTGCAGCGCCCGATTAAGGCTGTTCTTAAATCAACAAGTTGGGAATTGCACGTGAAGCGTAGCAAATGAGGTGCGTTCGTACGATAACGAAGTTTTAAAAATATAACTCTCATATATCAATCTCATAAAATTGTAAATAGTGAATTACAATTAAAATGCGCACCAAACAGTATTCTCTTTATACCATTATGTAATGGAATACTTTTGTGTGGCCTTGTAAATCAATAACAAATACTGCTTGTACCACAGATTATGCAAAATCTTATACTACAATGCAAGCAAAAATTGTGTGTGTGTGTCTGTGTGTGTAAATTTTATCTAAAAAACGGCTCTAACGATTTTCGCAAAAAATTTGGAATTTACCATTTTCGGGCACGAGAAGACCATTGGGCTATGTTACATATTCGAGGAAATTCGATTATTGGGTCATTTTGGGTCATAATGGGTAAGGATCAAGCTATTTATAGCTAGAGAACGGCTGGATTGATTTTAAGGAAATTTCGTATCCAATCGTTTTTTGGCACGAGAAAACTATTGGACTGGGTCACATGTTCGAAAAATTTTGATTAGTGGGTCATTTTGGGGTCATTATGGGTCAAGCCATTTTTATCTAAAAAACGGCTCTAACGATTTTGACCAAATTTTATATTTTATCGTTTTGGATTACAAGAAGACCATTGGGTTAGGTAACATGTTCGATAAAATTCGGTTAGTGGGTCATTTTTAGGGTCATTGTGGGTCATGCTATTTTTATCTAGAGATTTTCTCACGCAATTTTGACAAAAAATTGCATACTATGGTTTTCGGGCACAAGAAAAACATTGGGCTAGGTTACATGTTCGAAAAAAAATTTTAATGGATCATATTGGGTCATTAAAGGTCTGGGTCAAGCTATTTATATTACAAGGACGACAGAATCAATTTCATCGAAATTTTGCCTGTAACAGTTTTTTGACACGAGAAAGCTAATGGGCTAAGTCACACGATCGAGAGATCTCGATTATAAGAGTCATTTGTGGGTCATGATGGGTCATAATGGGTCATGGTCAAGCTATAGCTAAAGAACAGGCGGATGGATTTTAACGAAATTTTGTATACAATATTTTTTTGGCACGAGAAATTTATTGGGATAAGTCTCATGTTCGAGAAATTTCGATTACTGGGTCATTTTGGGTCATAAAGGGTCTGGGTCCAGCTATTTATATTTAAAAAACGGTAGGATCGATTTTAACGAAATTTTGTATACAGCATTTTTTTTTTTTTTTTTTTTTGGCATGATAAAAGTATTGGGCTAGGTCGCATGTTCGAGAGATTTTAATTATAAGGGACATTTGTGGGTCATGATGGGTAATAAGACTTCTTAATAAGACTCGAGATGCATGGTTAAACCAATCAGAGTTGAGCTAAAAAGTGATTTGGATCGATGTAATTCCGTTGTAAATTTTAAAACAATGTAAAATTTATTAACACAGGCATACACACATAGTAATCTTATTTAATGTGTTTGTAAATAATACTATTATGAATAACATGTTTTATAGTAATAATACAGAGCGATAAATGCATTGAAAATACTATATCGAGTTGAATACAAAGTTAATTTTGACCGAGTTTAGCTCGGTCACTCCTGCTAGTGTATATTATAACATGTACTTTATAGATGCATAACAAATTTATTACGTTCGAATGAGTGAAACACCATTAAAATGCATTTGAAACATTTTCCCCCATTAACCGTCATGTAACGGAACAATTTTGATTGTCCCTGTAGTTGAACTATGCATCTGATTGTCATAAACTTTGAAATGACTAGACAAAATTATGTAATAATTATGTATTTAAAATTTCAAACGATTAAAATGCATTTGAAACTTTTTTTTCCCCATTGAACGTAATGTAACGGAACAATTTTGATTGTCCCTGTAATTGCTCTATCCATCCTATTTTGATAAAATTTGAAATGACTCAACAAAATTATGTAATAATTATGTATTTAAAATTTCAAACGATTAAAATGCATTTGAAACATTTTTCCCCATTGAGCGTAATGTAACGGAACAATTTTGATTGTCCCTGTAATTGATCTATCCATCCTATTTTGATAAAATTTGAAATGACTCGACAAAATTATGTAATAATTATGTATTTAAAATTTCAAACGATTAAAATGGATTTGAAACTTTTTTTTTCCCCATTGACCGTAATGTAACGGAACAATAGTGATGTTATACAGAAACTGTCTCATTGCACTCAATTTTCTGTTTTTTTTTACAAACGCAACGTTTCATAACAAGATGTAATCATTAAAGATCACGTTTTTGAGCACATTTTTCGACGAGAGCAGAAAATCCGGTCGGAAAGCAGGGGAAAAACGGGTGATCACGTGATCAGAATAGCTTAGAACTGGATAGGTAATTTATTGATCAAAATATGGAAAACTAAGTTCAGTTCGAAATCGCTTCCAATGTCAGGTATTCCAGTTTGATATCTTCTCCATTCAAAAATGAATGCGCAAATGTGTCAAAACGGTTTGCGCTTGTTGAACGGAGCAGTTGAGAACAAACACCCTTAACCTCTGAAGATAGGGGAAGCACCATGTCATTTTGGGGCCCCCTTTCATTCGAGAAATGTTTTTTAAGTTCAATACTAGTCGCCCTTGGCGACGAGTTTGGTCTCCCTTGAATGTATACTAAGATTAATGACATTGCTTTTATTCATAATTTGTTTTAATTGCTCAATTTTTTTTTTTACCAAATTATAATATTCTGCTAGAGAAATATACAATAGTTTAAACTGTTATTGCATTACATTGTGCGAACAAATCAAATTAAAAAAAAAAAAAAACACTGTAAAGAAACGGACGATATTACGTAAATTCTACAGGTAATCTGGGCTGCAGTACAATTGACCACTTTTCAAAAATATATATTAAAATTTCATATATATATACTTTTAAATTTCATTTGTAACAGTTTATTGTCATTTTCCATTTTTGTGTTTTATTTGTATATTTTGTTTTTTCTGATGATGGTTGAGTAAATTCAATCGAAACATGTCAAATTATTAAGATCTTATAATGTATTTTATTAGTATTTGACGTCCGTTTCATCAATTAAATATTTTAATATATATTTTTGAAGCTTTTTAATGGACGTATTAGAAACCTTCTATTTATAATTAATGTCAATGTTGACCACTGTTTTTTACCGGAAAAATTCCAGAAAATTTTCTTAAAAAACGGAAAAAAAAATCTGGAAAATTTCCCGTTAAAAAACATTGAATTGTTCTGGAGTCAGTAGAATTTACATAAAATTGTCCTTTTTTTTTCTTACATCGATGTTATTATTCTGTTATGTGAAATAAACCAACATCACAATTAATTCAATAAAAAATTTGGGGGAACCTACTTTTTTCGGGCCCCTTCGAAATTTTATAAAGGAAACACTGCTTCTAATTTTCTATTCGATAACCATGGTATATCTGGTGCCATTTTGGGGAGAAAATCCCATTTTCGAATACCTTACTAGAAACACTCTGATTTCAAAATCAATCTAAGCAGCAATCTAAAGCAAGAAAATATGTCAAATCAAAGCATTCTTTGCAATCAGAACACAATCTTTTCAAAATATTTACCGTTCGAAACTTTTGTATAAGATTTATATATATTTATATGTATATATATTTTTTTAATCAAAAAGGGCAATTAGTTGCAAATTAAATCAGCATTTCATAAATTACTTAAACTGTTTTTTTTTTCAAATCAATGTTGCTACAAGCATTAACACTATTTCACGGTCAATAAAATCTCAAATGTTTCAATAAAATCTCATAAACAATGTTTTTGTAAAATAAACTAAATATTAAATCATAGTATAAAATATAAAAGCCACTCTTATAGTACTTTATGCCATAAATTTGCATAAAATAATACAAAATTTCCAAAATTTGCATAAATCGAAATATGCAAATAATCCCAAAAACTTGACATGATGGGGGAAATCTAAAACTCTTTCGGATTCAGCACAAAAAATTGGATAAGACACAAGCACTTTCGGTTTTGAAAAAAATCAAAAATCTAATTTTATGGATCAGTGTTATCACCTCCTTTTTTGTATTTTAAATTCATTTCATTTTAAGCCCCTGTTCTACCCCCACCCCCTATAGCGGAGACATTTCTGAAATCTCTTTTCTCTGGAAAACAATTTGAAAATCAAAGAGAGAAATAATTTCATTAACTGCTTCAAAAGTCGAAATGGGGAGTAAAATAAATGTATACCAAATTATCAGTATGCTTTAGACTCTGTTATTTGCCAGCACTTATTTTTGAATACTTTCGGGGGTTTTCGCGACTTTCATAAATAATTCATGAATTGATTAGTACATTTTCATTGAAAGTGTAATTTATGCTTTGCTTTGATCTCCAATGAAAATTATTTATTTGATCTCAGAAAAATCTGGAATGAATATACAATATTGCATTCGGACAAGTTTTGTTTAAATACAAAAAAAAAAAAAAAAAAAAAAAAAAAAAAAAACTAACTTTACTTTTAAAACATAACCTTATTTTCTTTATCAACAGATATATATAGTATTTGAATTCTAAAATAAATAAATAAATAAGTTAGATATCAGAAACGAACAAATGTCGCAAATACACCGTCATTGGCGCAATATTTCTGAGGCCATTTTGGCGAGAAATTATCATTTTTGAATGCCTATTAGGCCTAATTAGATGGATATAATGGATATAGTTATATAACATATTTTTCGATTAAACATTTCAACTAAAAATTAAATCAGCGTATCATAAGCTATATAAAAAAATTTTCTCCAATCAATGTTGCCACTAAAATTAACGCTATTTCACTGTCATACTTCGATATAATGTCAAAAACAACGTTTTTTGTAAAGTAAACCGAATAGTAAGCATAGCATAAAACAAAAAGCCACTCTGAAAGGGCTTTATGCCGTAAATTTGCGTAAAATTATACAAAATTTATATAAACCGAAATATGCAAATAATCCCAAAAACTAGACATGATGGGGAAAATCTAAAATATTTTCCAGTCAGCACAATAAATTTGAATAGGGCACAAGTAAATTCAGTTTTTGGAAAAACAAAAGTTTGATTTTATGGACCAGTGCTATCATTTTATTTTTCTGTATTTTTAATTCGTTTTATTTTAAGCCCCTGTTCCACCCCCCCCCCCCAAACCCCTATTGTGGAGATATTTCTGAAATCATTTTTCTTTGAAATCAAATTTAAAAATCAATTTCATCAATTTGAAAATCAAAGAGAGAAATAATTTCATTAACTCTTCAAAAGTCGAAAACGGGAGAAAAATAAATATACCAAAAAGCAGAATGCTCTAGACCAGCAGTTCTCAATCTATGGGTCGCGGCAGTTGTTTTGGCGGGTCGCAGAACAATCGAGGTTTGTTCTAAATATATCTTTTATTTTATCTGTTTAAAAAGATATGACAATTCCAATGGGAAATAATATTTAAAGAGAATTTTTTTTTTTAATTTCCTTCTAGATTAATATACGAACAAAATATCCAGAAATACTTAAATAAATTAGCTTTAAAGTTCTTGATTAAATTCAACACTTCATGCTTTTTCTACTTTACTGTTTTTGAAAGACAATTACCGAGGCAAACTGCTTGTTTAATATATGTTTTAATACTATGGTAAATACCAGTACCAGAAATCTCATTAATAACGAAGTTACGTTTTCATAATAATGAACCCTTTCCTGCACACTGTGCCCGGTCGGGGATACCTAATTTTAATTCCAAACTTGCAAACGGCACCAATAATATTTTAGTAAAATTTTGCTTTTTCAATAAAAGCTTAAATTACGGAATTCAAATATCTAAATAAAGAATACTGCCCAGTTAAACTGATGGCATTGAGCTCACAGGCTACAAATACTAATTGTACATTAAAGCATTATATTTTCAAGGGTCAATTCCGTTCGAAAACAAATTAAGAAGGGGAAACAGCTCTCCCCTTTCCTCTTTTTTTTATACTTAATCATTGAACCTCCTATACTATCAAAGACATGCTTTATCATATAAAAAATCTATATCCAAAAGTCAGAGCAAATCGGATAATTCTTAATAAAAACCCATTTAGCATTTACATAATTTAAAAGGAGTTATCCCCCTCTTTTATACTTAACCATTCAACTTCCAAAACTCTTCAGAGGTTTGAACGAAATCTGAAAATTCTGCATGAAAATCCCATTTATATCAACTAACGGGGGGGGGTATTAGAACCCCTGTTCCCCCTATTTATACTTATTCAATGAACACCGAATAACACTCACGGAATCGCCTCATCAGAATGATCCTAATCTAAATTTTGAACGAAAACTTAATTCTGCATGAAAAAACCATTCATATCAATAAATGGGAGGGGCATGAGCCCCCCGTTCCCCCTCTTATACATATCGAATGAACTCCAAAAACTAATCAGGGAAGCGCCTTGTCAGGATATACCTACATACAAAATTTCAAGTGGATCGGATATTTTTATCACGAGTTATCGCGTTACGCACGAACGTACAGAACGGACGGGCACATAAGCTCTCAGGCTATGATAGCCTGTGAGCTAAAAATGCGTTTGTGAATTCCGGTGTCAGTCGATATTTTTTCATTTTACTAACAGATTTTGCCCATGTCGGAAAGGGTTAAACACCTTTTTAACTACATTTGCATTTTGTACATTGTTTTAACTTCTATTCATTTACACAAATTAAAATTACCGATTCTTTTTTTTTTTTTTTTTGATAATGTATTTTGAGTATGAAAATTATCATTTTTCGTAGGATAAGATCAGCCGAGCATATAGAGCTCATACAAAAATTGCTATACTGATATGCAGTTTTATCTTGGCTAAGTCGCGATTTTTTTTTCTTTTTACTGAAAGGTGGGTCGCGAAATTTTTTTTCGCTTAATTGTGGGTCACGTACCAAGAAAGTTTGGGAACCGCTGCTCCAGACTTTGTTATTTGCTAGCACTTATTCTTGAATACTTGCGGGGTTTTTCGTGACTTTCATAAATAATTTATGAATTGATTCGTAAATATTCATTGAAAGGGTAATTTATGCTTTGCTTTGACTTCCAATGAAAATTATTTATTTGGTCTCAGAAAACTCTGGAATAAATATACAATATTACATTCGGGCGAGATTTGTTTAAATGAGTAAAAACAAACTTTACTTATACAGTATAATCTTATTTTCTTTTTCAACAGAATATAATTTTTAGAATATAAATAATATTTATATTCTAAAATAAATAAATAAAGCAGCCCTAAACAGTAAATGGAACAAGTGTTAGATTCCTAGACTCACCTTGTTTGGCACGATTTTCCTGGAGCAATTTTTGCAAGAATAACTGTTTTAGGCTTAACTAATAAATATAACATTTTAACAAAATTCAAATAAAAAAAAATTTTACTTTTATATTATAATCTGACTTCAGTTTTAACAGATTTAAATAATATTTGGATTCCAAATCAAATAAATAATGCATTCTCATATAAAAATAAAACAGAAGTCACAGACGCATCGGGGTTGGCGCGATTTTTCTGCAGCCTTTTTGGCGAGGAAATCATGTTTTCGAATATCTGTTAGGCCTAACTAGATGTATATAACTACATAATTTTTCTTGGGAATTTTCATTGAAAGGAAAAAAACAAATATGCTTCGCTTTGATTTCCAATGAGTTTTACTTATTCGTTCTCAGAAAACTCTGGTATGAATTTACTATATTACCTTCGAATGAGATGTGTTACCATAAAAACAAACATCTAATCTTACTTTAAAAAAATAATCTTATTTTCTTTTTCAATACATATAAAAACTATTTGGATTCTAAAATAAATAAATAAATAAAAAAGTTTGATACGGTATATGGAATGGATCACAGGGGTTGGCGCGATATTTCTGGAGCCATTTTGGCGAGAAAATTCCGTTTTATTTAGGCCTGGCTAGATGAATATAATTAAAAAACATGTTTTTGATTAAAAAAAAAATTGCAGTTAAAAATTAAATCAGCATTTCAAAAATTACACAAGTTAGTCTCAAATCAATGGTGTTACAAAAATTTAACATTTTTTCACCGTCATATATAAATATAATCTGAGAAACCACGTTTTTCTACAGTAAGCTTAACAGTAATTTTAACATAAAACAAAAAAGCCAATGAATGTATTTTATGCCGTTAATTTGCATATAATTATAAAAAAATTCCAAAATTTTCATAAATCGAAATATACAAATAGTCTAAAAAAAAAAAAGGACTTGCTAGAGAAAATTTAAAACTGTTTTTGAATCAGCACAAAAAAATTGAATAAGATACAAATACTTTCGGTTTTGTGAAAAAGCAAAAGTCTAATTTTATGGATCAGTGTTATCACCTTATTTTTCTGTATTTTTAATTCATTTCATTTTAAGCCCCTGTTCCACCCCCCAACCCCTATAGCGGAGACATTTCTGAAATCACTTTTCTCTGAAAACAATTTGAAAATCAAAGAGAGAAATAATTTCATTAACTGCTTCAAAAGTCGAAATGGGGGAGTAAAATAAATGTATACCAAATTATCAGTATGCTCTAGACTCTGTTATTTGCCAGCACTTATTTTTGAATACTTGCGGGGTTTTTCGCGACTTGCATAAATAATTCATGAATTGATTCGTGAATTTTCCTTGAAAGTGTAATTTATGCTTTTCTTTGAAAAAATTTTATTTGATCTCGGATCGGACGAGATTTGTTTAAATATAAAAAAACTAACTTTACTTTTAAAATATAACCTAATTTTCTTTATCAACAGTTATAAATAGTATTTGGATTCTATAATAAATAAATAAGTTTGATATGAGAAACGGAACAAGTGTCGCAAACACACCGCCATTGGCGCAATATTTCTGGAGCCATTTTGGCGAAAACATTCTCGTTTTCGAATGCCCATTACGCCTAATTAGATGGATATAATGAATATAGTTTTATAACTTGTTTTTCGATTAAAAATTGCAGTTAAAAATTAAATCAGCATTTCATAAATTATATAAAAAGCTTTTCTCCAATCAATGTTGCCACTAAAATTAACACTATTTTACGGTCATACGTCAATATAATCTCAAAAACAGCGTTTTTGTAAAGTAAACTGAATATTAATCATAACATAAAATAAAAAGCCACTTTGAAAGGGCTCCATGCCGTAAATTTGCGTAAAATCATACAAAATTTTAATAAATCGAAGTATGAAAATAATCTGAAAAACTAAACATGTTTGGAAAATCTAAAACTGTTTCGGATTCAGCACAAAAAAAATTGAATAAGACACAAATACTTTCGGTTTTGTGAAAAATCAAAAGTCTAATTTCATGGGTCAGTGTTATCATCTTATTTTTCTGTATTTTAAATTCATTTACTTTTAAGCCCCTGTTCTAACCCCCCCCCCCCTCACAAGCCCTATAGCGGAGACATTTCTGAAAACACTTTTCTCTGAAAACAATTTGAAAATCAAAGAGAGAAATAATTTCATTAACTGCTTCAAAAGTCGAAATGGGGAGTAAAATAAATGTATACCAAATTATCAGTATGCTCTAGACTCTGTTATTTGCCAGCACTTATTTTTGAATACTTGCGGGGTTTTTCGCGACTTGCATAAATAATTCATGAATTGATTCGAGAATTTTCATTGAAAGTGTAATTTATGCTTTGCTTTGATCTCCAATGAAAATTATTTACTTAATCTCGGAAAACTCTGGAATGAATATACAATATTACATTCGGACGAGATTTGTTTAAATCTAAAAAAAACTAACTTTACTTATAAAAAATAACCTTATTTTCTTTATCAACAAATATGGTACTGCTCTGTTATCCCGTCGACCGATTTCGCCAAATTATACAAATCTCCAAACTAATAGCCAAATTATACATAGTGACATAATTTTTATTTTAAATAACGAAAAAAAACCAAATAATTAGTAGCATATTCATAAAAATATTAGTAAAAAGTCGAAATAAAAGCCACTTAATGACATTTTAAACACGTGAATCGTATTGAATGTCATTGAATGTGACATTCAAGATCCTCCATTATTGGCATTCAATCTTATTGTTTGGCTATAATTTTTTGGTCGACGGAATAACCTAGAAGTACCATTTGGTCTCAGAAAAATCTGAAATGAATACACCATATTACATTCGGACGAGATTTGTTTAAGTATAAGAAAAACTAACTTTACTTTTAAAAAATATCTCTATTTTTCTATATCAATGAATATAAATACTGTTTGGATTTGAAACCAAATAAATAAAGAAGACTGATATAATAAATGGGATAAGTGTCATAGACCATAGATTCTTAGACTCACCGTGGTTGGCACGGTTTTTCTAAAGCCATTTTTGCGAGAAAATTAGGTTTTCGAATACCGATTAAGGTATTCGATCTCATCTGCTCTGCTCAACAAGCTTAAACCGTTTTGACACATTTACACATTCATTTTTTAACGGAGAAGATATACACGTTGGAATGCCTGACTATGGAAGCGATTTCGAATAGAGATTATTTTTCCATTTTTTTTTTATCAACAAATTACTTATCGAGTTCGAAGTTATTTCGATCACGTGATCACCCGTTTTTCATCTGCTTTTCGACCGGTTTTTCTGCTTTCCTCGGGAAATGTGTACAAAAACGCCCACTTTGAAGGCTTGTTACGAAACATCTGTTGTTAAACAGAAAATTGAGTGCAATGAGACAGTTTCTGAATAACAACTATTTGCTACTTTCATGCATTGTCCGAACAAAAATGAATTAAAATTGATGTCACAAAGTTGTCCTTTTTGACTTAAGAACACCCTTAAAGATATTAAATCGATATTTAGTCCATATATAAAACTATTAAATCTACAGATCAGGAGCCCCAACGTCAGCTTTGCACATCATTT
This sequence comes from Maratus speculifer, assembly GCA_964019185.1. Classification (NCBI taxonomy): domain Eukaryota; kingdom Metazoa; phylum Arthropoda; class Arachnida; order Araneae; family Salticidae; genus Maratus; species Maratus speculifer. The sequence goes on along the minus strand of CAXHSM010000012.1, from coordinate 464,375 downwards.
TTTCAAACACACTTTGGGTAATATTCAACTTCCTGGAAACTGTAATTTAAAATTTTCAAATTACATAATCTATATATATAAAAGAAAGTCTGGATTTCGTATTAATCACAGCACAAAAAAATCTTGAAAATTGGGGCAAAAATACTTCTGATAACATCGAGTGCCGCTAAGAAGGGATTTTCGAAAATTCCAACCCTAAGGGGGTTAAAAAAGGGAACGAAATAAAAAAAAAATTCCTTAAAAATCGGCTTTTGTAGTTATTTTTCAACTTATAACATATTTTAGTGTATTTTTTCATGCTGAATCGAACGGTACCAAGCAAATTCTTTTAAGTTCAGTAGTTTGCGAGTTACTTCACATTTTCCTGATTTGGCAGTTTCTTCGGCGCAAAAACCTTAAATTTTCAATCCTTATCTTCTATATATATAAAAGAAAGTCTGGATTTCGTATTAATCACGACACAAAAAAATCTACCGAACCAAAAATTTGAAAATTGGTGTAAAAATACTTCTTATAACATCGAGTGCCGCTAAGAAGGGATTTTCGATAATTCCACCCCTAAGGTTCTTTAAAAAAAGAACAAACTTTAAAAAAATTCCTTAAAAATCGGCTTTTGTAGTTGTTCTTCAACTGATATCATATTTTTGTGCATTTTTTAATGCTGAATCGAATAGTACTAAGCAAATTCTATTAAATCCATTAGTTCGTTAAATACTTCACATTTTCCAAATTCGGCGATTTTTTCGGCGCAAAAACCTGAAATTTTCAATCCTTATCTATATATATGTTACAGGCCAAACCCGATTTTAGGCCAAACTAGATTGGCCTAGTCCAAACTAGTCTATCCTAACGCCCATCGGATAAACTAGTTTTTCCTATACCAAACTAGTCTATCCTAACGCCCATCGGATAAACTAGTTTTTCCTAGGCCAAACTAGTCTATCCGAACGCCCATCGGATAAACTAGTTTTTCCTAGGCCAAACTAGTCTATCCGAACGCCCATCGGATAAACTAGATTTTCCTAGGCCAAACTAGTTTGGCCGAACGGTCATTAGGATGAACTAGTTTAGCCTGCTATTCATTGGTTTGAACTAGTTTATCCTAGGCCGAACTAGATTGTCCTAGGCCAATTCAATTTGGCGTGATTTTATTGAATTTAAAGACCGCCATGGCGCCAACTTTCTTGTTTTGATCTAATTTAGCCTAGGCCGATGCAATTCGACGCGATTTTAGCTCACAGACTATCAAAGCCTGAGAGCTAATGTGCTCGCAGATTCTGTGTGTGTGTATGTAACCATGTACGTACGTATGTAGGACTAATATAACGGACTAATGTGTAACTAATATAACGCGAGCACTCTGGTGTTGGAATTTGGACGCGATTTAGTTCAAGCCAGTCGGCTTCGCCCTCTATCGGGCCCCTTCTTTTATATAAAATCTTGAAACGGACGTATGTTGAAGCGAACGAACTTCGAAGTGAAAAAAACATGATGATACATATTTAAGAAAAAGGATTTTGCATCGAAATACCACTATTTTCTAATAGTAATTTTTGTAAAAATGTTATATTCTTGCTAGAACTTTTTGAAACTTACTGATAGTTTATCGCATATGATATATTTTTATAAAAAAAAAAAAAAAAAAAAAAAAAAAAAAGAGTTACATTTCGGCGTGAAAGAGGATGTTGTTGAGAACAAAATCAGGAAATATAACGGAAATTCTAGGTTTTAAAGCACCGCGACCTCAAGTAACACATCTACTAATAGGTTGTTTAACGGAGTTTCATTCAAATACAGTTTTGTTAATAATAGAGTACGCTCCCTGGTGTTGGAATGAGGAACTAATGTAACGTGGCTTAGTTAAAACTTGCTGGTTTCGCCCGCTATCGGAATGGCGGGGGCAGCGGGGATATGGTTCGAATTTCGTTCGCTTCGAGGTTCTTTCGAAAAGGAGGTTTACATTCGGTGGTGCGTGCTCATCATGCTTGCTACGATTTAAATTTTGTTCGCTTCGAAGTTCATTCGAAAAGGAAGAGCGCATTCGGCAGTAACGCGTGCAGTACACCTGCTATATGCTGCCGCAGTCTGTGGGAACGCGGCTGAAGAACTAATGCACGAAATTTAATAAAAAATTATATTCAGGTAGTCTCTGATCTAAATTGTTGCTGATTAGTTTTTGGTGCAAATCGTTCATCAGGTGGAGTACTGTTTGGCATTTTTTACGATTTACGCATCAGCTTCATCTTAATAGCTAATACAATCAAATTTCCATCGAACTTCAGATACAGTTCGTCCATGACATGAGTTGGTGTTGTTTTTATTTTGAAGTAAATCACTCAACATGGCTATGATATGCTGCATTTTTCACAATTTTCACAATAGCTGTATCTCAAGAAGTAATAGACGGAATTTAATAAAAATTTATATTCAGATAGTCCCTGATATAAATCGATACTGATTACTTTTTCATGTAAATAGTTCAACAGATGGCGCTTCTAAAGTGCGATTTTACTGATTTGCATTAACACTATTTCAATAACTAATTTACGGATTTTCATCAAACTTCCGAATCACTAAATCCGTGATATGAACTAAATCTTTTTACGTATTCGTGTTAATTGCTCAATAGGTGGCGCTGTTGTGCTCAATTTTCCCGATTCCTGAAATAGTTTTGTTGCAAGAATTAATGCACGAATTTTCATCAAACTTTAGATTCAGTAAGTCCCTGATATAAATTAGTATTCTGTAGTTTGGGAGTAAATCTCTTGAAAGGTAGCGCCGCTATACGGTATTATTCGTGACTATTGCAATAGCTCTATCTCAGAATCTAATGCATGGATTTTCATGAAACTCCAGATTATGTTAGTCCTTGATATAAAAAAGTACAAAAGTACTTTTTAGTTTTTAGAGTAAATCGTGCAACAGGTGGCGCTGCTATGTGGCATTATTCATGATTATCGCAATATCTCAAGAAGAAATGCACGGATTTTCATCAAACTTCAAATTCAGTTAGTCCCTGATATAAATTAATATTCTTTTGTTTTTAGAGTAAATCGCTCAATAGGTAGCGCTTCCATCCAGTTTTTTTATTGCTTCTGTGATAATTCAAATATCTGAAATAGTACTAATACACAGATTTTCATCAAATTTCAGCTTGAATTAGAATTTGAAAGACGTTGTTACGGATTTTTCAAAAAGTTCCGGCAAGAATTTAACATTTTTACAAAAATTGCTATTAGAAAATAGTGGTATTTCGATGCGGAATCCTTTTTCTTAAGTATTTATCATAATGTTTCTTTCCTTTCGATTCAACATTCGTAAATACCTAAATCGCGTTGTATTAGTTCCAAATTCCAACACCAGGGTGCTCGCATTAGTTCCACATTCCATCACTAGGGAGCGCACCTCATTACTAACAGAACTGTATCTTAAGAAAACTCCGTTAAAGAATCTATCAGTAGATATGTTACTCGATGTCGCGGTGCTTCAAAACAAGAATTTGAGATTTTTGAAAAAATTACTATTCTTCAATAGTGGCATTAAATGCGAAATGTATTTTTATAAATTTATATCATATGTCATAAACTATCTTAAAGTTTCAAATAGATCAACCTAGAATTTCCGTTACATTTCCTGATTTTGTTTGCCCCCCCCCCCTCTTTCCCTTTCGTAATGGGACATTTTATACAATTTTTTATCACATGTTATAAACTATCAACAATTCCAACAAGAATTTAACATTTTTACAAAAATTGGTTGCCTGTAAAGTCGGTATACGGGCGAAAGTTTTACGTGACAACGACTTTGAGTTGTAAAATAATTTTAATGTGAATATTCATTCGTATAGTAGGAAGAAGGATGAAATAATAGTAACAATTTAAAACATTTATTTATACAAAGAATTATATTTAAAACATTAATTTATACAAAGAATCTCGCACTGAATTTCATATTAACAAAATTTTATTTTTACCTTTACACATACATACGTATTTATATACAAATATACATACAATAACTTGCAATACACTGTGTTTGTTAAACACATTTTACTTCATGTTTATTGATGTCAAATGTTGAATTTTGTAAACAGCATATTAAAGAATTTTTCAATGAGCAGAATATAACTAAAGTAAAATGGCTTTCACTAATCACATATCATTAGTTTTCCATAATATACCACCGAATTACGAAATAAACTACACTTATTTTCTTTGTACTTTATACTAATAACTAATACATAACGTATTTCGTCTTAGTTTGATACTATCTAAAATTCCTATTAAGCACCGCCCCTTCCTTGCAGCGAATTCACTCACGTTCAGAAAATGGTCCCACAAGTGACCGGAAAAAGTTAAGAGAAAAGTGAGCGCGTATCGTGAGCGGAGCGTAACGTAACGTAACCAGTGTTGGGCACGTTCACAAAATAAACGAACTAACTCAAACTCACGTTCAATTTCTGAAAAGTGATTTAAGTTCACGTTCAAACTCAAAAATTTTCAAACGAACTCGTTCAAATCAAACTCATTTGTAAAAGTGAACGAAGTTCACTAAAAAGTTCACTTTTTTTTAAAATGTTTGGATATTATTGCCCAAATTTACAAAATTTTGCGAACTAATCATTTGATTATTCGATATGTAAGATAGAGGTATGCACGGACGGAAATTTCCAGGCCCGATCCATAGACAAAAAAATGTCCGGCCCGATATTAAAATAAAAATTTTGGCCCGATCCCAGCCCGGCTCGTAGAGAAAATTTAGCGGCCCGACCCGGCCCGATATAATAGCTAAAATCAAGGCTTGTCCCGGCCCGATATAATAGCTAAAAACAAGGACCGACCCGGCCAGATATAATAGTTAAAAACAAGGCCCGAGCTTGGTCCCGCCCGGAAAAATGTTGAAATCTCGCACCGAACCCGGCCCGACCCCGAGTACATTTCTACAGGACATTGATATTTACCCTTACGGAAGAGTTCTGGCCAAAAAAACTTAGCTTAGTCTGTTTATAATCTCCATATATGCAGAAGTGCCGTAGGTTGCGATGTTTATGCTTTCTTTAAAATCTTTCCGATTTAGACATATTTCCGCCTTACACAGTCCACCTTGTACAGAGAATTTACTGTATATATCTATTTTCGGCGAAATTGTCTACAGCCCAGGTCCGGTTCGGCGCGACCCGAGTCTGCAGAAGAAGTAAGACTAGGATACTACCCAGAGAAGTGATATCCATACTTAACCCGTCCTGAGGCTCGTGTAGGCTTCTAAATGGCATTTGAAAGAGGGAAAAAATGTACTAAGATCTGGAAAAATTTTAAATAAATTATGAAAAAATTGAACGTAAATTTGAACGTAAATTTCGTTCAAACTCGTCTATTTTTTGAGTTTCCGTTCAGTTCAAACTCGTTTATAAAATAGTGAGCGAAGTTCAGTTCAAAGTTCACTAATAGTGAGGGAAACTCGTGAGTTTTCGTTCAGTGAGCGCGTTCATACCCAACACTGAACGTAACGCAGTTTCTTGAAGTGTCTCCCGGCAAACCAATTTACAAGACGTTGTCACGTCAAAAATTACTAATAGAAAATAGTGGTATTTGACGCGGCATCTTTTTTCTTAAATATTTAACATCATGTTACATTATGTTTCAAAAAGTTTCACAAAATTGGTTAATTAGCAGCTAAAATTTAAAAAAACGCTGAGCTTTTTTAAAAAAATCTAGCGTCCCCTTAATCTACCTCCCCGCCGTATCCTAAATTTCAAGTGTCATGCTTTATTTAAGCTTTTTCTTATTTTTAAAGGATTCGGATATTTACCTTTTTAATCTGAACAATGTCGCGTGAAGTGATGTGTGTGAAAACCAATATCTGTTACGAATTAAAAATCTTTTCATAAAACCAAAAGTTTCTATCCGATTGAAAAAATAATCCGCTCTATCTTTATATTTAAACTCAGAATCCCCAAAATTAATCAGGTAAACGCCTTATCAGAAGAAACCTACATCCAAAATTTGAAACAAATCGGTAAATTATCCCTGAAAAATCTATTTACATAAATTAAGAGTGTTACCCCTCATTCCTCCTTTCTTTATATGTAAACAATGAACACCCACAACTAATCATGGATATACCTTATCAAACTGATATTGTACCTAAAATTTTAATAAAATCTGATACTTTTGCATGAAAACTGACTTAACGAAATTAAGGAGTGGGAGGGGAGGGGGTGCGGTTGTTCCCCTTCCATTATTCTTATCCAATGAACCCCTGAAACTAATCAGGAAAGTTCGTTATCAGGATAAATCTGTCCAAATTTTGAAGCAAATTGGATATTTCTATCAGGAGTTATCGCATTACGTACATACGTACGTACATACGTACGTACATACGTACATGGTTACATGGTTACATACACACACACAGAATCTGCGAGCACATTAGCTCTTATACTTTGATAGTCTGTGAGCTGAAATCGCGTCAAACTGCATTGGCCTAGGCTAATTAGATCAAAACTAGAAAGTTGGCGCCGTGGCGGTCTTTAAATTAAAAAAAAAATCACGCCAAATTGAATTGGCCTAGGACAATCTAGTTCGGCCTAGGATAAACTAATTCAAACCAATGAATAGCAGGCTAAACTAGTTCATCCTAATGACCGTTCGGCCAAACTAGTTTGGCCTAGGAAAAACTAGTTCATCCGATGGGCGTTCGGATAGACTAGTTTGGCCTAGGAAAAACTAGTTTATCCGATGGGCGTTAGGATAGACTAGTTTGGCCTAGGAAAAACTAGTTTATCCGATGGGCGTTAGGATAGACTAGTTTGGACTAGGCCAATCTAGTTTGGTCTAAAATCGGGTTTGGCCTGTAACATATGTTACAGGCCGGAAAAACTAGTTTATCCGATGGGCGTTAGGATAGACTAGTTTGGCCTAGGAAAAACTAGTTTATCCGATGGGCGTTAGGATAGACTAGTTTGGACTAGGCCAATCTAGTTTGGTCTAAAATCGGGTTTGGCCTGTAACATATATAAAAGAAAGTCTGGATTTCGTATTAATCACGACAGAAAAAAAAGTACCGGACCAAAAATCTTTAAAATTGGGGTAAAAATACTACTTATAACGTCGAGTGCCGCTAAGAAGGGATTATTTAAAATTCAACCCCTAAAGGCGGTAAAAAAAAAGAACGAACTTTTAAAAAATTCCTTAAAAATCGGCTTTTGTAGTTGGTTTTCAACTGATATCATATTTTTGTGTATTTTTTCATGCTGAATCGAATGGTACTAAGCAAATTCTTTTAAATCCATTAGTTCGTAAGATACTTCACATTTTCCAAATTTGGCGATTTTTTCGGCGCAAAAACCTGAAATTTTCAATCTTTATCTATATATATAAAAGAAAGTCTGGATTTCGTATTAATCACGAAACAAAAAAAAATCTTCCGAACCAAAAATCTCGAAAATTGGGGGTAAAAATTCTACTTATAACATCGAGTGCCGCTAAGAAGGGATTTTCGAAAATTCCACCCCTAGGGGGGGGGGGTGAAAAAAAGAATGAACTTTTAAAAAATTCCTTAATATCGGCTTTTGTAGTTGTTCTTCAACTGATATCATATTTTTGTGTATTTTTTCATGCTTAATCGAATGGTACTAAGCAAATTCTTTTAAAGCCATTAGTTCGTTATATACTTCACATTTTCCAAATTTGGCGATTTCTTTGGCGCAAAAACCTGAAAATTTCAATCTATATATATAAAAAAAAAGTCTGGATTCCGTATTAATCATCGTACAAAAAATCTATTGAACCTACAATTTTGAAAAAGCGATCTATAATCAGGTTAACATGGTTATATACGCTATATTTAATTATCTCAATATATAAAACGCAAAGTGAAATTTCTTTCCGGCCGCTTTTAACTTAAATTCTACGATAGATTTTAATGGAACTTACATTGTGTTGTATAATTTTTCAGAAATTTTGTAATAAATAAAATATAGCATTCTACGTTGTTTAATTGACTACTTATGGAGATGTTTTAAATCAGATGAACCCCACTACAAAAGGTTGGCTTTATTTGAAAAGTTCCGCTGAATGAATTTTTATTTGATTAAAACTGTTAACATGTTGACCGCTACGACATTCATTGGTGACTAACATTGAACTTTCCGTTTAGATGACTGACTTTTCACCGATGACGAACAGACAAAATATGATATAAAACTAAAAAATTACTGTGATATAAAAATTTCTTTTGATTCAAAGTTTCTTTAAAAAAAATTGACCAGCGTAGCGGGCGAAGGCTGCTAGTCTATATATATAAAAGAAAGTCTGGATTTCGTATTAATCACAGCACAAAAAAATTTGCCGAACCTAAAACCTTGAAAATTGGGACAAAAATACTTCTGATAACATCGAGTGCCGCTAAGAAGGGATTTTCGAAAATTCCACCCCTAAGGGGGTTAAAAAAAGGAACGAAATTAAAAAAAAATTCCTTAAAAATCGGCTTTTGTATTTATTTTTCAACTGATAACATATTTTAGTGTATTTTTTCATGCTGAATCGAACGGTATCAAGCAAATTCTTTTAAGTTATGTAGTTCGCGAGTTACTGCACATTTTCCTGATTTGGTAGTTTCTTCGGCGCAAAAACCTGAAATTTTCAATCCCTATCTATACATATAAAAAAAGTCTGGATTTCGTATTAATCACAGCACAAAAAAATCTTCCGAACCAAAAATCTTGAAAATTGGGGCAAAAATACTTCTGATAACATCGAGTGCCGCTAAGAAGGGTTTTTCCAAAATTCCACCCCTAAAAGAGTTAAAAAAAAGGAACGAATTTTAAAAAAATTCCTTAAAAATCGGCTTTTGTAGTTATTTTACAACTGATAACATATTTTAGTGTATTTGTTCATGCTGAATCGAATGGTACCAAGCAAATTCTTTTAAATCCAGTAGTTCGTGAGATACTTCACATTTTTCTAATTTGGCGATTTCTTCGGCGCAAAAACCTGAAATTTTCAATCTTTATCTATATAGATCAGATTTTCAAACAGACGTCAAATTTTACCAAGTGAAATATTAATTAAAAATATAATTATTTTTTATTTCTTTTACTATTATGTCCCCATTTTTGTCAGAAAAATTCTTATTAACGAAACAAATTTCCGTGTTTAATATTTAACAAAGTACTATATTTATTTTTATCTTAATTCTGACGTCATATTTATTTTTTCTTAGTTTAATTTTTCGAATGGAAATTGCTCAATTGAAACTTATTGCAGTTGAAAAATTATTCCAGATTTTGAATTTTTGTAGCAACGATTAATTAAATTGGTTAAATTTTATCTAAAAAATCGCTATATTGATTCTGTATGAAAAAGAAGGAAATTTTGAATTATTAAAAAAAATATTTGAATAAAATTAATAAAAGACAGCCTATGTTCTTTCCTGAGTTATGTTATATTTATATGCAAAGATACAAAGACATTAATTAATTCATCAGTTTTGACGCTGACTTCATTTAAATTTTCGTACACGTATTGAAATTTATAACATTATAAAAATAAGGATTAGGATGATTGGTTGCTTAGCAATCATTAAGAGAAAATAAAGAAAATGAAATAAATACATTTGAAATAAGTAAATCTCTGAAACAAATTAGTTTATATTATTGGAACACATTTATAAAAAATCTCCAAAATTTACAGTAAAAACTTTAAAAATCTGACAAAATTTCAAAACAATACGAATAATTTAACTGGTAAATTTCAGTATCCATTTATCATTGAATTCCATTAATGAAATGTGTCATTTTCTCTCAAGAAAAAAAAATTGAAAATCATTGGATTTTCCATAGAAAAGCATTATTGCGCAAAATAAAATATTCTATATTTTCGGATCGAATGAATCAAATCTAACAAAAAACTATACAGCTTAATCCCAGTGCCTCACTAACATACCCACTTAATTAAAAGCCAATCGGATGCTTTTTGCGTTTGTTATCGCGGAACAGACAGACAGACAGAAACCAAAAAATTTCGTGTCTTCAAAGTAAGCCTTCACTGACGTTTCGGCAATAATATGTGACAATTTCCTTTTAATAATATTAGAAAATAAGAAAAAAATATATATGTAACTGATATTTGCTAAAAAGGCGTTAGAAAAAAAAATCGCGCCAATGTGATGCATATATGAACCTGTGCCATCATTTTTTAATAAAAATTTTTTTTTCATTGCAGAATTGATCACTCGACTTTTTTGTGCATCCATACGTTGCACAAAGTTTCCGCATCTTTAATTATATTTTTGTACTAATAAAAAAATAAAAATCACGTACGTTCGATTGGAAATCCCGATGGTAAAATACCACCAATACGGGATTTCGTACAATCTCGAACCCAGATTCCTAATAAAGCCCATTTCCACCATTTCCATTTACTTAAGGCCCCACGTTAGGCATAGAAAAAGACCCGGATGATAATTTTAAGTCTTTGGGGGGGGGGGGGTCGTTCTTTTCAAATAGCTCGCTTAATATTTTAACGTGATATTTTTTTTTTTTTTTTTTTTTTTTTGCACTGGATAGCTGAGGACAATCTACAGCCGGCCTAGTTTTTACTTTTTCGATTTTGCTGTAATTTGTTTTTATATTATGACAGTTTAAATTTCAGAACCGGTTTTGAAATTTAAAGTATTTTTTTTAAATATATAAGCAAAATCGAAAAAGTAAAAACTAGGCCGGTTGTAATATTATTAAAATATTAAAATGAATTAATTATTATTATCAAAATATTAAATATTATTATTATTATCAAAATTAATTATTATTATTAAAATATTAAAACTTGAGCGAGACATTTGAAAAGAACTCTCCCATAGACTTTACATTATCATCCGGGTCTTTTTCTGTGCCTAGTGTGGGGCCTTAAGGTTGTTCTGAACTGCTCCGCTTAACAAGCGCAAAACGTTTTGACACATTGATACATTCATTTTTTTTTTTTTTTTTTTTTTTTTTTTTTTTTTTTTTTAAACAGAGAGATATCAAACTCGAATGCCTGACTACGGAAGCGATTTCGAATCATACTTAGTTTTCCATTTTAGGATCATTCAATTTCATAACCAGTTCGAAGCTATTTCGATCACGTGATCACCCGCTTTTCTTCTGCTTTTCGACCGGTTTTTTCTGCTCTCGTCCGGAGTTGTGCTCAAAAACGTCCACTTTGAAGACTTGTTCATAAACATCTATTGCGTTTGTAAAAAAAACAGAAAACTGAGTGCAATTAGGTTGTTTCTGAATAACAACACCTGCCAGTTTCATGCCTTTACGAATAAATAAAAACTTATGTCAAAAAGCTGTCCTGTTTGATTTAAGAACACCCTTAATATACAGTATTTACTCGTGTATACAGCGCATGCTTCTATAACGCGCATCCCCTGTTTTAGAAGGAAAAATGACGATTTTTTAAAATCTCGTGTATAACGCGCATCCCCTGTTTTAGAAGGAAAAATGACGATTTTTAAAATCTCGTGTATAACGCGCATCCCGTTTTAGAAGGAAAAATGACGATTTTTTAAAATCTCGTGTATAACGCGCACCCCCTGTTTTAGAAGGAAAAATGACGATTTTTTAAAATTTCGTGTATAACGCGCACCCCCTGTTTTAGAAGGAAAAATGACGATTTTTTAAAATCTCGTGTATAACGCGCATTCCCTGTTTTAGAAGGAAAAATGACGATTTTTTTAAATCTCGTGTATAACGCGCACTCCCTGTTTTAGAAGGAATAATGACGATTTTTTAAAATCTCGTGTATAACGCGCACCCCCTGTTTTAGAAGGAAAAATGACGATTTTTTAAAATCTCGTGTATAACGCGCACCCCCTGTTTTAGAAGGAAAAATGACGATTTTTTAAAATCTCGTGTATAACGCGCACTCCCTGTTTTAGAAAGAATAATGACGATTTTTTAAAATCTCGTGTATAACGCGCACCCCCTGTTTTAGAAGGAAAAATGACGATTTTTTAAAATCTCGTGTATAACGCGCACCCCCTGTTTTAGAAGGAAAAATGACGATTTTTTAAAATCTCGTGTATAACGCGCACCGTAAATTTGATATACAAGTGAATGAATGACCGCATGAAATTTCTGTAAAGAAAGTTGAAACAAACATTGAATCAGGCCAGAAAACAAGGCGAAAATACATTTCTAAACTTCGGGTAGAGAGTGAATGACGTAAGGACGGGGGGGGGGAGGAGTGAGCGATGACAATGAGAATTGCTAATTAGCGTTTAAATAATGGTACTTGTTCTGTTGTGTAAAAAAGTACAAGGAGTTAAATAAAAATGCAGTAAATACTTCAATTAAATGAGATTTTCCAAGCAATTATGTCTTCTTTGAATACCTTTCTTGATTCATTTATATATTGTGTGATTATATTGCAGCAGTAAAAAAATTATTGGCTCAGATGTCATATACGCACCACATTTGCACGTGTTTTTTCCTCCCGCCAATTTGGCATTGTACATCTGTGTCAAGGAGAAGATCGTTTAATAAGTTTATAACAATTGTTAGGGGAATAAAATGGGAAAAATTAGAGATTTCAATGGAATGTGCTAATTAAATGATACTAGATGCATTCAATATGATGTAAATATTAATATTTATGATTTATTCTGATAATTATGTTTACTGTTTTGTTATTAAGTTTATTATTTACACTTATTTATTTATCGTTTCTTTTTTTATTAAATTCATGTTTATTTACACTTATATACATATTTTTAATTCTTTAAATTATTTTTTATTACATACTATATTAATAATTATTTGTATCAAATTATCATTTATTTATTACTTACCCATCATACGTAGTATAGGGTAAGTCTTGCAATCGTTTTGAAAATCGAAAATTTTTTTGACGGATTTACATGTTTTAGATAGTGGAGATTCCGAAAAACATATTTTTAGAAAAAAAATTGTCGTCCGTCTGTCTGTCTGTCTGTCTGTAAACGCTCTATCTCCCAAACGAATTGAGATAGAGACTTGAAATTTTGTATGTAGTTATTATGTAAGAATGGGACGAAGCCTATTTAATATCAGCAGCCTCGATGATCCGGAACTATTTTTTTCAGACTCTCAAAGAATTCGTTCTGATGAAAGGTACATAAAAATTTTAGAATTTTTTTGTTTTAAGGAATGTACGTAAAAGGCAATAAAATAACACACATTTTGCATATAGAACGAAGTCGATCGGATTATTAGTTGCCGAGATATTTGTAATCCTGTTTTCCACATGCTTCGATTTTTCATGACCCTGTATTTCATTCAAATTTCAATTCAGAGGTATATTTTAATTGGAAATGAGACGCTTAATCCGACACAGTTAATTGTTAGTTAATAGAATCATTATTTTTGGAGTTATGAGTATGTTTCTTTTACGCAGTTCGGTAATACTCGAGTAGTTTGGCGTTTTATATAATTTGTCGAAATGGGTACATCAGCAGTTCTTTAATATAGCGTTACTATGTATATTAACACTATTTAAATTTTGTTTTGGAATTGAAATACATTGTATAGATAGTTTTCACATGTTTTATTTTCATATACATATCCATGGTGGGTAAGTATTACGGTGGCCCCCAACGACTAGTTTTTATTTCCCTTTTTAAAATACTAGAATCTCTTTCATATTTTTACGTTATTTTATTACTTACCCATCATACGTAGTATAGGGTAAGTCTTGCAATCGTTTTGAAAATCGAAAAATTTTTTTTGACGGATTTACACGTTTCGGACACTGGAGATTACGAAAAACATATTTTTAGAAAAAAAATTTTGCCGTCCGTCCGTCTGTGTGTCTGTCTGTCTGTCTGTCTGTCTGTCTGTAACCGCTCTATCTCCCGAACAAATTGAGATAGAGATATGAAATTTTGTATGTGCTTAGTATGTAAGAATGGGACGAAGCCTATTTAATATCAGTAACTTCGATTATACGGAACTATTTTTTTCGGACTCTCGAAAAATTCGTTCTGATTAAAGGTATGTAAAAATTTTCGAATTCTTTTATTTTAAGGAGTGGACGTAAAAGGCAATAAAATAACACAAATTTTGCATAAAAAACGAAGTCAGTCGGATAATTAGTTGTTGAGATATTTCTAATCCTATTTTCCACATTCTTTGATTTTTCATGACCCTGTATTTCATTCGAATTTCAATTCAAAGATATCTTTTAATTGGAAATGAGATACTTAATTCGACGCAAGAAACCGTTACTGAATATGATTATTATTTTTGGAGTTATAAGGATGTTTCTATTACGCAATTCAGTGCTACTTGAATAGTTTGGCGTTTCATACAATTTATCGAAATTGGGTCATCAGAAATTCATTAATAGAGCATGAATGTTATGTGTTAAAAATGCTTAAATATACGTTTATATTTCGTTTTGGAATTGTAATGCATTTTATAAATTGTTTACATGCGTTATGTTTTCATATATTGTGCTATGCATATCCATGATGGGTAAGTATTACGGTGGCCTCCAACGACTAGTTTTTATATTGCAATAAAAAATCATGCTCTGTTATTGCACGCAATTTTTAACTAATGTTCAAAAACTAAATTTTCGTCAAATTGGTAGAAGGAAAAGACAAGTGGGTCATTCTTCAAAAAAGGGCATATTTCAGAATTTTTTTTTTTAATTTAAAAACTTTTTTTTCACTTAATTTTTTTTCTGGGTTTTATAAGCAAGTGAGGAACACTAATAAAGCTATGGTCCTGTTCAATTAATTTTATTTATTTAATAAAAAAATATTTAAAAAATTTAGTGGTAACGGAGGTGAGACTTTGGTAACGGAGTGGAGATGCATATTCTTATTAATGTATATACTTATTAAAAGTAACTAAAAATCTTAAAATAGAAAGGAATATAACACATTGAAATAAAAACAAATACATATACTGCTCTAAAATTTTATAATTTAAAAATTATCAAAAATAAAGTTTATTTATTGCACACATAATGGCTTCTGTTAAAAGTGGGTTCATTTAGAATTTCTAGTATCTGTTTCTGATCAATAAAGTCTGTGTCATCATTCTCTGGAAAAATAAAAACCACCCCAATCTTTGATTTCTTCAGAAAGTTCACCTTATGCATCTCATTCATTTCTACGGACATGATTTTACAAATGAATTGATACTTTTCCATTTTCACAAATACTCAACCCTTACCCATGCACCAACATTGGGAATTTTGAAAAAAGTTGCTTGAAACAGATTGTGGAAGTACCAATTATGAGAGTGAAGGAAAAAAAAAGAAGGTTTATGTGCATTTTATGAATTATACAGCATAAGACATATGTCAGAAAAATTAATATATTTAAAACTTATTAATGCTCATTAAACTCATCAATTTTTGCAAAGTTCAGACATTAATTTGTATTTTCTCACAATCTATTCTGCTACACCTGATATCACTTTTCTATATTTTGTCTTTTGTTTTAAATTGTCTTTTAGTTGCTTTGTTAAGACTTCAACATACAATATATATTTTTTAATTGCTAGTGAAATATGCTGACCTTTAACAAGTTCTTTTACATCTTTTTTTTTTTTTTTTTTTTTTTTTTTTTTTTTTTTTTTTTATTGCTGGAGTATCCAACTTTGCTATTTGAGATCTTTGTGATCTTTTTTTGTACTTTTCCATCTTATTATTAGATTCTTTAAGCTTGGCTTTTAACTTTAGATTCTCATTCTTCAGATCACGTATATTTTTTCTTTGTCTGTTTCTATATAGGCTTTCTCTACTTGTTGAAGGCACATTTTGTACCAATATTGGTAAACCTAAAGATAGGCTTGCTGGAGAAGTATTTTCTTCAATCTTTTTCTCTAATTCCTTTTTCTTTTTGCTTAGGTTGTAAGATTTCTTGCTCTTTTCTCGCCAATTTTTTCTAACATTTATTTGTTATTGTGGTGTCATTTTATTAATGCTTTTAATTTTATCTTAATTTTACCTTTCCTTGTATCTCTACTTTCCTTCTCAAGCCTAAGTGAGTCATTTTTTGATTGGCAATACACTTTTTTTCGACCTTTTATACTATTATGCTCATTTCTTTTCTTTATCATAGTACTAAAAAAAATTATATACAGTAGACTCCCTAAAATCCACAACTCTCTAAAATTCGCACATAATTTACAGATGTAAACAATGAAACATTCAATTTTGATTTAGGGATAAAATTTGACTTTTTTATTTTTACATCAATTCCATTTTTATTTTTATTTGTAATTTTCATTAATATTACTGAATTCATGTGTTTTCATGAAGGAAGAATAAATTTATTTTGGAATAAATTAAGATTTTGTTGTATCACTGGTATTCAAATCTTTTTACCAAATATATTTATGTAGTAACCAAACCTTTTTGGTTATTAAGTCTAACTAAACTTGAAATAAAACTTCCTCATTTTAAGATTTTGATGTGAATTAGTAAGGTATTTTTATAAAGCAAATTTCATATGAAAAATGCATCTTATCTTTATAATAAATATTTAATCTTACATTATTAGCTTGACCTTTGCTTTTAATATTTTAACCATGTTAAAAATTACCTAAATTTTTGTTATTTTAGTTTATTACTTATTTTAATGTTTTATTATATTATAAGACTTCATAAAAGTTTCAAATTCATTGTTAATTACATTCAAATTACTGTTTAAAAACTGTAAACAAAGCAATGACCAGAAATCTGCAAAATCTCTGGTCCTAGGCTGTGCAAATTTGAGGGAGTCTACTGTATAGGATTTATTGAATTAAAGTAACAGTTTAATATATGCTAGCTACCCTATATGTTTAATTTCATGTCACTAATAGAATATTAAGATATAAAAGTATTTAAATCACTTGAATTATGCTAGTCATTTAATATCCATTGTTAGAATCTCATAACAGAAAATTATTTAAAAACATTTGAAATATAATAATCATTTTGCTCTCTAATAAATCTTAAAACTAAAATCAATTATCTAAAAAATTCTTAATTATAATAGTTATTATTTTTTCTTGCACTTTTTTGCTTAGTTTGAGCAAAGAATCGATTAAATCAACAGAGATAAATTATTAAAACATAGCTAGTGAAAGCCATGAAATAGATGATAGCAACTTAATTAGAAATCTAGGCTAATTGATCAGTCCAATAACAGAAATAAACTATATCAATATTTATTATATTATGTTAGTGTAATAATTGTTAAGTAAACCATTAACTTTTATTTTGATTAATTTTAAGTACTTATATTTAATTTAATTTCACCTCCATTTCACTTTCTCACCTCCGTGATTAGCAAAGGTAACGGAGGTGAGGGTAATGGAGGTGAGGATATTTCATATAATGATGCACTGTTTGTAAATATTTGAATCAAAACTAATGTTATTCACACAGTATTGTATGTGTTGTGATAACTTTCAAATTCAAATGTAAAATAAATAAATATAATGCATTACTTACCTTCTATTGGCAGTAATGGAGTGGAGAATCCCAAAAAACAAAATAAAGAAATTCTATTTATTTGAATAAAATAACCTTTAACTGAGAGCAAATGACAATTTTTTTTTCACAGAGCTAACAAAAAGAGTTCTTTTCCTTTGTTTTAATACAAATTATTTACCAGTACTGCCTTCTATGAATGAATATTTGAAGCTAAAACTGTTAGTAACGGAGTTGAGAATTTCAATTGGGACAAACAAAAACATAACTTAAAAATGCATTTGCAAAAATTATTTAATTTATTGAAACCCATTTTTAAATTAGCTAAGGTTCATTTAAAAAGGAATTAACAATAAAAATTATTTAACATTTAATTTATTTCACTTTTTAATCGAAGAATTTTTAAAAATGTGAATGGGGGACACCCACGGAGGTGAGGTTTCCCATGTATTACTTAATATTAAGACACAAAATAAAATAGCTATAGAATAGTAAATTGTATGAAAAGATTCTCTATTCTTTAAATATTTGAAACAATAAAAAAAAATCACAAATAAATAAAGCAAAATTTTTTAAATGATGCCAGGACTGAAATAGACCCTTTTTTTAAGAATGACCCAAGTGCAAATGTGGTGCGTATATAACATCTGTGCCAAATTATACCGTGTATAACGCGCACCTTGGAATTTTGCCATATTTTTTTTTGAAAAAAAAGGTGCGCGTTATACACGAGTAAATACGGCATCAACCCTACAAATACATCTTACAGTACATTCTAGTGATGGGCGATTTCGATTTTTTAAATCGATTTAATCGATACTACGGCCAACTCGATTTAATCGATACTTTAAAATTTTTAATCGATTTCTCTGAAGGTAACATAATTTTCATTTTCTTTCAAAAGTCGAAGATAAAATAGACGGATGTGCCAATTCCAAAATTTCAGTGTATTAGTTTCTAAGATAGAAGAATTAAAGAAACCTCAGACCTCCCCCCCCCCCTTTTCTGCAAAATAGCGTTTTTTGTTCAGTGATGTACACCAAAAATTGATCAGGATCAATTTTTATTAAGTACCAGCTGAATCTGAATTTTGATGAAAATCCAAGAAAGCGCGAGACACAGCTATTGCGAAATCATAATAAATGCAGCATATCAGCTCCACCTGTAAGGCAATTTACACCAAGAACTAAATAACACTAATCTACGTCAGAGATTTACTGAATCTGAATTTTGATGAAAATTCGTTCTTGAGATAGCGCTATTGCGTTAATCATGAATAATGCAGTATAGCAGCACCATCTCTTAAGCGATTTCCACCAAAATGTAATAATTAGCATTAAATAATATCAAGGACTAATTGAATCTAAATTTTTATGAAAGTCCGTGCATTAGTTCTTGAGATAAAGCTAAAATGGAAACAGGGGCGTGCGAAAAGAGAACTGCGCCCAGTTCAAAGTTCCAATTTAGCCCCCCCCCCTATTAACTTTTTCTTGTGATAGGCTAGAAGTGATGTTAGTTGTAAAAATTTGGTGCCCCCTAAATTTCCGTGCTCGGAACGACCGCTTCCTTTCGCCCCCCCCCCCCTTTTTTTACATGGCGCTGAGTGGAAATTGTGAAAAATTCAGTATAGCAGCGCCATCTGAGAAGCTATATACATCAAAATGCAAAAAACAACAATTCATGTCAAGGATTAACTAGATCTAAAATGTGATGAAAATCCGTTCATTCGTTATTCAGATATAGCTGTTGCTCAAATCGCAAAAAATGCAGCATAGCAGCGCCACCTGTTAGGCTATATGCACCAAAAATTAATTAGATTCAGTTTACATCAAGGTCAAACTAAATTTAAAGTTTTGTGGAATTCCGTGCATTTGTTCTTGAGATAGAACGGTCAGAAATTTTTGTCATATACAGACTCACAGAGTGGCAGACACACACACAGATATTTCTTAAAAACCATGAAATCCTGTTAAAGACCTTCTAAAATACATAAATCCATCAAAAACGGGAAGTCAAAATTTTTCACGAATCTAATACTCTCTTCTTGTAAAGTTACAAAAGGAAGTAAAAATGCAAAATCGATTCTGCCCGTAACATCGGTCTTTAGATTCGATGTCGATCTTTAGATTCGATTTCGACCTTTAGATTCGATGTCGATCTTTAGATTCGATGTCGATCTTTAGATTCGATGTCGATCTTTAGATTCGATTTCGATTTTTTTTTTTATTTTTTTTAGGCTAAATGAGTGTTGAACGCAGGTATTTTTCTGCGAGGAAGGC
The DNA here is from genome assembly GCA_964019185.1 of Maratus speculifer. Lineage (NCBI taxonomy): Eukaryota > Metazoa > Arthropoda > Arachnida > Araneae > Salticidae > Maratus > Maratus speculifer. The sequence continues at coordinate 444,637 of CAXHSM010000012.1, read as the reverse complement.
ATCATGTTTTACAGCTCTGTAAGAGAGGGGGAATCGCAATTTGTGCATTAAAAAGCATAAAATCTCATAACTTCTGGGGGGGGGGGTAATCGCCTGCGGGCTACCCCATTAATTCGACACTAGGTTAAATCGTTATATTTTTGTTTAGAAGTTCAGTTATTTGAAGTATTAGTTTATTATGTTTTACTTTTCACGCTCGTCTCTTCTAATCCCCCCCCCCTTCCGCGTCAGTTTTAACCATGAAGCTAAGAAGGTATATGGGTCACCGGTATATGGAGGATACATATGTGACGTCACTTGAAGCTTTTCCTACCCCCCCCCCCCGTTACAACGCCGCGGCCGCCATATTTGACGCGGGTAAGCTGCCTTTTTCCGTCTGCTCCTCGCGGTGCAAGTCAACTACGGTAAAAGTCAAACATGGCGGATATGAAAGAGGGGGAAAGAACTGGTTTTTCGGCGTCAGGGCTCACCATGATGCTAGATTGATATGTCTCCTCCATATACCTTCTTAGCTCCATGGTTTTAACTTACAGGGCCGTTCGAAATATGCATACAGTTTTAAAAATGTCCAATTCTCGGTCTATTTTATTTTAGTTCCACATTTTAAATCCTTGACAAAAGATAAATAAAGGGTCGCCCTTCCGCCCGTTTGGAGTTTATCTGCGCCCTGCCGGATGCATATTTTTTTGTTTCTTCAAAAGAAACAAAAAAAAAAAAAAGTGAGGGGGGGGGCTTGCACTTTTCCCCAATATACACCTTAAAATTTCGCTCATTTAATTTTCTACCATTTTTAACTTAAAAGTTTAAGCTATATGGCACTCCCAGAGCTGTGGACCCCTCCCCTCTGTCGATCACTCACCTAATTTTGCTTATTTCTTCACTTCATTTCAATCTTTAAAAGGTTATAACTTTGCTTCTATAGGAGTTACAGTGATGAGAAAAATTCTAGTATAGCTAACCATTTCTCGCCGTTCTTTTTGCTATTCCAGTTTTCCGGTTTTCCCTATAGGATCTTTTTTTTTTGGGGGGGGGGAGAGGGGTTTTTTTCTCATTTCTTGATACAATATGTCTATTGAAAGCTTATGCTTCATACATTACAAATCTAGCATAAGAAATTTTCTCCCATCATTTCAGGTCACGTTACGGACCCATAATGTGTTAAAATTTTAATTTTTCAAACTTCTTCAAAAAAAACAAAAAAAAACAAATAAACATTGATACATATTAGCGAAACTGGGGTTCGAACCCGCAATCGTTTGATTGCACACGTAATCCCTAAGCTTATTGGCCACCGAGTAATCAACATCGCTATTATTTCTTTAGATTGTCATCTTTAAATTCGTAATATATTTGAATAGAATGTCCGATTTGAATAATTCAAAAAGTAATCTACAGATATTGTAACAGGCATTAATACAAAATGATTTATTTGGATAAGGATTAAGGTATCGATAGTATGGTCTAATTTTGGTTGGTGTATTTATCGCGTTTTAAAATGTAAGAAAGTAGTTATAGTGAGTTAACTACAATAGTTGGATATATGGTATCGCGCGGTTTTTTTTTATAGATATTAATATATTCTTTAATATTATAGAACCTTTTTTTATTCATTTAAAAGTATTTCCTGGCGATTCAAAATTATATATCATAACGATTCAAAAAATACACACGTAATTGTTCAAGGTGTCACTTCTATCGGCACTCTCAGAGTGCTACTATTATTTTTTTTTCATGTTCGCCCATCCTACCGCCCCCCCCCCTTCCTCACCAATCTTAACTTACAGGTTCGTTCAAATTATGACTGCGATTTCAAAAAAGTCTAATCCTCGTTCTATTTTGTTATAAATCCATAGATTGGAACCTCAACAAAAGATACATTTGGGCCGGGGTCGCCCTTCTGTCCGTTTGGGATTTACCTTTCCCCCCCTGGGTGGGGGGCATATTTTTTGTTTCTTCCACACCATCTCATGTAATATATCGTTATAAAACTTTTATCTCCTCTTTTTTCTGTTACTACCCCTCTCTCCCCCTAGTTACATGCTCTTGGCACTTTTTATAGTTTCAAAGAGTGCATGTTCCCCGCGGGCCACCCCATGAATTCAACACTAAGTTAAACACTATATTTCTATTTAGAAGCTCAGTTATTTGGGTTATTAGTTAATTATGTTTTTTTTTCTTTTCAAGTTCGTCCGTTCTAACCCCTCGCCCTCCCCCCCCCCCCTTCCTCGCCAATCTTTACTAAATGGGCCGTTCAAAGTATGCATGCAATTTTTAAAATGTCCAATTCTCGTTCTATTTTATTGTAAATCCTCATTTTGAAACTTCGACAAAAGATACATTTGGGCTATGGTCGCCTTTTCGTGAAGAGTGGGGTTTACCTGCTCCCTTGGGAATAGGGCATATTTTTTGTTCTTCCAAACTATCTCGTGTAACATTTGGTTGGCATTAGAAAAAAAAAAAAAATTTGTCTATACTCCTTGTTCCCCATCCTAGTTACACGCTCTTGGCACTCTTTATACTCGGTTTAATGCCAAGTTACTCAGAGTTGTTATTAGTTGAGTTATGTCTCTCAAATTTGTCAAAGTTTTTGTGTAAGTGACAACCATAAGTGGTGACAACCATAAGTGACAATCATTTTAAAATTTAAAATTCTTATTATCCGACTCTAAAATTTGCAATAGCCTGGCATTCTATGCCTCCCTAAATGGGGATTGGGGGGGGGGGGAGGCGGTAATTACGGTCCTGCTGATTGTCTAAGTTTAGGAATTAGTAATTTGGATCTTCTCTGTGTGAACCTGAATATCGAACTATCGATTCTAGTATCGATTCTAGAACTAAGAAATCGATTCTTATTATGATCGATGTTGTTTTATACGATATCGATTTTAATCGATTCTCAAAATTTCCAGAATCGTCCATCACTAGTACATTCCATTTACATTTTGCAAAGCAACTTTCATGAAATCGGGAGAAATTTTTTAATGCTGCTATCTTTGCGTTTTAAGGGTGTATCCGAAAAAATACTTTTCCACCTTCAACAGCTCGAAATTTTCCGATACAGTTTCAGACGCATTTTTAAAAGCAGAACACATGAAACTGGCTGAGGGGATTCTTGAAGGGACGTACGAGGTGCCGTGTGAGGTCATTTTACCCTCAATTCATTAGAATTTCAGTTATAGACAATTATCTTATCAGTATGACCCATTTTTTCGTTCCCAGATGTCCCGCTCGGGAAAAATCGGTTCGAAATGCCGTTTTTAATTGCTTTTTTTGCGATATTTTCTGCCTTTATCAAAGAATCGGCCATCACGGCACCTTGTGTACTTTCCAAATAAGAGATTTTGAAAGTTTGGTGCATTTGAGAGCCGAAATGAATTCAAAAATAAATCGGAAAAACAGTTTGAATCGAAATACACCCTTAAATGGAAACATAAAAACGACAGTTGACCTCAAAGGAAATACTCGAATATGCGTGACTTATAGTCCAAGAGCCGACCGCACAAAACTCTAAGTCACAAGAAAAAATCCTTTAATTTAACCTTCCTTTCCTATTAATTCCTTTAATTTATTAACCGACTTCAAGGAGGAGGTTATGATTTCGACCTGTATGTATTTTTCTTGTTCACTCATAACTTCTTTAAACATGAACCGATTTTGATAATTCTTTTTTTGTTTGAAAGCATAGGATACCCATGTGGTCCCATTTTGATTTCATTAAATTCTGATGATTAGAACTTTTTTTTAAATAATTAAATGTGGATTTTATATACATAAAATAAATAATGATTTGTCGCAAATCATCTTTCATTATTGCAACCGTTTTCAAATCATAAGCCTATTAAAACTATGTCTTCACATGCATTAGCGCCAAGTTGTCGCCAAGCTTGATTTTTACTTACCCATCATACGTAGTATAGGGTAAGTCTTGCAATCGTTTTGAAAATCGAAAAATTTTTTTTGACGGATTTACACGTTTTAGATAGTGGAGATTCCGAAAAACACATTTTTAGAAACAAAATTTGCCGTCCGTCTGTCTGTCTGTAAACGCTCTATCTTTCGAACAAATTGAGATAGAGACTTGAAATTTTGTATGTAGTTAGTGTGTAAGAATGGGACAAACCCTATTTTATATCAGCAACCTCGATTATCCGGAACTATTTTTTTCGGACTCTCGAAAAATTCGTTCTGATGAAAGGTATATAAAAATTTTCGAATTTTTTTGTTCTAAGGAATGGACGTAAAAGGCAATAAAATAATACACATTTTGCATATAAAACAAAGTCGATCGGATAATTAGTTGCCGAGATATCTGTAATCCTGTTTTCCACATTCTTCGATTTTTCATGACCCTGTATTTCACTCAAATTTCAATTCAGAAGTATGTTTTAATTGGAAATGAGACGCTTAATTCGACGCAGTTAATTGTTAGTTAATAGAATTATTATTGTTAGAGTTATATAAGGGTGTTTCTTTTACGCAGTTCGGTACTACTTGAGTAGTTTGGCGTGTTATACAATTTGTCGAAATGGGTACATCAGCAGTTCTTTAATATAGCATTACTATGTATATTAGCAGTATTTAAATTTTGCTTATGAGTTGCAATGCATTGTATAAATAGTTCCACATGTTTTATTTTCATATACATATCCATGATGGGTAAGTATTACGGTGGCCCCCAACGACTAGTTTTCCCATTTCGAACGTGTCAAGTGCGACTTATTGTTTATTCTTCCCTATTATATTTTATGATTGGCACCCCCATTACTGATATCCGTCTCACTGGTAATCATGAGTAACCGAGTTGCCATTCATTTCACACTCCTGGTACTGGGGGCTGTGCGATGTAGCCAAATGTAACAAAATCGCTCGTGAAACGTGGCAAATTAGGTGTTTTCGTACTATAACTAGTTTTATAAAAAGGTCCTATTTTGATGGAATAGATGTTGCCAAAAATGCATGAATATAAAATTTGTTACGTTTCCATAGATTAAATTCAGCATACGAAAACTATAGATCTTCATCTTAAATAAGGCGTCACCACCGTGGCAACATGAAATCGACACCTATCGTGAGCTAGTATTGAATTAATTGTTTATGATAGAATTTAATAGAATGAAGGAAACTTTTATTAACGTCTTTTTAGGTCCGTTCGTAATTATGTAAATACGTAGCACCTATTGTTGTAGCTCAATCCGTCCGTCCGTCTGTCTGTCCGTCTGTCTGTCTGTCCGTCTGTCCGCATATAACAACGCAAAAACTACCCAACTGAATCTTTTGAAATTTAAAATACATAATTATAACATAATTTTGTCGAGTCATTTCAAATTTTATGAAAATCGGATGGATAGATCAATTACAGGGACATTCAAAAGGATTCCGTTACATTACGGTCAATAGGGAAAAAAGTTTTAAATGCATTTTAATCGTTTGAAATTTAAAACATATAATTATTGCGTAATTTTGTCGAGTCATTTCAAATGTTATGAAAATCGGATGCATAGATCAATTGCAGGGACAGTCGAAAGGATTCCGTTACATTACGGTCAATGGGGAAAAAGTTTCAAATGCATTTTTATGATGTTACACTCATTCGAACATAATAGAATTGGCATGAATCTATGAAATATATACTAAAATATGCATTCTGTACAATCTGCGATGCAAAGAATTTTTATCTAGACACACGACAGTGTGCCAGCCAAGTTCAGAAAGTAAAAGGCGACACACCGGCCGTGGGTTATATTACCCGAACCATTTCGGGCCAATTTCGACCCCCCAATAACTGAAATTCTATTTCACCTACACACTTGCAATTTTTTGTGTAGTGTAAGACCATCTTCTAATTTCCGAATCCTACAATTTTTTAAAAAATCTTTTACTGTTCACGAGAACTTGGTGTCTGAAAATCGCTATTTTTACCACTGACTCACTGACTCACTCATAGAAATGTTTGACTACTTCCAGGTGACTTAGAAAGTTGAAATTTGGTGTGAAGGTAGGTTATTGGATCTATAAATAGGAAAAAATCAGAAATACCATTAATTAAACATTAATGGTGGTTAAAAGATAGATTATTGAATTACAATGGGAGTTTATGAGAATTTCACAAAATACCAGAAATAGTGCCAAGTTGGCGTCACTTTTGGCGACTATCGGGGCTGATCTCTGAAACTACCGAGCCGATTTCCAAAGAAATGGTACCAAAATAATGGTATTCTCCCCGGTTCAAACATAGACTATATCTTATGTCTGTGTCACCAACCAAAAAGGGTTCAGAAGCCAAAAACATTCTAAAAATGAGATTTTTGTTTAACTAAATGGCATAGAAGAACAAAATTAGGCATGTTAATTATTTATAAGATATAAATGATCACTAATGACATTTGCTAAAAAATACCAAATTTAAAAGGGGGAGAAATGCGCGAAAAGCGTTCTAAAAATGTTCTAAATTGGGATTTTAAAGCAATCTAAGCAAGCAACAAACCTATCTTAAAAGTAATAATATCAAAATGATGGTGATAGTCCTTGCTCCAACATAGGCTATATCTTATGCCGATGCCACTAATCCAAAGGGGTAAAAGAGTAAAAAACGTTCTAAAAATGCGATGTCTGTATGTTAAGGGCCTAGAAACATAAAATTTGGCATGTTCATTACTTATAAGATATAAATGATCACTAAGAACATTTTTTAACAAATACAAAATTTAAAACGGTTAAAATGCGCTAAAAGCATTCTAAAAACTTTCTAAATAGCAATCTTGGGAAATTAGCGAATCGTTTCAAAATAAAGATGCCAAAATGATGGCGACAGTACTTGCCTAACAAAAGTATTGGATAAATTACCAGATTACAATGGGAATCTATGGGAATTTGGCGAAATACCAGAAATAGCGCCAAGTTAGCATCACTTTTAACGCGTAATTTTTGTCATCAGTTTAATGATATATCGCCAAGTTGGCGACAAACTTTTTTTGGTCGACGAGGTAATCAAGTAGTACCCAATCACGTAAAAGAAAATCCTTATTAGTGGAATTTAAAGGAACATAAGTACTCATAATGTTAAAATTTTTAGATTTGACTGAAAAAAAAAACAGTGAATAAAAGCATGAAAAACTGTAAGATTGATGAATATTAAATAAAGTTAATTTAACATTAAGCCTATTTATTTCAAAAAGGAAACAAATACCTACTTATTTGACAAAAAATAATGATATCGTATCAAAAACATGAATGTGAAAGAATGCCAAGTTCGTTAAAGGTTTCGCTAATAAAAGAAGTGATTTGACAAAAAATAATGATATCTTAGCAAAAACATGAATGTGAAAGAATGCCAAGTTCGTTAAAGGTTTCGCTAATAAAAGAAATGAGATCTAACTGCAAACCAAGTTCTTTCGAAGCTCCTCAAATCATAGCTCCTGTCATGCATAATATTCTTCAATTCCTTAAAATGATATGTTACGTTACTTGTTATTCAATAGAGCGCAAGTTTTCAGCCACCAACTTTAATTTTTGTGTTGAACAAAGACCTAGTCAGTCGAGTGTTCGATTAAGTATCTTGAAGTTAAGGTATTAATAAGTTAAGAAAGTGATCAACTTTAAGTTCTGATCAACTAAATAGAGAAATTTGAATAAGAGAAAACTTGCTAAGTCGCTCTATTGAATAACAAGTAATGTAACATATCATTTTAAGCAATTGAAGAATATTATGCATGACAGGAGCTATGATTTAAGGAGCTTCGAAAGAACTTGGTTTGCAGTTAGATCTCATTTCTTTTATTAGCGAAACCTTTAACGAACTTGGCATTCTTTCACATTCATGTTTTTGCTAAGATTGTTAAATTATAGGGCCCCACAAAAGTATTCCACTATATAATGCTATACGGGGAAAGATGGTTTGTTACGTGTTTTAATTATATTCAACTATTTCACATTTTATGAATAAGATATACGTTGCTGAGGTGTAATAAAAATTACTTTCTGCATATTTACAGAAACGTAAAGATTTCGACTACTATACTGTATCCGGAGTGGGTTGCGGACATAATCCCCGCGGACAAAATCCCCACGGACAAAATACCCCCGGACAAAATCCCCACTGGACAAAATCCCCACGGACAAAATCCCCACGTGTATTTAGAATTGTAATACTATCTTATAAAACATAATTTTATTGATAAAGATTTTAATAAAAGTAAAATTAGTCCAACTGAAAAATTTTCCGTATCTTACAGATTTTTTTTTTTTTTTTTTTTTAATACAAAAAGTAATATAATTGCATTCATAAATAACATAGTAGATAACTCAGAGAGTAATCCCCCGTAGTTTGATGGTCACAAAATTGAGCAACTGAAACCTCAGGATTTAATCAACTATGTTATATAATAATAATAATAATAACTTTAAGATATATGATGCATTTGTATGCATTATTGTCTTTTAATTTATCATGAATCTTTAGGATAGAATTTTTACTTTATATTTTAAAATGTAGAGATAGATATTTTCACACTTTTTCATTCATTTATTGTTTTAATTGTAACTCACCGTGTTGGAGTTTTTAATAACCCGTTAATTCTGCGTTGACATTGTCGTAAGCAATAAATAGTCGCAGCTTTAGAGCTATTACAGCGAATATACAACTTATATACTGTATGTGCTCATAAGAAGCCATACCATTCATGCAAAATACCCATTTGCTAATGTTAATTCTATGTAGATTTTTTTTTAATTTCTATGAAGATTTTTTTTAAATTTTTATTTACTGAGTTAAAATTTTGATTAAAAAAAAATTTAATTATATAATTTGTAAACAAAATCACATGATGAAACTTCTCATAAATATTATATATATATATTCAAAATATGGGGTAAAATGAAATCGTTATAAATATTATTTGCAGAATTTCAATTTTTCTTTCACTCAAATAAATAGGAATATGAACGCTTTAATTTTCATTCAGCATTTTTGGAAATACTAATTTAAATAAAAATTGAAAATACTTAAATTAAAAATATGAAAAAAAATAAAACTTAAAAAAAGTCATATTTTTAAAAGTGATTTATTATTATTATTATTATTATTATTATTATTATTATTATTATTATTATTATTATTATTTGTTGAATCAAAATTCTGTTAAAGAATTAAGAAAGACATATTTCAAGTTTGAACCATTTATGTGTAACGATTCTTGACTTATAGCGGTTTATCTAAGAGAAATTGTGAATAAACCCATCATGAAGAAAATTGCACTTTCGTTGTTTCCATATCAATCTTTACTGGAAAGTGCTAGATTTGGAAAACAAACCAAAACATAAAATTTAATATTTCCTTTTCCAATTAAGATAGAAACATGATTTAAATGTCATTTTAAGCAAAATAATAATAATTATTATTATCATTATTATTATTACACTGTTTATTTTATTTATTTATTTATTTTTTTTTTTAGGAAAATTTGAAAGTTTTTGCGTCTTGAATTCAAGCTGGTTTTAATACTGTTTAGAAACTATTGCAAAATCAGTATGCATGTTTCGAAGGGAAAATTATAAAAAACAAATACTAGTTATTCCGATTTTTTTTTCTTTCAGGTATGGATATTTTATTTTCAGCCGTGTGTCGATCCATCTAACTGCATTTTCGAATGATTTTTTTTATCATTATTATTATTCCACGATTCAAAATGGACTGTTATCTTTTTTCAACTTAATTCTTTATTTTTTACTCGGAATTTTTTCAGAATTTTAAAAAATGGGCTTCTTATCCACAATTAAAAAAACAAGAAATTTCACATTTTAGTTACAATAAAATAAACACACATGCACAGACACAGGGTGACTCATACTTTTCGAAACAATAGGCTATCTCTTTAAATATTGTCCCTAGGCACAATACTTTGAGTTGCAAAGTTTCTTTTTTTTCTTACTTATTTATTGCCTAATTGGGCAGAATCAGAAAAGGGTGCAAATTTTGATAAAATAAGTTGCAATTACACAGGGGGACTATTTAGGGAAATACAAAAATTAAATTTTTATACGGCCCTGGTTGGTTACAATTTCCCCTCAGGAAGTTTTTCCTTATCCTTTTTTAATCCAAAAAAAAAAAAAAAAAAAAAAAGAAAAGAAAAGAAAAGAAAAAGAAAAGAAAAGAAAAAGAAAAAAATCTATCTTGATTTCTGCGAAACTCAGAGAGTTATGTCTATTTTAATAATTCGTGGGGTTTCAGACACAAATGGAAATGCGCGTTATTTAATGTGCAATGTTACAGTAAAAATATCAAGGAAACATTAATTTTTCTTTTAACTATTTATAGAGTTAGAATTTTGAATGCTTTGAGATGGTTAACCATATAATTTGTAAACAGAATCACATCATAAAACTTCTTTTAAAAATAAAAAGTCATTAAAAAAAAAAAAGAGTAATTTAAAATTGTTATTAATCAAAGTTTCATTCGTCGAATTGAATTTTTTTCTTTTGATTAAGTATCTTATTTTTTATTTTTATTTAGCATTTTAAATATTATTTATTTAAAAAAAATAAAATATTTAAAATAGCAATTTAAAACTAATCGGATGTGGCAATCCCAAAATTTCTGTCTCATGCATGTGAATATTTCAAAAAGCGCTACCAATGCGCGAAAATAAAATAACAAACTATGCTCATCATGAGGATTCTAAGGACATGAAATTCCATGCATTATTTCTTGAAATAGGACAATTCCAATATTGGAAAAAATGCAACATAAAAAGTGCCACTTGTTGGGCAACTTATACCAAAACATAAAGTGCAATAATATTTATCAAGCTATACCTGAATCTGAAATTTGGTGAAAAAATTCGTGCATTAGCTCTTGGATTAGAACTATTGAAGGAATCGGGAAAAATTCAGCATAGCATCATCACCTATTGGATTATTGACACTAAAATATAAACAGAGCTAGTTCATATCACGGATTTACTAAATCTGAAGTTTAATAAAAATCCGCATTTTAGTTATTGAGATAGAGCTCTTGCAAAAATCGTAAAAGGATAAAACATAGCAGTGCCACCTGTTGAATGATTTACAACAATAACTGATCAGTTTCAATGTATATCAAGAGCTATCTGAATATGCATTTTTATTAAACTCCGTGCATTATTTTTTGAAATAGAGCTACTGCAAAAATCCTGAAAAATGCAGCATAGCAGCGCCACATGTTAAGCAATTCATATGGAAATGTAAACAAAACTATTTCATATCATGGATTTACTCAATCTGAAGTTTAGGGGAAATCCGTGCCTAAAGATTAGGGGAAATCCTAATGATATAGATGTTGCATAAATTGTAAGGAAAAAAAAATGCAGTATAGCCAGGGCCCGCTTATGAATTAGAAGTAGGGGAAGCCCGGCGTCCAATTGGGGGCCCCCTATTAATCAACTATTTTTTTAAACTTATTTATTTAATAATCTATTTTTCACATGCTTAGATGATATGAAATTTTGCTATCAAAATTTCGATAAATAACATTTTTAATATTAAACTCAAACGATTATATGTTTATTATACATATGAAAAAGTATTTTATTAGATACATAATTAAATATAACAAATTAATTTTGTAAGAAACAAATATGAAACTATAATTAAGAATATTTCAACTTCAAAATATCTTTTTATGATTTTCAAATTACAACATAATAAGAAAACCAAAATCCTTATGCAAAAAAATCCATTATTTTTTTTATCATGAATTTTTTTTCATCTAAAAGTTAAGTTTGAAAAGTAAATTTTGGGGCCCTAAAATCAATGGGTAAGCACGGGCTTCACGGGCCTATTCGGTAAACAGGCCCTGAGTATAGCAGCGCCATTTGTTGAGAAATTTACACCAAAAACAAATCAGCAACAATTTATATCAGGGACTACCTGAATATAAATGTTTAGCAAATTCAGTGCATTAATTCTTGAGATACAGCGCCCACAAAACTTATGTCACAGACAGAGCCATAGACTCATAAATAGACATTTTGTAAAAAAAAAAAAAAAAAAAAAAACTGTTTTTTGGAATCTCTGACTCTTAAAACGTAAAAAACTGGAATTCGATAATTTTCATGAATCCAATACTTTCTTCATATAAAAATAAAAGAAAGTAAAAACATTAACTATGAACAATTTGGAATATTTTCTTTTAGACATCTTACAAAACGCACATAGATAAGCAAAATAAATGTTGCAAAGAAATATTCGTATCTACCAATGTATCACTTTTCTTACTATGATCCTTCTAGTAATTTTTCTTGAAGATGTGGCCATTTACTCTGCATATAAATGTGAGTAATACTGGGTGCATAATTTATGCATACATATAATACATATGAAGTTTAGCACTAGCCACTTCCACATTATCCACAAAAAATTCTATCATTCATCATGAGAAATCATTCCAAAATATTCATTGCCCCCCTTCCCCTTCCCCCCGTCATAGCCGTAATCGGACCCTAGTTTCCTTTATATTTAACAAGATACTCTGCATTTAACATTTCATTGCTAAGACTGTGGCAAACTCAGTAGTACATTTTTCCACCCCCTCCCCCACCCTCCGCAGAGTACCAAGAATGCCGAAATAAATTAAAAATCATCAGGTGATATTATTTACTAAAAATATGCATTTTCTAAAATTGATCCAGAAAGTCTGTTATAGATTGTATACTCCCTCCTCAGTGAATGAAAGGGGGACAAATTGAAACAATCATTACATCTTTGAAAAAAAAAAAAAAAAAAAAAAAAAAAAAAAAAAAAAAAAACCGTATAATCTTAAAAATATTAATATTTGTATAAACGAGATCTAAAATTTAAACTAAATTCGAAGCATTAGACAGACTTTAATACATTTAAAAAGCAATTAAATTTAAAAAATATATATATCAATTAAGAAAATAATCAATTTTAAAAATTGTTTCATATTTAGTGTAAATAGTCTTTTATTTCAGACTTTAAAATGTACATGTATATTTAAGAAATATAAAACCTCTATCACATAACTTATAACTTCACTTACATTTTTTAAAATAGGCTTAAAACATTTTTTAAATGTTTAGAGATCCTTTTTGAAAAAGAAACTTGGTCAAAATAGAGCTTTTATTCAGCAAAGAGGGTGTTTTGTCCGGTGGAGTTTTTGTCCGGTGGGGATTTTGTCCGGTGGTGATTTTGTCCGCGGGGATTTTGTCCGTGGGGATTTTGTCCTGGACTCATCCGGAGTACGCTCTACTATATCAGCAAGATCTGAATATTTTTAAAACTTCGTTATCGTACGAACGCACCTCATTTGCTACGTTCACGTGCAATTTCCAACTTGTTTATTATTATTTTTGATTAGATTTTTATAAAATTTGAATAAATTCGATAAAATTCAGCAAAAATCCTCTTCATTATGTTTCAAACCACTCACAAGGATGGTCTCCATACGGGCATACCCCGAAAAATCTGAAAAAATTACAGAATGTTCTTCTCGTGTGGGTATATATGTTTATAAAAAAATTTCGGCGGAACCTCCATTCAATAGCCGTAAAAAAATAATGAAAATTTCGTTATTTGGCGATTTATCGCCGGTTGGCGAAGGAATGTAATTTCATAAGATACTTTATATCAAATACACTTCCAGAAAAAAAAAGTTTCATGTTGAACTTGTTTTGATAAATACAATTTAAATAACTTCAGTTTTGTCAGTTTTAGATTGTCTTAAGCATAATTTTCTGATATCGATATTTATATATATTAATATTCAAATTTAACCACCAAAAATATACGATTCAAAACGAAACTCATAATTTAAATTAATTAAAATTGTTTCAAGCTCAAAGTCCAATTGAGAATTGTCGAATAGATTTTGTTGCTATGGAAACACCTGGCCTTTTTTTTAAATACATTTAAATGCATGAAGATAATTTTTCTCAATATGATTTTTTTTAATCTATGAAAACATTTTTTCCAGTGATTAATTATGTATATATATGTATATAATATATTAAAGTCTCTTGTTTATGTTTAAATTCATTGAATACCATTTACAAGCATTCTAAATATAAAATATACCGCAGTTTCAAGTTGCATTATAATTGTTTGTTTTTGGCGAGGAAAACGGCTGCTCGCCAAATCGAGTGACGCTTTCGTCTTTTTACGCCAAATATTCGAAACTATTTTATTTTTTTACATAATTTCTAATGCGATTCCGCCGCTAATTTTGACTGATACTTTATTACATACATATGCACTTTAACTAGTATTTTTTTTCATAAAATTCTGAGTATGCCCAGTATGGAGACCTTCCTTGTCAGTTTTTGCGCTGTTATATATGAAAATACAGACGGACAGACTGACGAACGGACGGGATGAGTACTACAGGTGCTACACATTCATATAATAACGAACACACCTAATATTGAGAAATAAACAATGATTACTGTTATTACTAGACTCAGGTGCAATCATATCGATAATCGGTTTGCCAACTACAGGGAGTTGTGATTATCACCAGCTAAGTGCTCCAATTTGTTCTCAACTGCTCCGCTCGCAATCGACAAGCAGAAAACGTTTTCACACATTGCCACATTCATTTTTTATTAACAGAGAGATATCAAACTGGAATGCCTGACTACGGAAGCGATTTCGCATCGAACTTAGATTTTCATTCTTTGATCAATAAATTACATATCGCGTTATAAGCTATTTCGAACGCGCGATCACCCGTTTTTCTCTTGCTTTTCGACCGGTTTTTCTGCTTTCGTCGGGAAATGTGCTCAAAAACGTCCACTTTGAAGTCTTGTTATGAAAAATCTATTGTTTTAAAAAAAAAAACAGAAAACTGAGTGCGATTAGGTAGTTTCTGAATAACAACCCCTGCTCGTTTCATGAGCTCGTTTCTGAATAAAAATTAGTTAAAATTTGTGTCACAAAGTTGCTCTTTTTGATTTAAGATCATCCTTAAGTTATTTGTATCATCCGTATACTAATTAAATTGACTTTAAAATCATTGCAAAAGACGCCTGGCTATTATTACCTACCCATCATATGTAGTATAGGGTAAATCTTGCAATCGTTTTGAAACATTGAAAAACAAATTTTTTGACGGATTTAAACGTATCAGACATTGGAGATTCCGAAAAACATATTTTTAGGAAAAAAATTTTTGCCGTCCGTCTGTCTGTCTGTTCGTAAACGCTCGATCTCCCTAACAAATTGAGATAGGGACTTGAAATTTTGCATGTACTTAGCATGTAAGAATGGAAAGAAGCCTATTTAATACCAGTAACCTCGATTATCCGGAACTATTTTTTTCGGACTCTCGAAAAATTCGTTCTGGTGATAGGTATATAAAAATTTTCAAAAATTTTTATTTTAAGGAGTGGACATAAAAGGTAATAAAATAACATAATTTTTTCAGAAAGAACGAAGTCTACCGGGTTATGAGTTGCCGAGATATGTTTAATCCTGTTTTCCACATTCATCGATTTTTCTTGACCCTGTATTTCATTCAAATTTCAATTCAGAGGTATATTTTAATTGGAAATGAGACTGAATTCGACACAATAAATTTATAGTTAATAGATTTATTATTTTTGGAATTATAAGAATGTTTCTTTTACATAGTTCGGTACTACCTGAGTAGTTGGGCGTTTTATATAATGTGTCTAAATGGGTTCGTCCACAATTCATGAATAGAGCATTACTACGTATATTAAAAACATTTAAATATACGTTTAAATTTTGCTTTGGAATTGCAGTGCATTTTATAAATATTTTACAAATGTTTTATTTTCATATTTTATATTATGCATAACCATGATGGGTAAGTATTACGGTGGCCCCCAACGACTAGCTTTTGTATTTAATGTTATAATAGGGACACTGGATAATTTTCAAGGAAAAGGTTTGGATTTTTTTGTTAGGATGAGCGTCGGTTATCTTAATAGTTTATACCGACTTATTAAATTTCTTAACAAACTGAAAAAAAATATATTTGAAAAATTTCAGAGTTGTAATTGGAAAAAAATAAATATTTTGTAAATGGATTTGGGAGGGGGGGCCTTTGAAGCCCAGGGCTCATGGGAAAATCCCCTGTCTGTCCATGCAATAAAATCGGCCTACTGGACATCATTTGTTTTCTGTAAAATATTCTAGAAATATTCTTTTATCTTTAAGCTGTTCAATATTCAGAATAGGAAAATCTATTTTTCTGCAAAATCTTTTTCGATTTTAAATTAAAAGGATTTCTGGTATCAAGAGTGAAACAAAATCGCGGATTTTCATATATTAGCATTTTATTCTTGATTCTTTTGATTCTTGAAAACATCTCTGGCAAGCTAAAAGATAGAAAAAGCTTGATAAACCAAATTCAAAGATAAAAATTATGTCAATATGTATAATTTGGCTATTAGTTTGGCGATTTGTATAATTTGGCGAAATGGGTCGACGGGATAACAGAGTAGTACCTAATATCGTTATGAGTAAAAATGCGATGTTTTAAATAGTGACGTCATTTTCTCTTCAAAAAAATTTTTTAAGTTACTGTTATTAGTAATATGAAAAAGGCATCCGTAATGATATTGTAATTCCCATTTATCTGGTTGCTGAATGACATCATTTTAATCATTTGAAATTTTTCTCATTTTGCTTTAGATATTAATTTTTATCATAAATTAGTTTCTGTTATTTTATTTACATTATTAATATTATTTCTCAGTAAATATATTTTTTTTTACCTCAATAAGTGCATAATTATACGCAATCATTTTGGAAAATAAATTTTTATTATCGAGAGAAAAGCTAAACTTAGTTGCCACCATTTTGAAGAAATATCGTAAAAAGCATTTAAAATTAAAATTAAAATATCAAAATGAAAATAAATTAAAAAATTACTAAACTGGGCACAGCTACAAATAAATAGCTTTCATTTAAAAAAATAATTATCAAAATCGGTTGAGTAGAAAATTCAGGACTGATGACACGACATTTTTTAGGTTGTCAGAAAGAAATAGCATCGGAGGCTAAAAAGAGTGTTAAAAAAAAAAAAAAAAAACCCACCACAAGTTAATTATGAGGCATCGATCTTTTTGATTGGCAATAGTAACGGGAAAATCTCTCATAGCTAACTCTAGCAAACAAGTGATTGTATTTAGTTTTGATTCAGAAACTAGTAATAGAAATGAATTTAAAATTTTTTGATACGCACACAAGGAGTTTATAGAACTCTAAAGGAGGTTAAAATCACGTCTAAGGTTTCAAACTTCGAGATGGCATCATTAGGTCGTGATTGCTGAGCAGAAAATACATTCCAGAGTTTGAAACGAATCATCACTTGACATCTGCAAAACCTTTCTCTATAGCATTAATTTACTAATTTTTACAATAATATAATAAACTTAATTTAATATTACTTACCCATCATACGTAGTATAGGGTAAGTCTTGCAATCGTTTTGAAAATCGAAAATTTTTTTTGACGGATTTACACGTTTCAGATAGTGGAGATTTCGAAAAACATATTTTTAGAAAAAAAATTTTGCCGTCCGTCTGTCTGTCTGTCTGTCTGTCTGTCTGTAAACGCTCTATTGAGATAGAGACTTGAAATTTTGTATGTAGTTAGTATGTAAGAATGGGACGAACCCTATTTAATATCAGCAACCTCGATTATCCGGAACTATTTTTTTCGGACTCTCGAAAAATTCGTTCTGATGAAAGGTATATAAAAATTTTCGAATTTTTTTGTTCTAAGGAATGGACGTAAAAGGCAATAAAATAACACACATTTTGCATATAGAACGAAGTTGATCGGATTATGAGTTGCCGAGATATTTGTAATCTTGTTTTCCACATTCTTCGATTTTTCATGACCCTGTATTTCATTCAAATTTCAATTCAGAAGTATATAATTGGAAATGAGACGCTTAATCCGACGCAGTTAATTGTTAGTTAATAGAATTATTACTTTTGGAGTTATAAGGATGTTTCTTTTACGCAGTTCGATACTACTTGAGTAGTTTGGCGTTTTATATAATTTGTCGAAATTGGTACATCAGCAGTTCTTTAATATAGCATTACTATGTACATTAACAATATTTAAATTTTGTTTATGAATTGCAATGCATTGTATAAATAGTTTCACATGTTTTATTTTCATATACATATCCATGATGGGTAAGTATTACGGTGGCCCCCAACGACTAGTTTTTGTTTTATAAGCAGATCTGTAATTCACTGCATATAAATTATATATTTCAACCAGTGTTCTCGCTGACATTTGACCAACGTTAGTAATTTGGCTAATTAAAATTAAAACTAGTCGTTGGGGCCACCGTAATACTTACCCTGTACATATATAATATATGAAAATAATACATTTTGAAAACTATTTATAAAATGGATTGCAATTCCAAAACAAAATTTAAACGTGTATTTATATTTTTATTGTGCATAGTAATGCTGCATTAAAGAGTTGCTGATGAATCTCTTTCGATAAATTATACAACACGCCTAACTACTCAAGTAGTACTGAATTGCGAAAAAAAAAACATCCTTATAACTCCAAAAATAATAATCATATTGACTAACAGTTTATTGCGTCGATCTTCAAAATCCATCCATGGTACCATCCAAAAACTAGTCGTTGGGGAGTCACCGTAATACTTACCCATCATGGATATGCATAATATAATATATGAAAATAAAACATGCGTTAACTATTTATAGAATGCAATGCAACTCCAAAACAAAATTTAAACGTGTAATTAAATATTTTTAATATACTCTATTAACTAATTGCTGATTAACCAATTTTGACAAATTATGTAAAACTCCGAAATGCTCAATTAGTTTCGGATTGCGTGAAAGAAAGATCCTTATAACTCCAAAAATAATAGTCCTGTTAACTTACAATTTACTGCGTCGTATTAAGCGTCTCATTTCCAATTAAAATATATCTTTGAATTGAAATTTGAATAAAATACAGGGTCATGAAAAATCGAAGAATGTGGAAAACAGGATTACAGATATCTCGGCAACTAATCATTCGATCGACTTCGTTCTTTATGCAAAATTTGTGTTATTTTAGTGCCTTTTACGATAACTCCTTAAATTAAAAAATTTCGAAAATTTTTATATACCTTTCATCAGAACGAATGTTTCGAGAGCCCGAAAAAAATAGTTCCGGATAATTGAGGTTGCTTATATTCAATAGGCTTCGTCCCATTCTTACATACTAAGTACATACAAAATTTCAAGTCTCTATCTCAATTCGTCCGGGAGATAGAGCGTTTACAGACAGTCAGACGGACGGACGGACGGCAAATTTTTTTTTTCTAAAAATATGTTTTTCGAATTCTCCACTGTCGAAAACGTGTAAATCCGTCTAAAAATTTTTGTTCGATGTGTTCAGAACGATTGCGAGACTTACCCTATACTACGTATGATGGGTAAGTAAAAAGACTTGGCAAAATAATTTTGCCGTGTAGCACAAAAAATTATCTTTAATCCTTTTTTTTTTTCAATATATTTTAAAATAATACCTAAGTTTTTATACCAAGTTTTTATAACTGCGACAAAGATTGTTATTAATCTCTACTATCCGTTACAAATATATCAAAAATATGTATGCATTTGTATGAAAAACGAAAAAGAAAAGAAAGAAAAAGCAAAAATTGAACACTAGCAATTTGGCGAATCTAATCACTTGTTTACTCGCCAAATGAAGAATATACTCGCAATTTGGCGCAATGGCGAGCGACAGCGAGAAGCCTGATTTCAACCAGCCTAAACAAAAATTTTGGTTGCAAGTTGAAAAATCTGCTTACACGTCTGATGCTCTAACCGACTACCATCCAGATAACTTATTCAGATAAATAGACGGTGAAATTGGAGATTTATTTTGAACTAGCAGCCTTCGCCCGCTACGCTGGTCAGTTTTTTTTAAAGAAACTTTGAATCAAACGAAATTTTTATATCATAGTAATTTTTAGTTTTATATCGTACTTTAGACTGTCTGTCATCGATGAAAAATCAGTCATCTAAACGGAAAGTTCAATGTTAGTCACCAATGAATGACATAGCGCGCAACATGTTAACAATTTTAATCTTATAAAAATTCATTCAGCGGAACTTTTAAAATAAAGCCAAACTTTTGTAATTGGGTTCATCTGATAAAAAACATTTCCTAAGTATTCAATTAAACAACGTAGAATTCTATATTTCATTTGTTACAAAATTTCTGAGAAATTATCCAACTAACAATGTAAAATCCATTAAAATCTATCTTGTAGAACTTAAGTTATAAGTGGCCGCAATGAAATTTTACTTTGTGTTATATATATATTGAGATAATTAAATATAGCTTACATAATCATGTTAACCTGATTATAGAACTCTCTTTCAAAATTGTAGGTTCAATAGATATTTTTGTGCTGTGATTAATACGAAATCAAGACTTTCTTTTATGTATATAAATAAGGATTGAAAATTTCAGGTTTTTGCGCCGAAGACACCGCCAAATCAGGAAAATGTGAAGTATCTCGCGAACTACTGAACTTAAAAGAATTTGCTTGGTACCATTCGATTCAGCATAAAAAAATACACTAAAATATGTTATTATATGAAAAATAACTACAAAAGCCGATTTTTAAGGAATTTTTTAAAAGTTTGTTCCTTTTTTTAACCCCTTTGGGTATGGAATTTTCGAAAATCCCTTCTTAGCAGCACTCGATGTTATCAGAAGTATTTTTACCCCCAATTTTTAAGATTATAGGTTCGGCAGATTTTTTTTGTGCTGTGAATAATACGAAATCCAGACTTTCTTTTATATATATATACAAGTTGGAAATTGCACGTGAACGTAGCAAATGAGGTGCGTTCGTACGATAACGAAGTTTTAAAAATATTCAGATTTTGCTGATATAGTAGAGCTTACTCCGGATACAGTATAGTAGTCGAAATCTTTATGTTTCTGTAAATATGCAGGAAGTAATTTTTATTACACCTCATCAACGTATATCTTATTCATAAAATGTGAAATAGTTGAATATAATTAAAACACGTACCAAACCATGTTTCCCCGTATAGAATTATATAGTGGAATACTTTTGTGCGGCCCTGTAATTTAATAATAAAAATTCTTTCCATCACAGATTATACAGGATGCATATTTTAGTATATATTTCATAGATTCATGCCAATTCTATTATGTTCGAATGAGTGTAACACGATTAAAATGCATTTGAAACTTTTTCCCCATTGACCGTCATGTAACGGAATCCTTTTGATTGTCCCTGTCATTGATCTATGCATCCGATTTTCATAACATTTGAAATGACTCGACAAAATTACGCAATAATTATATGTTTTAAATTTCAAACGATTAAAATGCATTTAAAACTTTTTTCCCTATTGACCGTAATGTAACGGAATCCTTTTGAATGTCCCTGTAATTGATCTGTGCATCCGATTTTCATAAAATTTGAAATGACTCGACAAAATTATGTTATAATTATGTATTTTAAATTTCAAACGATTCGGTTGGGTAGTTTTTGCGTTGTTATATGCGGACAGACGGACAGACGGACGGACGGACTGAGTGTCAACAATAAGTGCTACGTATTTACATAATTACGAACGCACCTAATAAGGATTGAAAATTTAAGGTTTTTGCGCCGAAGACACCGCCAAATCAGGAAAATGTGAAGTATCTCGCGAACTACTGAACTTAAAAGAATTTGCTTGGTACCATTCGATTTAGCATGAAAAAATACACTAAAATATGTTATCAGTTGAAAAATAACTACAAAAGCCGATTTTTAAGGAATTTTTTAAAAGTTTGTTCCTTTTTCTAACAACCTTAGGGGTGGAATTTTCAAAAATCCCTTCTTAGCGGCACTCGATGTTATCAGAAGTATTTTTACCCCAATTTTCAAGGTTTTCGGTTCGGCAGATTTTTTTTTGTGCTGTGATTAATACGAAATCCAGACTTTCTTTTATATATATAGATAATGTTTTTCAAATTCGATGTTTAAGCATTCAGAATAGGAAAATCCATTTTCCTGCTGAATCTCACTTTCTTTTTTCGATTTTAAATCAAAAGGATTTCTCGAATCAAGAGTAAAACAAAATCGCTGTAACCTATTTGCATTCCCCTCCCTCAGGCCTGTCAAAACGTCTCAGAATTTTTTATCTGACCTGATTTTTATCTGTCAACATTTTATTCTTTAATAACCTTTTTCGTGAAAAATTCAAATAAAATTTGCAAAAAACGAAAATATTTTCTCATTTGTTTAAAAACTAGCTGATCCACCCGGCGTTGCATGGTACCATACATGATTTCAAACAAATTGTGAATATTTAAATTCTCTTTTCAAACTAAAATAATATATATATACTAGCTGACCCGCCCGGCGTTGCCCGGGTCCGTAATAATAATCCTAAACGAACTTGAAATTTTTATGATTTAATCTTTAACTCGAAATATGTGTAAATACACTATTAAAAACTTGACCTTTTTGCTGCATCGTCACTCCACCGCTTTTATAGAAAATGATTACTTCAGCCTATTATGGAGCATTCTCATAGGTCAAAAGAGAGATATTCTATAAAAGCGGGGGAGTGATGATACAGCAAAAGGGTAATTTTTTTTACAGTGTACATTATATTAAATGCGTGCCCCCTGACTCTGACAAAAATTGGTTAAAAAAAGTAATATTTAGCTGCAAAAGTACCCAAAATGATTGCAATGGGAAACGCTGGAGGGAATATGTGTCCAACGATTGCGTGATTTTCGTGTTAAACTGTTGATAT
This sequence comes from Maratus speculifer, assembly GCA_964019185.1. Lineage (NCBI taxonomy): Eukaryota > Metazoa > Arthropoda > Arachnida > Araneae > Salticidae > Maratus > Maratus speculifer. The sequence goes on along the minus strand of CAXHSM010000012.1, from coordinate 421,832 downwards.
TATCCTTAAAATTACGTTAAGTGACTTAACTAAATACATTTTTCACATAGATATCCCAAGTGAAATATTTTGAATTTCAAACTAATTATATCTCTCTTAAATCCGACTATACCGTGAATGAAATCGATTCTCGATGATTAGCCAAAAGGTTAGTATATAGTATTATAATTTCAGAGCCATTTTACAAAAATAGGTGCATATTTTTTATCAAACATGCGTAATGTTCATTCTGTGAACAAACTCCTAACCGTAACCTAATTGTAATCATAACTTGTCTGTAACCTAGCTGTATCTTAACAGTAACCTAACTGTAAACTTAAATATACCATAAATGTAACCTGGCCGTCACCTTATCATAACCTACCCATAATCTAACCACAACCTTACCGCAACTTAACCTTAACCTAGCTGTAACTTAACCATGACCTAACTGTAACCTAACTGGAAAATAAATATAACATAAGGCTCACCGGAACGTAATTGCAACCTAACTGTTACCTAACCGTAACCAAGTTCTAATTTAACACTAACTATAAACGAAATATCTTAACCATCTCGCGCTAAGTACTTAGTTTCACTTTCCACCGCTACGAAGCGCATTATGTTTTGTAGAATATCCGAATTTTAGGTTTGGATTGGATTCATGTTCATGGAAATTATTTTGTCTTCTTCGGACACGGTTATGGTAGTTTGGAATATTTTTGTTCAGTTTAGATTCGGTTCAATTCAGATTTCGTAGGTTTTTTTCCTTCAAATGAGATTTTTAAGTTCGGTTCGGGTTGTACTTCCATGGAAATTATTTTACCTAGTTCCAATGAGGTTATACTTCACTGAAATATTTTTGTTAGGTTCAGATTAAGTTTGGTTCAAATTTGGGGATTTATTTCTTTTTTTACAAATTTTCTGGTTCGGATTGGGTTTATGCCCATGGAAATTATATTGTCTTGTTCGTATCTGATTATAGTTATTTGGAATATTTTCGTCGGATTCAGATTTGGTTCGATTCAGATTTCAGGTATTTTTTGAAATTGATTTTTAAGGTTCTGGTCGGATTCATATCCAGAGAAATTATTTTGTTTTGCTCGGGTCCGGTTTTGGGTCTTTGGAATATTTTTTTGGGTTCAGATGTCATTCAATTCAGATTTCGGTTTTTTAATGAAATTTTTAGGTTCAGGTTAGGTTGCGCATCAACGGAAATTATTCTGCATTGTTTGAATAAGGATATGCTTCTCTGGAATATTTTTGTCAGATTCAGATTTAGTTCAGTTTTTTAGGTTCGGATTGGGTTCATGTTCATGGAAATTTTTTGTCTTGTTCAGATCCGGATATGGTTCTGTGGAATATTTTTGTCTGGTTCATATTTGGTTCGATTCTAATTTCAGGTATTTTTTTCAAATGGAATTTTAGGTTCGGATCGGGTTCATGTCCACGGAAATTATTTTCTCTTATTCGAATCCGGTTATGGTTCTTTCGAATATTTTTATCGGATTCAGATGTAGTTTGCATAAAATTTCAGGTTTTTTTTCAAATGGAATTTTTTAGGTTCGAATCAGGTTTATGTTCACGGAAATTATTTTGTCTTACTCTCATCGGGTTATAGTTCTTTGGAATATTTTTATCGATTTCAGGTTTCGTTCTGGTCATTTTTCGGGTTTTTTCAAAGAAAATTTTTAGGTTCAGGTCGAGTTGCATATACACGAAAATTATTTTTCCTTGATCGGATTGGAGTATGCTTCATTTGAATATTTTTGTGGGATTCAGATTTGTTTCGGGTAAGATATCAAATCCATAGTTTTTTTTCAAATGGAATTTTTAGGTTCGGGTCGGGTTTATGCTCATGGAATTTTTGTCTTGCTTGGATCGGAGTATAGTCTGTTTTTTTCTGGTTGGGATCGGGTTATGTGTTAATACGCCTAAACATTATGTTTTGCTACTATTTTTTTAGTGGCTATTTTTGATATATAATTTATTTTGCTATTTGATAATTTATTACTGTGTATGAATCGTCTGCCGATTCGAACAATTGTACGTCAAACAGCCAGTTCATTTTTGTTTTAAAAACAAATTAAAGTCTTAATAAAATTTTAACTTAAATAAAATGCATTCAAATTTAATCAATGATTAAAAAAAACTGCTAAAAAAGCCTCATATATACATATATCTATATTTACTGCATTATAGCTAACCACACATACATTCTAATGTACGAAGTACCAACGATCTGACGTAACAGCTGTGTTCAAAAATTCTAAGTTAAACTGACATTTTGCCAGTCTTTAAATTTTAAAGGTCTTTGGGGAAAAAAACAGTCACTTTTGAAATGTCAAAATATCAAATTGGTTTCTTTCGTAGAGTAAAAAGAAATTAATAGAGTGGAAGTATTATCTCTGGAGGTGATGCTAAAAATTTAACCCTACATTAAGTCCAATTAAGTACCAACAAAAGTACGTGCTTTGACACGCCTATCAATTGAAACAGGTTTAAACCCGTATTTTTTTCCTCTTGTTTCTTAAAAAGAACTAATCTATCGCTTCACCGGTAAAAATTTATTAATTATTTTATCATATGTGTTTTAAATATCAATATAGAAAATTATTTTAACGTTTTGCTTGAAAATATAACATTCTTTTGTTAATACATTAAAATCGTCTGCAGTCAGAAATCTATATTTTAGATTAATATTTATTACTTAAGTTTTCATACATGATTTTAAAAGAATTAATTTGATATTTAATTATTGCTAATTTTCCAATTTACTTCATTTTAAAAGCGAACATTTATTTTAATAAATAATAATAGAACAAAGACCATTTTAAAAATTTGCTATTTCCTCTTAAAATATGCTTCAATTGTAATTCATTTCTTTCAATTCGTCTTATAATACAAAATCCCTCCCACGTCCTTTTGTTTGGCACATTAAAATTTGAGCCATAAATGGTTTCATATTGCAAAATTTTTTGAGGCTTACTTCACCGCCACTTATTTCATTCCTCTATGGGTTTTTTTAATTCTATCTCAGCTTTCTTATCACGTCTAAGAAAATTTTTACACAACCAACCAACCGTAAACAAACGAAAGAGAAAAAAAATGGAAAAACATGATTTTTTATGAGAGTGACCTCTCGATTTTAATTAATTACTCAGTTAATAATAGGAATTTCGAAATTCTGAAGCTCAGGTGCAACAGGAGAGATTTAGGGCTACTCTAAAAAAAAAAATTTGAGCTTCGTACATGCTGTAGGTTTTGCTAGCCATCGCAGACACACACACAGACACAGACACACACACAGACACACAGACAGAGCGTTTTGTTCTTTTATTAGTATAGATATATATAATTTTATTTGAAGAATATTTTAAATTTTATCTGAGTGAACACATGTATGTATTTCTGTTACAAAAACCATGTTTTGGCAGGATAAAGAAATATAGGCGTGGATTTTATCTGTTTTGAACCACAAAAATAATGCAATAATTGAATTATTTTAAAAGCGCGCAAGGTGCGCTGCACATCTGAACCAATCCTGCAAAACATAAAAGGAGTAATTATCTAATTTACTACTTTTACTTACCCATCATACGTAGTGTAGGATAAATCTTGCAATCGTTTTGAAACATCGAAAAAAATTTTTGGACAGATTTACACGTTTCAGATACTGGAGATACCGAAAAACATATTTTTAGAAGAAACAAGTTGGAAATTGCACGTGAACGTAGCAAATGAGGTGCGTTCGTACGATAACGAAGTTTTAAAAATATTAAAATCTTGCTGATATAGTAGAGTGTACTCCGGATACAGTATGCCCCACCAGTGGCCGAGAGGTTGGGACCTCTCAACTTGTAAACGGCAGGTGCTGGGTTCGAACACAATCGCGGCTGTCGGCCTAACCGTTCGGAGTTTTCCGTGGTTTTCTTCGAACCTTGAGGTAAATACGGGTTAGGTTCCCTTAGAAAGACCCCCACGGAGGGCACTCCCCCTGGTCCTATATCCCTAGCGTAGATAATCGGACGACAAAAATCAACCAACCAACCGGATACAGTATAGTAGTCGAAATCTTTGTGTTCCTGTAAATATGCAGGGAGTAATTTTTATTATACTTCATTAACGTATATCTTATTCATAAAATGTGAAGTAGTTTAATATGATTAAAACGCCCCCCAAACAATGTTTCCCCGTATAACATTATTTAGTGGAATATATTTGTGTGGCCCTGTTATTTAATAATAAATATTCTTTGCATCACAGATTGTACAAAATCTATTTTTTACTACATATTTCATACATTCATGTCAATTCTGTTATATTCAAATGAGTGTAACACCATTAAAATGCATTTTAAACTTTTTTCCCCATTGACCGTAATATAACGGAATACTTTTGATTGTCCCTGTAATTAATTAATGCATCCGATTTTCATAACATTTGAAATGACTCGACAAAATTATGTAATAAATATACGTTTTAAATTTCAAACGATTAAAATGCATTTGAAAATTTTTCCCCCATTGACCGTAATGTAACGGAATCCTTTTGATTGTCCCTGTAATGGATCTATCCATCCGATTTTCATAAAATTTGAAATGGCTCGAAAAAATTATGTAATAATTATGTATTTTAAATTTCAAACGATTCGGTTGGGTAGTTTTTGCGTTGTTATATGCGGACAGACGGACAGACAGACAGACAGACAGACAGACGGACGGACGGACTGAGAGACAACAATAGGTGCTACGTATTTACATAATTACGAACGCACCTAAAAAATTGCTGTCCGTCCGTCTGTTTATTGTCTGTTTATTGACGCTGTATCTCCTGAACAAATTGAGATAGAGACTTGAAATTTTGTATGTACTTAAGTATGTAAGAATGGGACTAGGCCTATTGAATATCAGTAACCTCGATTATCCGGAACTATTTTTTTCCAAATCTCGAAAAATTCGTTCTGATGAAAGGTATATAAAAATTTTCGATTTTTTTTATTTTAAGGAGTTGACGTAAAAGGCAATAAAATAACACAAATTTTGCATAAAGAGCGAAGTCGATCGGATTATGAGTTGCCGAGATGTGTATAATCCCGTTTTCCACATTCTTCGATTTTTCATGACCGTGTATGTCATCTAAATTTCTATTCAGACACATATTTTAATTGAAAATGAGACTCTTAATACGACGCAGTAAATTGTAAGTTAACAGGACTATTATTTTTGGAGTTATAAGGATCTTTCTTTCACGCAATCCGAAACTAATTGAATATTTCGGGGTTTTACATAATTTGTCGAAATTGGTTAATCAGCAATTAGTTAATAGAGTATATAAAAATATTTAATTACGCGTTTAAATTTTGTTTTGGAGTTGCATTGCATTGTATAAATAGTTAACGCATGTTTTATTTTCATATATTATATTATGCATATCCATGATGGTAAGTATTACGGTGGCTCCCCAACGACTAGTTTTTGGATGGTGCCATGGATGGATTTTGAAGATCGATTATTAAATGGATCAGAAAAAACAAAGTCATCAAAACAGAAAAAATAACAAATGCGTATGCAATTTGTTGTTAGTATTCTTTCGTGAAATACAGTCGTTAAATCCCATATTTAACCGATGCTCTCATTGGCTGGCTGATTCGTTGCCACGGATTGTGGGTGAGCTGCAAATATTCTCTTACCCAGTAAGCTTTAATTAAAAAAAAAATCTAAATTGAAATTTAATAATCCGGCTGTGAAGTGCACTTTCCGGTATTAGCATCTACACATGATAAACATTTCAGAGACCTGGGAGTTATAATTTCGAGTTTATCTGCAGTCAGGCAGGCAGACATATTTTTTTATACAGGGTGTTTCGCTACCAGACCGACAAACTTTGAGGGATGATAGTAGACACGAAGACAAACATTATTAAATAGGTAACCATGGGGCGCAAATGTCTTCTGTAGGAGCTAGGGGCCATTAAAATTTAAGGTCCAAAATTTCAAACGATGATAAAAAACGGAAAAAAGGGTCGGTTCGTTTGCGGTTTTCACTAAAATTATTCTTTAAATCACGCTTTTTTTTGAAAATTTTTTTAAAAGTTACGTTCAAAAATTATCGATAGAGGGCGCTTTAGACTTTAGAGTAACGAACAACTACTTTTTACCGTTATTTTGTGCATGTGGTTGAAATTATTCTTAAGTTTAGACTTTAACTTAAATTTTAAGCTCATAATCGGAAACATTGGGATCGATTAACTAGCGAAAATTTAACGGTGAACAGAAAGGGAAATTTTAAATGCTCATAATTATTGGACAAACAAATCGATTTTGTTGCGGTTTGCGCGTAAGTCATTCCCTTGGTAATTATTTTATTCAAAATGACGTAGAGCATCGGTGTCCCCATTTTTTGATAGAGGGCGCTTTCGACACATCTCCGAAATTTCAATGGCATTACTCCTGTATGTTTTACTACCAGACCAAGATACTTCCAGGAAGTGTTAGGGATGCAAAAATGACTCGGAATCATATTATAATGCAACGTCGAAAATGCCTTTTTTAAGAGTTAGGGTTAAAGGAAGCAGAGAAAAAAGCAACTTGATAATTCTACAAAACGTTCTGTCGGAACTTCTGGTAAAAGCACATGTTCCTCTTTCGTTGCACCACTCTATAGTACGATGGAGCTCCTCCACACTTTACCAATGATGTTCCCAGACACCCTAACATAACATATGGACAGCGGTGGATAGGTAGTGGTGGCCTGGTTCATTGGCCTGCCAGATCGTCGCACCTACTTCATTATATCAATTACTTTTTTTAACCTACCTTTATTTCATTAGTGTATAATTTTTCTGTATTTTTTTAATGAACGTTGCTGGGTGGGGCTAGTTGAGCTCAAACCAATTAGTAGCCCCCCCCCCCCCACCTGGCTCAATCTGAATCTGAATCTGTATGGACTTCTGCTGGGGTCAAATGAAAAGTTGAATGTATGAGACTCCCGTACCGTCAGTGGAAGACCTCTCTCTCAGCTCGAATTTCTGTAGCTGCCAGAAAGCTGTCCGAGATGCCAGGAATTTTTCAAATAAGAGGAATTCCATGCATCGCTGCTGTCAAGCATGCACGACTACTTCTGGTCGTAATTTCGAACACCTTTTGTAGTAAAACCCTTAACTAAATTGTTTTCTTCTACATTAACGTGTTGCTGTTTCACTACCTGTTCTGTTGCTTTTTTCTATGCTTCTTTTAACCACAACTCGCTAAAAAGGCATTTTCAACGTTACATTCCTATGTGATTTTGAGTCGCTTTGCATCCCTAACACTACCTGTTAGTATGTTGGTCTGGTAGTTAAACACCTAGGAGTAATGCCATTGAAATTTAGGAGATGTGTCGAAAGCGCCCTCTATCAAAAAATGGGGACACCAATGCTGTACGTCATTTTGAATAAAATAATTACCAAGGGAATAACTTATACTCAAACCGCAACAAAATCGATTTGTTTGTCCAATATTTATGAGCGTTTAAAATTTCCCCCTCTGTTCACAGTTAATTTTTTGCTAGTTAACTGATCCCAACGTTTCCAATTATGGGCTTAAAATTTAAGTTAAAGTCTAAACTTTAGAATAATTTCAACCACATGCACAAAATAACGGTAAAAAGTAGTTGTTCGTTACTCTAAAGTCTAAAACACCCTCTATCGACAATTTTTGAACGTAACTTTTAAGAAAATTTTCAAAAAAAAGCGTGATTTAAAGGATAATTTTATTGAAAATCGCAAACGAACCGACCCTTTTTTCCGTTTTTTATCATCGTTTGAAATTTTGGACCTTAAATTTTAATGGCCCCTAGCTCCTACAGAAGACATTTGCGCCCCATGGTTTCTATTTAATAATGTTTGTCTTCGTGTCTACTATCATCCCTCAAAGTTTGTCGGTGTGGTAGCGAAACACCCTGTACATATAAAAAATCTTTTTAGTGAATATTTCAAATAAAAGTAAGAGACGAAAATTGGAAATTGGAATTTCAAGCTTTCAAAAATTTATTTCCAATAAAATATGCTTAAAAAAATACTAACCGGCTTCAAAAAAAAAAAAAAAAATAAATAAATAAATAAATAAATAAATAAATAAATAAAAATAAAAATAATAATAATAATAATAATAACAAGTTGGAAATTGCACGTGAACGTAGCAAATGAGGTGCGTTCGTACGATAACGAAGTTTTAAAAATATTCAGATCTTGCTGATATAGTAGAGCGTACTCCGGATACAGTATAGTAGTCGAAATCTTTACGTTTCTGTAAATATGCAGGAAGTAATTTTTATTACACCTCAGCAACGTATATCTTATTCATAAAGTGTGAAATAGTTGAATATAATTAAAACACGCCTCAAACGATGTTTCCCCGTATAGCATTATTTAGTGGAATACTTTTTGTGAGAAACTGTAATTTAATAATAAAAATTCTTTGCATCACAGATTGTACAGATTGCATATTTTAGTATATATTTCATAGATTCATGCCAATTCTATTATGTTCGAATGAATGTAACATCATTAAAATGCATTTAAAACTTTTTCCCAAATGACCGTAATGTAGTGGAATACTTTTGATTGTCCCTGTAAATGATTTATGCATCCGACTTTCATAACATTTGAAATGACTCGACAAAATTACGTAATAATTATATTTTTAAATTTCAAACGATTAAAATGCATTTCAATTTTTTTTCCCATTGATCGTAATGTAACGGAATCCTTTTGATTGTCCCTGTAATTGATCTATGCATCCGATTTTCATAACATTTGAAATGACTCGACAAAATTACGCAATAGTTACATGTTTTAAATTTCAAACGATTAAAATGCATCTGAAACATTTTTCCCTATTGACTGATTGATTGTCCCTGTAATTGATCTATCCATCCGATTTTCATAAAATTTGAAATGACTCAACAAAATTATGTCATAATTATGTATTTTAAATTTCAAACGATTCGGTTGGGTAGTTTTTGCGTTGTTATATGCGGACAGACAGACGGACAGACGGACGGACTGAGCGACAACAATAGGTGCTACGTATTTACATAATTACGAACGCACCTAATTGCCGAAACGGCAGTGAAGGCTTACTTTGGAGACACGAAATTTTTTTGTGTCTGTCTGTCAGTCTGTCTGTTCCGCGATAACTTCCGTAAAAAGTATCCGATTGGCTTGAAATTAAGTGGGTATGTTAGTGAGGCAATGGGATTAAGCTGTATAGTTTTTTGTAAGATTTGTTTCATTCGTTCCAAAAATATAGAATATTTTATTTTGCGCAATAATGCTTTTCTATTGCAAATCCAATGATTTCCATTTTTTTTCCTTGAAAGAAAAATGTCACATTATGATAAATGGATGCTGAATTTACCGGTTAAATTATTCGTATTGTTTTTAAATATTGTCTATTCATTTGTCAGATTTTTAAAATTATTACTGTAAATTCTGGAGATTTTTTTATAAATGTATTCCAATAATATAAGCGAATTTGTTTTAGAGACTTCCTTATTTCAAATGTTTTTATTTCATTTTCTTTATTTTATCTTAATTGTTGCTAAGAAACCATTCATCCTAAACCTTATTTTTATAATGTTATAAATTTGAATGCGTGTACGAAAATCTAAATGAAGTCAACGTTAAAACTGATGAATTAATATCTTTGTATCTTTGTGTATAACTATAACATAATCCAGAAAAGAACATAGGCTATGTTTTATTGATTTTATTCACATATTTTCCTTAATAATTCAAAATTTCCTTCTTTTTCATGCAGAATCAATAGCGATCTTTTAGACAAAATTTAACCAATTTCCTTTATCGTTGCCAAAAAAAAAAAAAAAAAAAAAAAATCAAAAGCTGGAATAATTTGTCAACGGCAATAAGTTTCAATTGAGCAAGTTCGATTCGAAAAATTAAACTAAGAAAAAATAAATATGACGTCAGAATTTAAAAAAAATAAATATAGTACTTTGTTAAATATTAAACACGGAAATTTGTTTCGTTAATAAGAATTTTTCTGACAAAAATAGGGGCATAATTAGAAGTAAAAGAAATAAAAAAAAATTATATTTTTAACAAATATTTCACCTCATAAAATTTGACGTCATAATTGAAATAAAACAGGTCTTTTATAGTAGTCGTTCAAAATATAAGAAACATGGATAGCAATAACTCATGAATAATGACGTCATTGTCGAAACTTCAGTGAAGGCTTATTTTAGCGACACAAAATTTATTGTTTTACCCCTGTCAGTCTGTTCTGTCTGTCTGTCTGTCTGGCCGCGATATCTGCCACAAAATGCAATCAAAACTTCTTTTTTTTCGGAAACAAAATTGTAAAACCCTAGATTACTGAATTTCCACTTTCAAAAGTTCCTGATACGTCATATTTAGGTGTGGACAGGTATGTAGAAGTATGAGGACAGTGAAAAATGCTTATTAAAACTGTTACTTATCCTTATAAATCAAAATGTATAAAGAAATACAAGATATACGATAACCATTAGTAAATTGATAGAAAGTTACAAATTTAAGTTTAATGAGACTACGGGGGGTTCAGGGGGGCGGAGCTCCCCTGAAGAAATCTACTATATTATAATAAAAAAAAAAAATAAAAGATCATGAAAAATTCAGAATATCCTAACATAACTAAATCTTTAATTTAACGCTTTTGTTGGCTGAAAACTTCTTATTCTTATTTTATTCTTATAAATAATTACGTAACTTGACATTTTTAAATTACAGTTTCCAGGAAGTTGAATATTACCCAAAGTGTGTTTAAAAAAGAAATGATGTGCAAAGCTGACGTTGAGGTTCTTGACCTGCAGATTTACTAGTAGGCTTATGATTTGAAAACGGTTGCAACATTGAAAGATGATTTGCGACAAATCATTGCCGAAACGTCAGTGAAGGCTTACTTTGGAGACAAGAAATTTTTTTGTTTCTGTCTGTCTGTCAGTCTGTCTGTTCCGCGATAACTGACTTAAAAAGCATTCGATTGACTTGAAATTAAGTGGGTATGTTTCTGAGGCACTGGGATTAAGCTGTATAGTTTTTGGTTAGATTTGATTCATTTGTTCGGAAAATATAGAATATTTTATTTTCCGCAATAATGCTTTTCTATGGCAAATCCAATGATTTTCATTTTTTTTTCTTGATACAAAATGACACATTTGATTAATGGAATTCAATGATAAATGGATACTGAAATTTACCGGTTAATTTATTCGTATTGTTTAGAAATTTTGTCTACGTATTTGTCAGATTTTTTAAGTTATTACTGTAAATTTTGAAATTTTTTTTATAAATGTGTTCCAATAATATAGACTAATTTGTTTTAGAGATTTACTTATTTCAAATGTATTTATTTCATTTTCTTTATTTTCTCATATTGGTTGCTAAGCAACCATTCATCCTAATTCTTATTAAAAATTTGAAAGCGTATACGATAATTTAAATGAAGTCAATATCAAAACTGATGAATTAATTAATGTCTTTGTATCTTTCCGTATAAATATAACATAGCCCAGAAAAGGACATAGATTATGTTTTATTAATTTTATTCAAATATTTTCCTTAATAATTCAAAATTTCATGCTTTTTCATACACAATCAATAGAGACTTTTTAGATACAATTTGACCAATTTCCTTTATCGTAGCCCCCCAAAAAAAAAAAAAAAAAAAAAAAAAAAAATCTGGAATAATTATTTTTCAACGGCAATAAGTTTCAATTGAGCAATTTCCATTCGAGAAATTAAACTAAGAAAAAATAAATAAACATGACGTCAGAATAAAAATAAAAATAGATATAGTACTTTTTGTTAAATATTAAACACGGATATTTGTTTCGTTAATAAGAATTTTTCTGACAAAAATGCAGACATAATTAGAAGTAAAAGAAAGAAAAAAGAATTATATTTTTAACAAAAAATTCACTTGGTAAAATATGACGTCATAATTGAAATAAAACAGGTATTTTATAGTAGTTGTTAAAAATACAAGAAACATGGATATCAATAACTCATGAATAATGACGTCATTGCCGAAACTTCAGTGAAGGCTTACTTTGGTGACTTGAAATTTATTGTTCATGAAATTGTTCGAAATTTATTGTTTATACCGTCTGTCAGTTTGTTCTTCTGTCAGTCTGTTTCGCAATAACTGCTGCAAAATGCAATCAAACTTTTATTTTCGGAAAAAAAAATTGTAAAACTCTAGATTACTAATATTACACTTTCAAAAGTTCCTTATACATCAGATTTAGGTGTTTGTGGTTGGCAGGCATGTAGAAGTGTAAGGTTAATGAAAAATGCTTGTCCAAACTATTACTTATCCTTATAAATCAAAATGTATAAAGAAATGCAAGATATACGATAATCATTAGCACAATTAATAGAAAGTTGAAAATTTAAATTTAATGAGACTACGGGGGGTTCAGTGGGGCGGAGCCCCCCTGAAGAGATTTACTATGTTATAATAAAAAAACAAAAATAATAGATCATGAAAATTTCAGAATTTTCTAACATAACTAAAATTTTAATTTAACGGATTTGATGGCTGAAAACTTCTTATTCTTATTTTATTCTTATAAATAATTACTTAATTTGAAAATTTTAAATTACAGTTTCAAGAAAGTTGAATTTTGCCCAAAGTGTGTTTGAAAAAAAATGATGCGCAAAGCTGACGTTGAGGCTCCTGATCTGCAGATTTACTAGTTATTTTTTTTATTATTATGAAATCCACATTTTTTTTATAAAAAAAAACCTTCTAATAATCAGAATTTAATGAAATTAAAATAAGACCACACGGGTATCTTATGCTTTCAAACAAAAAGGGATTGTGAAAATCGGTTTATATTTCAGAAAGTTATGCGTGAACAAGGTCGAAATCATAACCTCCTTGAAGTCGGTTAAATAAAAAAATCATCAAAATATGGCACTGTACGCCGAAAATCTCGTTATCTGCAGGCTATCTATTAAAAAAAAAAGTCAAAAGCATTCTTTGCAATCAGAAAACAATCTTTTCGAAATAATCTCCGTTCGAAACTTCTGCATAAGATTTTTACAAGTCGCCCAATAAACAAACCGTTTGCAGCATAATTTGATCGATTTTTGTTTTTGAGAAATTTAATTTTGAAATCGGGGTCTTGTTTGCTGAGCATCCTGCATAACGTTATCACTTTGGATGGGAGGGGAATACTGTTTTAAAGGTAAAGGGGTTCTTTTACTTACCCATCATACGTAGTATAGGGTAAGTCTTGCAATCGTTTTGAACACATCGAAAAAACATCTTTTTTGACGGATTTACACGTTTCAGACACTGGATTTTCCCGAAAGGCATATTTTTAGAAAAAAAAATTGCCGTCTGTCTGTCTGTAAACGCTCCCGAACAAATTGAGATAGACACTTGAAATTTTTTATGTACTTAGTATGTAAGAATGGGACGAAGCTTATTTAATATAAGTAACCTCGATAATCCAAAACTATTTTTTTCGGACTCTCGAAAAATTCGCTCTGATGAAAGGTAAATAAAAATTTTCGAAATGTTTTATTTTAAGGAATGGACGTAAAAAGCATTAAAATAACGCAAATTTTGCATCAAGAACGAAGTCGATCGGAATATGAGCTGCCGAGATATGTGTAATCCTGTTTTCCACATTCTTGGATTTTTCATGACCCTGTATTTTATTCAAATTTCAATTCAGAGGTATATTTTAATTGAAAATGAGACGCTTAATCTGACCCAGTAAACGGTTAGCTAATACTATTATTATTTTTGGAGTTATAAGGATGTTTCTTATAGGCAGTTCGGTACTACTTCAGTAGCTTGGCGTCGAAATTGGTACATTAGCAATTCATTAATAAAACATCACTATAGGTATACTAAAAAAATTTAAATTTTGTTTTGGAATTGCAATGCATTGTATAAATAGTTTCCACATGTTTTAATTTCACGTGCATATTAATGATGGGTCAGTATTACGGTGGCCCCCATCGACTAGTTTTATATCGTTATACTCTTTTATTCATATGTTTTTTTTCTTTTTCTTTCTTTTTTTATAATTTAAATTTTTTATTTACCTTTCATACGTAGTATAGGTTAAGTCTTGCAGTCGTTGTGAACACATCGAAAAAAAATTTTGACGGATTGATACGCTTCAGATACTGGAGTTTCCAAAAATATTATTTTCAGAAAAAAAAATGCCGTCTGTCTGTCTGTTTATAAACGTTCTATCTCTCGAACAAATTGAGATAGAGACTTGAAATTTTGTATGTAGTTAGTATGTAAGAATGGGACGAAGCCTATTTAATATCAGTAACCTCGATGATCCGGAACTATTTTTATCGGACTCTCTAAGAATTCGTTCTGATGTAAGGTACATAAAAATTTTCGAAATTTTTTATTTTGAGAAGAGGACGTAAAAAGCAATAACATAAAAAAATTTTGCATTATTAACGAAGACGATCGGATAATTAGTTGCCGAGATATTAGTCAACCAATCAGTAATCCTATTTTTCATGACCCTGTATTTCATTCGAATTTCAATTCAAAGATATATTTTAATTGGAAATGAGACGCTTAATCTGACGCAGTAAACTGTTAGATAATAGGATTATTCTTCGTGGAGTTATAAGGATGTTTCTTTTTCGCAATTCGGTACTACTTGAGTAGTTTGGTGTTTTATATAGTGTGACGAAACGGGTTCATTAGCAATTCATTAATGGAGCATTACTATGCATATTAAAAATATTTAAATATACGTTTAAATTTTGTTTTGGAATTGAAATGCATTGTATAAGTTGTTTTTACATGTTTTATTTTCATGCATCCGGTTTTCCTACTTTTGATTGCACGGCAAACACAATGATAGACCTAAGAGTCAACCACTAGTGGTATCAATTTTTGGCTAATGCACCACTTCACTTCCGGCAGACATGGATTATTAGGTTCCCCTCTTCCATTAAATAAAGGATTTTTAAGCTATTGCATAGCTTTTATCGCGGGCTTTGAGCGCGGCGACCGAATGTAGAAATTCCGTAACGAGAAAAACCTAACACTCGGCTAACATCGTTTCAGTTCGGCAGACTTCGGCATGGTATCCTTCGGTAGACTTCGGCAGACATTGACGCGGTGTTTTTCAGATATTTAGAGGATATCAAGTCTCAAACTTATTTCTTATTTCAGTTACTATAAAAATATAATTTCAATAATAAAAATTCCTGATAGAATGTATATAGAAAAGAATCGTCTTAAGATAAAACAAGGTAGGATAATGTAGCTTTTGGTGATTGGAAACCCGTCCAATGGTGAGGATCGAAAAAGTTAAAATGCTTATAACTCGCGATCTAATTTTCGTAGCGCGGCCAAATTTTGTTTGGTAATTTATTATGAGACAGTGTTAATTTTTAGTGACAGGAGACCCCCCCCCCCACGGTGAGGGTCTAAAAATTTAAAATGCTTATAACTCGCGATCTAATTTTCGTAGCGCGGCCAAATTTTGTTTGGTAATTTATTATGAGACAGTGTTAATTTTTGGTGACAGGAGACCCCCCCCCCACGGTGAGGGTCTAAAAATTTAAAATGCTTATAACTCGCGATCTAATTTTCGTAGCGCGGCCAAATTTTGTTTGGTAATTTATTATGAGACAGTGTTAATTTTTGGTGACAGGAGACCCCCCCCCACGGTGAGGGTCTAAAAATTTAAAATGCTTATAACTCGCGATCTAATTTTCGTAGCGCGGCCAAATTTTGTTTGGTAATTTATTATGAGACAGTGTTAATTTTTGGTGACAGGAGACCCCCCCCCCACGGTGAGGGTCTAAAAATTTAAAATGCTTATAACTCGCGATCTAATTTTCGTAGTGCGGCCAAATTTTGTTTGGTAATTTATTATGAGACAGTGTTAATTTTTGGTGACAGGAGACCCCCCCCCCCACGGTGAGGGTCTAAAAATTTAAAATGCTTATAACTCGCGATCTAATTTTCGTAGCGCGGCCAAATTTTGTTTGGTAATTTATTATGAGACAGTGTTAATTTTTGGTGACAGGAGACCCCCCCCCCACGGTGAGGGTCTAAAAATTTAAAATGCTTATAACTCGCGATCTAATTTTCGTAGCGCGGCCAAATTTTGTTTGGTAATTTATTATGAGACAGTGTTAATTTTTGGTGACAGGAGACCCCCCCCCACGGTGAGGGTCTAAAAATTTAAAATGCTTATAACTCGCGATCTAATTTTCGTAGTGCGGCCAAATTTTTTTTGGTAATTTATTATGAGACAGTGTTAATTTTTGGTGACAGGAGACCCCCCCCCACGGTGAGGGTCTAAAAATTTAAAATGCTTATAACTCGCGATCTAATTTTCGTAGCGCGGCCAAATTTTGTTTGGTAATTTATTATGAGACAGTGTTAATTTTTGGTGACAGGAGACCCCCCCCCCCACGGTGAGGGTCTAAAAATTTAAAATGCTTATAACTCGCGATCTAATTTTCGTAGTGCGGCCAAATTTTGTTTGGTAATTTATTATGAGACAGTATTAATTTTTGGTGACAGGAGACGAGGAGACCCCCCCACGGTAAGGGTCGAAAAATTTAAAATGCTTATAACTCGCGATCTAATTTTCGTAATGCGGCCAAATTTTGTTTGGTAATATTTTATGAGACAGTGTTACTTTTGGTGACAAGAGACCCCCCCCCACGGTGAGGGTCGAAAAATTTAAAATGCTTATAACTCGCGATCTAATTTTCGTAGCGCGGACAAATATTGTTTGGTAATTTATTATGCGACAGTATTAATTTTTGGTGACAGGAGACCCCCCCCCATGGTGAGGGTCGAAAAATATAAAATGCTTATTACTCGCGATCTAATTTTCGTAGCGCGGTCAAATTTTGTTTGGTAATTTATTATGAGACAGTGTTACTTTTGGTAACAGGTGACCCCCCACGTTGAGGGTCGAAAAATATAAAATGCTTATTACTCGCGATCTACTTTTCGTATCGCGGCCAAATTTTGTTTGGTAATTTATTATGAGAGAGTGTTATTTTTTGGTGACAGGAGACCCCCCACGGTGAGGGTCGAAATTTTTAAAATATTCATAACCCGCGATCAATTTTACTAGCGCGGCCAAATTTTGTTTGGTAATTTATTATGAGACAGTGTTAATTTTTTGTGACAGGAGATCCTCCATGGTGAGGGTCGAAAAATTTAAAATGCTTATAACTCGCGATCTAATTTTCGTAGCGCGGCCAAATTTTGTTTGGTAATTTATTATGGTATTGCATAGCTTTTATCGCGGGCTTTGAGCGCGGCGAAAGAATCTAGAAAATCCGTAACGAGAAAAAAAACCCAACACTCCGGCTAACGTCGCTTTAGTTTGGCAGACTTCGGCACGGTATCCTTCGGTAGACTTCGGCAGACATTGACGCGGTATTTTTCAGATATTTTGAGAATGTCAAGTCTCAAACTTATGTTTTTTATTTCAGCTTACCACAAACGTATAGTTTCAATGATAAAAATTCCTGATTAACCTACATGTATTGTAATATAATAAAATATTTTAGACGATATTAACTTCTCATTTGTTCAATAAAAGAAAAATAAATTGTTATCGGTCATCACGCTCAAAAAGTGTAACTTGAATTAATATCAAAGACAAAAAAAAAAAAAAAAAAAAAAAAAAAAAAAAAAAAAAAAAAACTGCATAAATAAAAAATAAATAAATAATTATAATTGCATAAGTTGATAAAAAATGCCATGCAATAGCTTTACCGCGGCTGTCCCCGAGTGCCACACGTATTTTTTTTCTTGTGCTCCATGACTTATGGTTTTGTGCGCTCGGTTCTTGGACTATAAGCTGTTACAGAAATTTAAATCATTGAATATTTTGAAAAAAAAATATCTTCTGATTGCAAACAATATTAATAGGCAAGGTGTAAAAGTCTTACACAGAAGTTCTGAACGGTGAATGTTTTGAAAAGATTGTGTTATGATTGCAAAGAATGCTTGATTTGACATTTTTTCTTGTCTTACATTGCTTGCAGAGAACCAGTACTTCGGTTCACAGTGCCATATTTACCGAAACGTCAGTGAGGGCTTACTTTGGAGACACGAAATTTTTTGGTTTCTGTCTGTCTGTCAGTCTGTCTGACTGTTCCGCGATAACTAACGCAAAAAGCATCCGATTGGTTTGAAATTAAGTGGGTATGTTAGTGAGGCACTGGGATTAAGCTGTATAGTTTTTTGTTAGATTTGACTCATTCGTTCGGAAAATATAGAATATTTTATTTTGCGCAATAATGCTTTTCTATGGCTAATCCAATGATTTAATTTTTTTTTTCTTGAGAGAAAATGACACATTTCATTAATGGAATTCAATGATAAATTGATACTGAAATTTACCAGTTAAATTATTCGTACTGTTTTGAAATTTTGTCAGATTTTTAAAGTTATTACTGTAAATTTTGGAGATTTTTTATAAATGTGTTCCAATAATATAAACTAATTTGTTTCAAAGATTTACTTATTTCAAATGTATTTATTTCATTTTCTTTATTTTCTCTTAATAGTTGCTAAGCAACCATTCATCCTAATCCTTATTTTTAAAATGTTATAAATTTGAATGCGTGTACGAAAATTTAAATGAAGTCAGCGTCAAAACTGATGAATTAATTAATGTCTTTGTATCTTTGCGTATAAATATAACATAACCCAGAAAAGAAGATAGGCTATGTTTTATTAATTTTATTCAAATATTTTCTCTAATAATTCAAAATTTCCTTCTTTTTCATACAGAATCAATAGGGATTTTTTAGATAAAATTTAACCAATTTCCTTTATCGTTGCCAAAAAAATTCAAAATCTGGAATAATTTTTCAACGGCAATAAGTTTCAATTGAGCAATTTCCATTCGAAAAATTGAACTAAGAAAAAATAAATATGATGTCAGAATTAAAATAAAAATAAATATAGTACTTTGTTAAATATTAAACACGGAAATTTGTTTCGTTAAAATGAATTTTTCTGACAAAAATGGGGACATAATTAGAAGTAAAAGAAATAAAAAATAATTATATTTTTAACCAATATTTCACTTGGTAAAATTTGACGTCATAGTTGAAATAAAACAGGTATTTAATAGTAGTCGTTAAAAATACAAGAAACATGGATAGTAATAACTCATGAGTAATGATGTCATTGCCGAAACTTTAGTGAATGCTTTTTTTATCGACACAAATTTTTTTTGTTTTCCGCCTGTCAGTCTGTTCTTCTGTCTGTCTGTCTATCCGCGATAACTGCCACAAAATGCAATCAAAACTTCTTTTTTTTTTCGAAAACAAAATTGTAAAACCCTAGATTACTGAGTTTACACTTTCAAAAGTTCCTGATGCATCAGATTTAAATGTTTGTGGTGGGCAGGTATGTAGAAGTATGAGGATAATGAAAAATGCTTACTGAAACTGTTACTTATCCTTATAATTCAAAATGTATTAGCAAATTGATAGAAAGTTACAAATTTAAATTTAATGAGACTACGGGGGGTTCAAGGGGGCGGAGCCCCCTACCCGTAAGAAATCTACTATGTTATAATAAAAAACCAAAAACAATAGATCATGAAATTTTCAGAATATTCTAACATAACTAAATCTTTAATTTAACGCTTTTGAAGTTTGAAAACTTCTTATTCTTATTTTATTCTTATATATAGATTACGTAATTTGAAAATTTTAAATTACAGTTTCCAGGAAGTTGAATATTACCCAAAGTGTGTTTAAAAAATGATGTGCAAAACTGATGTTGAGGTTCCTGATCTGTAGATTTACTAGTTTATGAATTTCATGGGTCGCCCCTTTAAATTTCATTGGCTGATCAAGTTGTTCATCTTATCCCTTGATTTTTCTATGATATTTTTTGGAAATTTACGCTTTAATGATATTTTTCTTATTTTTTCTCTGTTCTTTTTGCTAAATTAATTTATTTTTTATTTTTTTATTGTATTTTTCGATATTTACCTATAAATTATTTAGGATTTATTTAATTTATATTAAAAACTAGTTGGATGTGTCAATCCCAAAACTTTCTTCTATCTCATTCTCATAAGTACATTTTAATATTTAAAAAAAACGTGGTGATCCCAAAGTTACCCACTATTGAATTTCCTCGAACATTTGACCTAGCCTAATGAGATTCTGGTATCCGAAAAGCCTAAAACGCAAAATTTAATTAATATTCTGAGAAAATGAACTTAGTGGTGCCTCATGTTGGGTAATTTATACTAAAACCTAATAAGCATCTATTTATGTCAAGACCTAACAGAATCTGAAATTTGATGGAATATCGTCCATTAGTTCTTAAGATATAGTTATAACAAAAAAAATGCAAAAAGTAGCACAGCAACACCATATCTTGGACAATTTATGCCAAAACGTAAAAAAGCGTCTAATTATGTTATGGTGTAAAAGAATCTGAAGTTTGATGAAATTCTGTGCATTAGTTCTTGAGATACAGCTAGTTTTAAAAAAACCGTGCAAAATATAGCAGAGCAGCACCATCGATTGAAGGATTTATAACAAAACGTAATCATCGTATAATTATGTTATATGTCATTTTGTAACAAAATCTGAAGCTTAATGAAATTATGTGCGTTGGTTGTTGAGATATAGCTATCGGAAAAATCGTGCAATATGCAGCATAGCTGCACCACTTGTTGCAAGATTAATACCAAAATGTAATCAGCGTCTAATTATGTTATATATTCTAGTGTAACAGAATCTAATCTTTGATGAAGTTCTCTGCATTAGTTCTTGAGATATAGCTATCGCAAAAATCGTGCAAAATGTAGCATAGCAGAGCCACCTATAAGGCAGTTCACACCAAAACCTTATCAGCGGCTATGTATCTCAAGGTATCACGGGATCTGAAGTTTGGTGAAATTCTGTGCATTAGTTCTTGAGATATAGCTATCATGAAAATCATGAAAAACGTAGCATAGCAGCGCCACCTGCTGGACAATTTACACTAAAACGTAATCAGTGTCTATGTATATCAAGTGGTCACAGAATCTGAAGTTTGGTGAAATTCTGTGCATTAGTTCTTGAGATATAGCAATCTTAAAAATCATAAAAAACGTAGTATAGCAGCGCCCCCTGCCGGCCAATTTTCACCAAAAACCAATAGGCACTAATTCATATCAAGGTCTAATTGAATATAAAATTTTATTAAATTTCGAGCATTAGTTCTTGAGATAGAGCGCCCACAAATTTTTTGTCACATACATACAGACAGACAGACATACAGACAGACAGACAGACAGACGGACAGACTCACAGACAGACATTTTCTAAAAATAGTCAAAACGTGTTCAGGACCTTCTAAAACGTATAAATCCGTCGAAAACCGGAAGTCGAAAATTTTCATGAATCCAATACTTTCTTCTTGTAAAGATAGAAGAAAGTAAAAATGTATGGCTCTAGGCTTTTTCAACTGCTTTATCCTCTGGGTCATTCGACCAACTTAAGGGTGTATTTCGATTCAAACTGCTTATTTTCCGATTTATTTTTGAATTCATTTTTGCTCTCAAATACACCAAACTTTCAAAATCTCTTATTTGGAAAGCACACAAGGTGCCGTGATTGCCGATTCTCTGATAAATGCAGAAAATATTGCAAAAAAAGCAACCAAAAACGGCATTTCGGACCGATTTTTCCCCAGCGGGAGATTTGAGAACGAAAAAAGGGGTCATACTATGATAAGATAATTGTTTATAGATCAAATTCTAATGAATGGAGCGTAAAAAGACATCACACGGCACCTCATACGTCCCTTCAAGAATCCCCTCAGCAAGTTTCATGTGTTTCTACTTTTAAAAATGTGCCTGAAATTGTATCGGAAAATTTCGAGCTGTTGAAGGTGGAAAAGCGTTTTTTCGAATACACCCTTAATGCTCCTGAATATCTCTGAAGTTCCATTTTCCTTACTGAACATCTTATGCAGTACATTAATCTATTCATCGACTTCGACTGATGGTAAACTGGAGAAAAGCGACTCCAGTAGGCACTTCTTACGATCATGCATTGGTTAATTGCAGTGCCATATTTTAACGTTTTTTCGACCTAAATTTTTGAAATTCCGAAAATTTAAAAATTTAACTCCAAAAATCTTGAAAATATGGCATTCTAATCCGAAAAATTCGGTTTCTGTAAGCAATCTAAAACAAGAAAAATGTCATATAAAATATACTTTGCAATGAAAACACAATCTTTTCAAAATATTCACCGTTCAAAACCTCTGTGTAAGATTTTTACAGCTTCACTTGTAACGGTTGGGTGCTCGAGCTGGGAGTTAAATGCAGACATACTCAGGAATTAAGATAAAAACACAGTTTATTAAAAACTATAAGGGCTCAAGGGAAGTGGAGCAAGTCTAATTTTCACAGCTGAGAATACTACTAAAAAATTAAACTCATACTCACGGCTCCGGAACTAGCTCAATCGGGGCACCTTCTATTACCTCTCAGCTGTCTTTTGGCTAAGCTGCTAGATAAAATCTAATTAGACAGCCCGTGGCTCTAGATATCCTTTATTAACTTCGAGATAATCAACACAATTCCTATTAAATTTCTTACCACCGGCAAACTTCTCTAGTCGAATACCAAAACTCTTTAGCAACTCACTGGAGGCTCGATGCTACTGGATACTACTCACTCTGGATCAATCAACGCCGCTAGACACACTCTGCTAAACACCAGCGGGAAATCGCTGCTAGAAACACACTTCGCTGACTAATATCGCTAGATACACTCTCTGCTGGCTACCGCCAGAGACACTCCACACACACTCAAACTCCAAGCTTTTATATGCTGCAAACTGAGATACTTCAAATTTACATATTACTACTAACCGCGAGCCTAACTGTAGAATCCGAAAGAGACACACACACTCTAGAAAATTAAAGTAAAAGAGAGGATAGATGTCGCTTTTACGCTTACACATGTTAAATTATTGACGTCACGATCTCAGAAATACTAGAGTGCCTTTATGACAAAGGTCACTCCCTCACACACCTAATAAACAAACCGTTTAAAGCAGGGCTGTTCAACCTTTGACTAAGCAGGGGCGTATCTCAGTTTTTGGCTAGCAATGAAGGGCGCCATTATTGAAATGGTTCAAAACATGCAAGAAAATCATCTTTTAATATTAGCAGCAGTACATATAGGCAAATGCATAATGCTGTAGAAACATAATATACGGATCTAAAGTGCCATGCAAAAAAAAAGAAAAAAAATTCAAAATTACTGTAAATTGTAATAAATTTCGAATAATACATTTTTCTGCGAGGGATTATATTAAACATTTTTGAATTGGAAGGAGTCAGAAAATGAAATATCACCTATTATTAAAATAAAATATAATTAGATATATTGTTACTCTGTAATAATTAAATATTGTGTAATAACTGTATTTTTTTTTTCTTTTTGAGGTATAAATTTTCCATTATAAAAAGTACAGTAACAAAGTCGTGGTTGATTCCAAAGAGAGAGCCTGAAAGAGTTTTCATTTGCGGAAATCTTTTCGCATGATTTTATAGAATTTTTTTAAAACAAAGTCAGCAAAATAACCTCAAGTCTCAAAGGTCTGAGACAGAAAAAGGCAGCCTTTATCTGTCTCATAAAACAGCCAAATGGCCAATGAAACAACGTCAATAACGATAACAAACATGCTGAATTTCCATTCATAAAGGAGGGAAAGGATCGTTTTTTTTTTTTTTAACACATTAAAAAATATATTGCCGACATTTATTAATTTCTATTGGCATAATTTACATAAAGATACATAAAAATAATAACTAGAAATAAGTAAAAATACACGACAGCACATGATTTGTTTCTTGAAAAACTAATTATGTGCTATTGACTTCATTTTAATACATTGCGTAATTTATAATTGTTGAGGCGTGAAATACACCTGTACAGATTTCTAAAACATCTCGCAAGAGAGTATCAAGGATTTTAAATAAAGAATCCTTTACAAGGGAATTTTAAATAATAAAAAAAAAGATTAATAACTGGAAACCTTTAAAAGAGCGCCAAGAAAACCTGCAAAGGGCGCCATGGTGCACGCGGGCGCCGTGTTGGACAGCCCTGGTTTAAAGCATAATTCTATCGATCTTTGTTTTTGAGAAAATTTGAATTTAAAATCGAGGTTTTATCAGCTGGACACCCTGTAAATACCTCAAAATTGCTATTACTGTGTATAAGGATACAATTTATGTCCGTCATCAAGAGTGTAAAGATGTGGAATTCCGTGCCTTAGTTATTGAGATAGGATTGTCGCTAAAATCATATAAAACCTGCAAAATGCAGCATTTCAGAACCAGTTGTTGTGCAATTGACATTAAAAACTTAATTAGCTACAACTTATGTCAGCATTTAAGGCGCAACACTTGTCACAGAAAAAGACCCGTATATTAATGCAAAGTCTATGGTCTTTTAAAATATCTCGCTCAAATTATAATATTTTTACTTTTTTTTTTTTTTTTGCATAGTAAAGCTGAGAACAATCTACAACCGGCCTAATTTTTACTTTTTCGATGTTTTTTATATTTGATAGTTTGAATTTCAAAACCGGTTTAAACTGGTTTTGAAATTTAAAGTACTTTTTTTTTTTTTTTTAATCTGAAGCCAAAATCGAAAAAGTAAAAACTAGGCCGGTTGTGGATTGTCCTCAGCTATCTTGTGTAAAAAAAAAAAAAAAAAAAATGTAAAAATATTAAAATTTGAGCGAGATGTTTGAAAAGAACGCTCCTATACACTTAACATTAACATCCGGATCTTTTTCAGTGACAGCTGTGGAGTCTTAACTGAATCTGAAGTTTGTTGAAAATCCGTGCATTAATTTTTGAGATGGAGCTATTGCGGAAATCTTAAAAATTCAGTTCAGCCGTGCCAATCGAAGTGTGAGATTAACACAACAATCTAATCAACATCGATTTATATCAGACACTAACTGAATATAAATTTTGAGATTTTGAATGAGTCCTTGGGATAGAACGCCCACAAAATTTGTGCCACGTGCATAAAGACAGGTAGACAGACTGACGGACATTTTGTAAAAGCATTCTTTTCGTTATCTATGACAAGTGAAACGTGTAAATTCGTCGAAAATTGGAAGCTGAAAATTTTCAGGAATACAATGTTTTTTTCATATAAAGATAGAAGAAAGTGATAATTAGAATAGAATTAAGTATAGCATTTTTTCCCCATGGGCAGTAAAGCCTTTACTCATTTTATTCCTTTAAAAAAGAGGAAACTTTTTAACCATTTGAAAAATGGTTGTTGTTTTCGGGAGAATGGACCCGATGATGTTACCACTTTTGAATGATGTTACCACTTTTGAATGATGTTACCACTTTTGAATTTAAATTAAATTCTTTATTTTTAGAAGAATTTTTATTTGAATTTAAATTAAATTCTTTACTTTTAGAAGAATTTTTATTTGAATAGTAAATTAAAATGGTTAAAATCATTGTAATAAAGGAGAAAACTAACAAATTTAAAAATGGGTAGACGGAAATTAACAGATACGGAAAAAGCCGAAGCCAAAGAAATGAATGAACGTGAATATCGCATTCAATGATATTAAACACAGTCAACATGTATAAGTTGCTTATTAGTTTGGCGATTCGTATCATTTGGCGAAATGGGTCGACGGGATAACTGAGTAATACTGTATTTGGTTTGGCGCATAAACGTCTTTCAATGCAGAAAATGATAAAATCAAAAGATTATTGAGCCGCTGAAAACCAATTACGTGTTGAAAGGCGATCACGAAAAAGGAAGCAATTTAATGCCGAACCGATTAATTGTAAAACATCATGTCGCCAGGGCGACCAATCCACTAGCCATGGCGTTTTACTATCGGTCGGTTCTAACCAGGAAAATTTGAGTGCCAATAGTGATTCTAACAAGCCGGAAAATGTTATAGCTATTACTCTTGATTTTCCACCACCTAAAAAGAAAACTAAAAAGCAATCGGCTTGGGAAAAACTGGGAAAAAACTTTTTTGATTCGATGTCTGATGGACCCATTCACAGATGCATGTGCTGCGATCGATTTTGGTTTAAAACCTCCATCACCAAAATTCTGCTCTGTAAAATCAAACAATATATGCCAAAGTCTTACAAGTATAACAGTATATGCCAAAGCTGTATTTTAATAATGATTACTTTTGCACCAACAATGTTAAATAGTTTGAAATGTTTCTTTCGTCGCCAACTTTTATGCTTGGCGACAATAGAGTGATATAACTTAAACGAACCGTACCTTCAAATTGCAGCATGTATAAAGTCATTTATAGCAGTGGCACGGATAATACACAATAAAACAACTGGTATTTAGCTTAAAATGATAGATGAATGTATCGAGTGAAACATTTTTCAAATGGTTGGGGTAATTTCTTAAATTACAATTTTTTTTTTATTTTTCAGCTTTTATTCAAAGTATCCCCCCACCCCCTGCTCCACTTATTCTTTAGGGAACCAAAACGCTTTAAATCCTGTAAGGGAAAAAAAAATTCCGGAAGATTTTATTAAACATTTTCCGATTCAACTTTCAGAAAAGGAAAACCATGCTTTTTTTCTCTCTCTAAATCAAAAGAATTCTAGAACCAAAAGTAAAATAAAATCAGAAATCTTTTCGTGCATTTAAAAGGAAATTTTTCTTTGTAATATTTAAATCTTTTTATGAAGTTAACAAGTAAGGAAAATCATGCGTTAAGCATAGATTATGAAGCATTTTCCAACACTTTTTGAAATCTTTAACAAAACTTCGTTATCCAGGAAAATAACTTGTAATTGTGCATGTTCAAATATGTATTCCAATACTTTTAAAAGGCACTGTCGGTTAATATACAGACTATTAATGGTAAAATTTAGTTTAGCAAGAAAACGCGTAACTGGTTGAAATTTTTCTTTTAGCAATTTATACTAATGTATGAAAACATATTTGAATATGTTTGTTTAGCCCTGTAAAATACATAGTACCTTTAATAAACGAAAGTATTATGCTAAAGTTTAGTTTAAAAATAAATTATCTTTAAACTACTTAAATTCAATTGCCAGAAATTATAATCCAAAGGCTCTACCCTATATACAGTACTTTGCGTGACCCTGTATATCATTTTATCTATATACTACAAACTTTTCTGAATAAACTAAATGCAGTTCATGGTAAAAAGGCCTAACATATTTAAAAATCATCTTAAAGTAAATTACGCTCATATTCAGTAACCTTTCCGAGATCTTTCATGTAATCCTGTATATCAAAATTGTGTAACAATCAGCACTTATATAAACCATATATGCATACATCTAGTGAAGCTTAAAAGCATATATCATAATTAAACTAGTCGTTGGGGGCCACCGTAATACTTACCCATCATGGATATGTATATGAAGATAAAACATGTGAAAACTATTTATACAATGCATTGCAATTCATAAACAAAATTTAAATATTGTTAATATACATAGTAATGCTTTATTAAAGACTAGCAGCCTTCGCCCGCTACGCTGGTCAGTTTTTTTTTTTTTTTTTTTAAGAAATTTTGAATCAAACAAAATTTTTATATCATAGTAATTTTTAGTTTTATATCGTAATTTAGACTGTCTGTCATCGGGGAAAAATCAGTCATCTAAACGGAAAGTTCAATGTTAGTCACCAATGAATGACGTAGCGCTCAACATGTTAACAATTTTAAGCACATAAAAATTCGTTCAGCGGAACTTTTAAAATAAAGCCAAACTTTTGTAATTGGGTTCATCTGATAAAAAACATTTCCTAAGTATTCAATTAAAACACGTAGAATGCAATATTTCATTTGTTACAAAATTTCTGAAAAATTATCCAACTAACAATGTTAAATCCATTAAAATCTATCTTGTAGAACTTAAATTATAAGCGGCCGCAATGAAATTTCATTTTGCGTTTTACATATATTCAGATAATTAAATATAGCTTACATAATCATGTTAACTTGATTATAGAACTCTCTTTCAAAATTATAAGTTCAATAGATTTTTTTGTTCTGTGATTAATACGAAATCCAGGCTTTCTCTTATATATATAGATAAGGAATGAAAATTTCAGGTTTTTGCGCCGAAGACAGCGCCAAATCAGGAAAATGTGAAGTATCTCGCGAACTACTGAACTTAAAAGTATTTGCTTCATACCTTTCGATTCAGCATGAAAAAATGCACTAAAATATGTTATCAGTTGAAAAATAACTACAAAAGCCGATTTTTAAGAAATTTTTTAAAAGTTCGTTCCTTTTTTTAACCTCCTTAGGGGTGGAATTTTCGAAAATCCCTTCTTAGCGGCACTCGATGTTATAAGTAGTATTTTTACTCCAATTTTCAAGATTTTAGATTCCGCAGATTTTTTTGTGTTGTGATTAATAGGAAATCCAGACTTTCTTTTATATATATAGATAAGGAATGAAAATTTTAGGTTTTTGTGCTGAAGACGTCGCCAAATCAGGAAAATGTGAAGTATCTCGCGATCTACTTAACTTAAAATAATTTGCTTGGTACCATTCAATTCAGCATGAAAAAATACACTAAAATATGTTATCAGTTGAAAAATAGCTACGAAAGCCGATTTTTAAGGAATATTTTTTAAAGTTCGTTCCTATTTTTTAACCCCCTTAGGGGTGGAATTTTCGAAAATCCCTTCTTAGCGGCACTCGATGTTATAAGTAGTATTTTTACACCAATTTTCAAGATTTTAGGTTCGGCAGATTTTTTTGTGTTGTGATTAATACGAAATCCAGACTTTCTTTTATACATATAGATAAGGATTGAAAATTTTAGGTTTTTGTGCTGAAAACGTCGCCAAATCAGGAAAATGTGAAGTATCTCGCGAACTACTGAACTTAAAAGAATTTGCTTGATACCATTCGATTCAGCATGAAAAAATACACTAAAATATGTTATCAGTTGAAAAATAACTACAAAAGCCGATTTTTAAGGAATTTTTTATAAGTTTGTTCCTTTTTTTAATCCCTTTAGGGGTGGAATTTTCGAAAATCTCTTCTTAGTGGCACTCGATGTTATAAGTAGTATTTTTACCCCAGTTTTCAAGATTTTAGGTTCGGCAGATTTTTTTGTGCTGTGATTAATACGAAATCCAGACTTTCAATTATATATATAGATTTGAAATCGTTTGTGTGTCCCTGTAAATGCTATATGCACTTCGTATTATGCATGAATAACTTACATTAAGCCTCAGCAACATATATCAATTTGATTATACATGAAATCGTTTACCATAATTAAAATATGTCGGAAATTGTTCCTTCCTTTATTCCTAAGCAATGGAATTCTTCTGTCTGACCCTGTAAATGAATAGTAAGTGCCCTTTTCACTACATACTTTACAAAATGCATATTTTAGTGCACTTTGTAAATGCATATAAATTTGAATATGTTCTACAGGCTGTAACATCGTTAAATTTAATTAAAACGATTTTTCCCCATAATGCCGTAATATAAAGAAATTTTTTGACTATCCCTGTAAATAAACTAATCATGGTAGAAACTTCATTTTCATTAGGTATTCGTGGTAGGTAAACGTTAATAATGTCTAAAAATTTCATGGAAATCGGAGTATATTTACGAAAGTTGGAAAGCGACCAGACAGACAGACAAACCGAAAGCATAATAACTTTTCAACTTTGTTCGAAAGTATTAAAAAATCGAGCCAAAAATATATTAATCAGTGATTTTATTTTCCACCTTTTCCCCACAAAAAATTTCTTCCATTGATAATTATGAGTTTTGAATAAAAATATTCATTTTTATGTAACTTATAACTTATTAATTAGTATAAGTAAAAAATATTTCTGATTCATTTTAAATATGACGTCATTATTTATCTCGCTCCATTAGCTACTGATATTCATACCCCTTGTATTTATTTTTGACGACTGCTATAAAAAACCTGTTTTATTTCAACTATGACGTCACATTTTCATGAGTGAACCATTTTATTAAAAATATAATTCTTTTTCATTCTTTTTACTTTTAATTTATGTTACCATATTTTACACAAAAATTCCCATTAACTAAACAAATATCCTTGTTAAATGTATTATAAAAAATACACCTTTTATTTTTATTTCAAACATGACGTCATATTTATTTTTTTTAAATTATTTTACTATAGTTTTTCGCGTGGAAGTTTTCTATTAAAAATTCATTGCCGCTGAAAAATTATTATTCCAATTTTTTATTTTCTTGGCAACAGGAAAGGAAAATGGTTAAATTTTATCTGAAAAATGCCTATTGATTTTGTATGAAAAATAATTAAATTTTGAATTATTAAGGAGAATATTTGAATAAAATAATTAAAAATTACCCTATTATTTAATCCGGACTTCTAACTTTACGTCTGCAAAATTTCAAAGCAATCGGTTCAGTAGTTACGGCGTGAAAGCGGAACAAACAAACAAACTCACTTTCCGATTTATAATATTAGTAAGGATGTACCAATTTCGACAAATTATATAAAACGCCAAACTACTAAAGTAGTACCGAACTGCGTAAAAAAACATCCTTATAACTCCAAAAATAATAATTCTATTAACTAACAATTAACTGCGTCGGATGAAGCGTCTCATTTCCAATTAAAATATACCTCTGAATTGAAATTTGAATGAAATACAGGGTCATGAAAAATCGAAAAATGTGGAAAACAGGATTACAAATATCTCGGCAACTAATAATCCGATCGACTTCGTTCTATATGCAAAATGTGTGTTATTTTATTGCCTTTTACATCCATTCGTTAGAAGAAAAAAATTCGAAAATTTTTATATACCTTTCATCAGAACGAATTTTTTGAGGGTCCGAAAAAAATAGTTCCGGATAATCGAGGTTGCTGATATTAAATAGGCTTCGTCCCATTCTTACATACTAACTACATACAAAATTTCAAGTCTCTATCTCAATTTGTTCGGGAGATAGTGTTTACAGACAGACAGACAGACGGACGGCAAAATTTTTTTTCTAAAAATATGTTTTTCGGAATCTCCACTATCTAAAACGTGTAAATCCGTCAAAAATTTTTTTTCGATGTGTTCAAAACGATTGCAAGACTTACCCTATACTACGTATGATGGGTAAGTAAAATGCATTTCACCCATCTAACAACAGTCTTCCATAAAATGCAGGAATTCCTATAGAATATACTATTTGAAATCTTTTGTGTGTCCCTGTAAATGCTATGCACTACGTATTATGCATGAAATAACTTATATTAGTGATGGGAGATTTCGATTTTTTAAATCGATTTAATCGATACTACGGCCAACTCGATTTAATCGATACTTTAAAATTTTTAATCGATTTGTCTAAAGGTAATATAATTTTATTATATTACCTTATGTATTTTCCTTATGTATTTTCCTTCAAAAGTCGAAGATAAAAAAGTCGGATGTGCCAATTTCAAGATTTCAGTGTATTAGTTTCTAAGATAGAAGAATTAAAGAAACCTCAGAACCCCCCTGCAAAATAGCGTTTTTTGTTGAGTGATGTACACCAAAAATTTATCAGGATCAATTTTTATCAGGTACCAGCTGAATCTGAATTTTGATGAAAATCCATGAAAGCGCGAGATACAGCTATTGCGAAATCATAAAAAATGCAGCATATCAGCGTCACCTGTAGGGCAATTTACACCAAGAACTAAACAACACTAATCTATGTCAGGGATTTACTGAATCTGAATTTTGATGAAAATTCGTTCTTGAGATAACGCTTTTGCGTTAATCATAAATAATGCAGTATAACAGCGCCATCTCTTAAGCGATTTCCACCAAAATATAATAGCATCAAATAATATCAAGGACTAATTGAATCTAAATTTTTATGAAAGTCTGTGCATTAGTTCTTGAGATAAAGCTAAAATGGAAACAGGGGCGTGCGAAAAGAGAACTGCGCCGGTTCAAAGTTCCAATTTAGCCCCCCCCCCCCTATTAACTTTTTCTTGTGATAGGCTAGAAGTGATGTTAGTAGTAAAAATTTGGCGCTCATTAAATTTCCGCGCTCGGGACGACCGCCTCCTTTCGCCCCCCCCCCTTTCACATGGCGCTGAGTGGAAATTGTGAAAAATTCAGCATAGCAGCGCCATCTGAGAAGCGATATACATCAAAATGCAAAAAACATCAATTCATGTCAAAGACTAACTGGATCTGAAACTTGATGAAAATCCGCGCATTCGTTATTCAGATATAGCTGTTGCGCAAATCGCAAAAAAATGCAGCATAACAGCGCCACCTGTTAGGCTATATACACCAAAAATTAATTAGATTCAGTTTATATCAAGGTCAAACTAAATCTAATGTTTTGTGGAATTCCGTACATTTGTTCTTGAGATAGAACGGTCAGAAATTTTTGTCATATACAGACTCGCTGAGTGACAGACACACACACAGACAGATATTTCTTAAAAACCATGAAATCGTGTTAAAGACCTTCTAAAATATATAAATCCATCGAAAACGGGAAGTCGAAATTTTTCACGAATCTAATGCTCTCTTCTTGTAAAGTTCAAAAGAAAGTAAAAATGTAAAATCGATTCTGCCCGTAAGATCGGTCTTTAGTTTCGATTTCGATCTTTAGAATCGATTTCATTTTGATTTACTAAAATTGACAGCGCATTTTGGAAGATTCTTAGATACCAATAGAATTATAATTTTTTTTTTTTTTGATTTACTTTAAATCGATCCACATTTCAGATCGAATTGATTTTTCCACTTTTATTGTTTTAATGGTAGTATTGATGTAAAATTACGATAAGAATGTTTTTTTTTTTTTTTTTTTTTTTTTTTTTTTTTTTTCTAGGCTAAATCAGTGTTGAATGCAGGTATTTTTCTGCGACTCTGGAGGAAGGCATCATGTTTTACAGCTCTATAAGAGAGGAGAAATCGCAATTTGTGCATTAAAAAGCATAAAATCTCATAACTTCTGGGGGGGGGGTATCCCCTGCGGGTCACCCCCCATTAATTCGACACTAGGTTAAATCGTTATATTTTTGTTTAGAAGTCCAGTTATTTGAAGTATTAGTTTATTATGTTTCATTTTTCACGCTCGTTTTTTCTAATCCCCCCCTTCCGCGTCAGTTTTAACTTACAGGGCTGTTCGAAATATGCATACAGTTTTAAAAGTGTCCAGTTCTCGTTCTATTTTATTTTAGATCCAAATTTTAAATCTTTGACAAAAGATAGATAAGGGATCGCCCTTCCGCCCGTTTGGGGTTTATCTGCGCCCCGCCGGGGGGCATATTTTTTGTTTCTTCAAAAGAAACAAAAAAATGTTGAGGGGGGGGGGGGGGCTTGCACCCTCCCCCAGTATACACCTTAAAATTTCGCTCATTTAATTCTCTACCATTTTTAACTTAAACGTTTAAGCTACATGGCAGATGGCACCCCTAAGCTGTGGACCCCTCCCCCCCTGTCGGTCACTCACCTAATTTTGCTTATTTCTTCACTTCATTTCAATCTTTAAAAGGCTATAACTTTGCTTCTATAGGAGTTACAGTGGGGAGAAAAATTCTAGTATAGCTAACCATTTCTCGCCGTTCTTTTTGCTGTTCCAGTTTCCCGGTTTTCCCTATAGGATCCTTTTTGGGGGGGACAGAGGGGTTTTTTCTCATTTCTTGATACAATATGTCTATTGAAAGCTTATGCTTCATACATTACAAATCTAGCATAAGAAATTTTCTCCCATCATTTTAGGTCACGTTATGGACCCATAATGGGTTAAAATTTTAATTTTTCAAACTTCTTCGAAAACAAACAAACAGAAAAATAAAACAACATTGATACATACCAGCGAAACTGGGGTTCGAACTCGCAATCTTTTGACTGCGCACGTAATCCCTAAGCTTATTGGCTACCGAATGCTCAGCAGCACTATTATTTCTTTAGATTGTCATCTTTAAATTCGTAATATCTTTTGAATGGAATGTCCGATTTGAATAATTCAAAAAACAGGCATTAATACAAAATGATTTATTTGGATAATGATTAAGGTATCGATAGTATGGTCTAATTTTGGTTGGTGTATTTATCGCGCTTTAAAATGTAAGATAGTAGTTATAGTGAGTTAACTACAATAGCTGGACATATGGTATCGCGCGGTTTTTTTATAGATATTGATATGTTCTTTAATATTATAGAAACTTTTTTTTATTCATTTAAAAGTATTGCCTGACGATTCAAAATTATATATCCTAACGATTCAAAAAATACACACGTAATTGTTCAAGGTTTCACTTCTGTCGGCACTCTCGGAGTGCAAAATATATATTTTTTTCATGTTCGCCCGTCCTAACCCCCCCCCCCTCCTTCCTCACCAATCTTAACTTACAGGATCGTTCAAATTATGACTGCGATTTTAAAAAGTCTAATCCTTGTTCTATTTTGTTATAAATCCATATTTTGAAACCTCAACAAAAGATACATTTGGGCCGGGGTCGCCCTTCTGTCCGTTTGGGATTTACCTTGCCCCCCCCCTGGGAGGGGGGCATATTTTTTGTTTCTTCCGCACCATCTCATGTAACAAATCGTTATAAAGCTTTTATCTCCCCGTTTTTTTCTGTTACTTCATTTCTCTTCACCTAGTTACATGCCCTTGGCACTTTTTATAGTTTCAAAGAGTGCATGTTCCACGCGGGCCACCCCATGAATTCAACACTAAGTTAAACACTATGTTTTTGTTTAGAAGCTCAGTTATTTGGGTTATTAGTTTATTATGAAAATCTGCAATAGCTTAATTCCATGCCTCTCTAAATTGGGATGGGGGTGGGAGGCGGTAATTACGGTCCTGCTGATTGTCTAAATTTTGGAATTAGTAATTAGGATCTTCTCTGTGTGAATCTGAATATCGAAATATCGATTCTAGTATCGATTCTAGAACTGAGAAATCGATCCTTATTACGATCGATGTTGTTTTATACGATGTCGATTTTGATCGATTCTCAAAATTTCCAGAATCGCCCATCACTAACTTATATTAATCCTCAGTAACGTATATCAATTTGATTATATATGAAATTGTTTACCATAATTAAAATATCTAACAAACAATTCCCTCCTTTATTATTATGTATTGGAATTCTTTTGTGTGGGCCTGTAAATGAATATTAACTTTTCTTTTCGCTGCATACTTTACAAAATGCATATTTTAGTGCACTTTGTAGATGTTTACACATTTGAAGATGTTTGATAAAGTGTAACATGTTGAAAATTCATTTAAAACGATTTTTCTCCATAGGCCGTAATGTAATGGATAACTTTTGACTGTCCCTGTAAATAAATCAATCATGGCAGAAACTTCATTTTCAATAGGGTTCGTGCTAGGGTAAACGTTAATAACGTCCTAAAATTTCATGGCAATCCGAGGATATTCACGTGAGTTAGACAGACGGCCAGACAAACCGAATGCATAAGCACTTTTCAACTTTGTTGGAAAGTGCTAAAAAAACAGCATTTTATAGATAGACAACATTAACTGTTTAAAATGTGCATTTTTATTGGATGGAGTTAATCAGACTGACTTCGGAACGCCTCCTATTACGTATGACATGGATTAAACATTAATATTCCTGGACCCATCCATCTATATAATAAAAGCCTAAGTCATGTGACTGTCATCAACACTTCCGGGCTTACCCACTTCACTCTTTATATACTATGCAGCCAATTTCATGTCAGCCGGCGCAGGTGATAAATCGCCAAATTATTGTACAGATTATTGCTATTATTAGCGCATTTGGCTGTCATCAACAGTTAGTCGTGATAACCATTTTGCTTTTCTAGGCCAAGCGCTCAGTTTTAATCAAAATTATTTTTCCAGATAAAGCTGTGTAAAAGTTCTACTTTTATAGAGATCGCTTGAAAAAAATAATATTTGAGAGATGAATTATATTCAGATACATGTATATTTTGGGATTACATCAGTGAAATTTAAATTAATTTCCCAAAATCTTTTTCCACCAAAGTAAACAAAAAAAGATTCATTTTTTCCAATGATTGGGAAAAAAATAATTTATGGAGGTAAGAATTCATATAGCAAGTTCCCCAACCATCAATCTTGTCATGCAAAAATAATTCGAGCATTTAATGCAATCAAACTTCAGTTTCATTCTGCTAGGTGAAATACTATACAACTCAACTTTCAAAAATTTT
Source organism: Maratus speculifer (assembly GCA_964019185.1). Classification (NCBI taxonomy): domain Eukaryota; kingdom Metazoa; phylum Arthropoda; class Arachnida; order Araneae; family Salticidae; genus Maratus; species Maratus speculifer. The sequence goes on along the minus strand of CAXHSM010000012.1, from coordinate 385,587 downwards.
CTTGACAAAGTGAAATGTAAATAAGCCAACTCATATAATATTTTACTAGCAGGGATGACCGAGCTCAGCTCGGTCAAAATTAACTTTGTGTTCAACTCGATATAGTATTTTCGCTGTATCATTCACTCTGTATTATTACTGTAAAACATGTTATTAATAATAGTATTATTTATAAAAACAATCAATAAGAAAACTATGTTTGTGTGCACATGTTCATAAATTTTACTTTATTTTAAAATTTACAAGGAAAGGACTTCAATCCAAATCCCTTTTTTAGCTCGACTCTGATTAGTTTAACTATGCATCTCGAATATTATTAAGAATATATAAGAAATTTCTTCACATTCTGAAAGACAATATTTTTTGCCAGATATAGCCAAATTTGGACACATTCTTTCATTTGGTGTCAAATACGTGTTTTGGTTTCGTAATCTTAATAGTTGATTTTTCGGCCAAATTTAGCCAGTATTTTGTCAAATATCGCCAACTTATTGGCTTTTGCCATAGTCTCGTGACCTGACCCTTATTAGCCAAATGATCCGCTAATCAAATATGATCAAACATGTGACTTAGCTCAATGGTCTTCAGGTAATCAAAAACAGTAGAATATGAAATGAATCAAAATCGTTTAAGCCATTTCTTAAGTAAAATTAGCTTGACAGCATTCAGCAATGAAGCAATATGACCCACTAACATAATTTTGTTTAATATGCAACTCAGCCCAATAGTCTTCTCGTGACAAAAGACATTTTGTTGTAAAATTTAGGTAAAATTGGTTGAGTCGTTGTTATATATAATTAGAATGACCCGAACCCATTAAGACCTAAAACGACCCACTAATTGAATTGTTACGAGCATGTGTCCTAGCTCAATGGTTTTGTCTTGCCCGAAAACGATATAATAAAAAGTATGCTCAAAATGGTGAGAACAATTTTCTAGATAAAATTGGCATGACCACAAATGACCCTTATATCGAAATCTCTCGAAAATGTGACCTAGCTCATTAATTTTTGCGTGGCGAAAAACGTTAGATATAAAATTTAGATAAAATCGATTGAGTCAATTTTTAGGTATAAATAGTTTGACCTTGACCCATTATGACCCAAAATGACTCATTAATCGAATTTTCCCAATGATTTTCTTGTGTCCGAAAACGATAGAATATAAAATTTAGTCAAAATTGGGCGAGACATTGTCTTGATAAAATTAGAATAACCCAAAAGTGATCCACTGATCAAACTTTCTCGAACATGTAACCTAGCCCAATGATTTTCTCGTGCCAAAAATATGCTGTATACAAAATTTCGTTAAAACCGATTCACCCGTTCTTTAGATATAGCTTGACCATGACCCATCATGATCCACAAATGACCCTTATAATCGAAATCTCTCGAACATGTGACTTAGCCCATTAGTTTTCTCGTGTATAAATATTGTTACACACAAAATTTCGTTAAACTCGATCCTGCCGTTCTTTAAATATAAATAACTTGACCCAGACCCTTTACGACCCATTAATCAAAATTTCTCGATAATGTGACCTAGCCCAATGATTTTCTCGTGCCAAAAAAATGTTGTATACAAAATTTCGTTAAAATTGATCCATATGTTCTTTAGATATGGCTTGACATGACCCATTATGACTCATCATGACCCATAAATGACTCTTATAATCGAAATCTCTCAAACATGTGAGATAGCCCATTAGTTTTCTCGTGTCAAAAAACTGTTACATACAAAATTTCATTAAGATAGAGCCTACCGTTCTTTAAATATAAATAGCTAAACCCAGACCTTTTATGACCCAAAATGACCTATTAATCGAAATTTCTCGAACATGAGGCCTAGCCCAATAGTTTTTTCGTGCCAAAAAAATTTTGTATACAAAATTTCGTTAAAATCGATCCACATGTTCTTTAGATATAGCTTGACCATGACCCATTATGACCCATCATGACCCACAAATGACTCTTATAATCGAAATCTCTCGATCGTGTGACTTAGCCATTAGCTTTTTCGTGTCAAAAAACTGTTACAGGAAAAATTTCGATGAAATTGATTCTGCCGTTCTTTAAATATAAATAGCTTGACCCAGACCCTTAATGACCCAATATGACCCATTAAAATTTTTTCGCGAACATGTAACCTAGCCCAATGTTTTTCTCGCGCCCGAAAACCATAGAATGCAATTTTTAGTCAAAATTGCGTGAGAAAATCGCTAGATAAAAATAGTATGACCCACAATGACACCAAAAATGACCCACTTACCGAATTTTCTCGAACATGTTACCTAACCCAATGGTCTTCTTGTAATCCAAAACGATAAAATATAAAATTTGGTCAAAATCGTTAGAGCCGTTTTTTAGATAAAAATGGCTTGACCCATAATGACCCAAAATTGACCCACTAATCGAAATTTTTCGAACATGTGACCCAGCCTAATAGTTTTGTTGTGCCAAAAAACGATTGGATAGAAAATTTCCTTAAAATCGATCCAGCCGTTCTCTAGATATAAATAGCTTGATCTTGACCCATTATGACCCAAAACGACCCAATAATCGAATTTTCTCGAACATGTGACCTAGCCCAATGGTCTTCTCGTGCCCGAAAATGGTAAAATCCAAATTTTTGCGAAAATCGTTAGAGCCGTTTTTCAGATAAAATTTACCCACACACACACACACACACACACACAATTTTTGCTCGCATTATAGTATAAGATATACAATTAAATGATTTTCATTAAAAGAACGATATTTTGGTTTAATGTAAGGGTAGACATCGTTAAAGGCCTTTTACAGAAAAAGTCAATGACTAAATCGTAAGACCTGGAGACCAAACTGACCGCCAAGGCGGCTAGTAAAAAATAAATTTTAAATGAAATTGCTCCAATGAGTTCGCGGAAAACATTATTGTTGAAAGCTGCGACAAAATGAAGATGGGATGAGTGTGCACGTCACTGATACAGTGACGGGAGAGAGATCATTGAGGATCGTCTGCAGTCCATCGATTGAGAAAGGAGGGGGAAGGGAACGTGCGAAAAATCCTTCTTTGGCTCGCTTGCTCCTCCCTCCTCCTTCCGGGCGGGGGGGGGGGGGGTGTCGAAGAAAAAGCTTCTTTCTCATCGATGCAGAAATCGCGTATTGTTTGGGACGATGTGTGTTAGTTGGAAAAAAAAAGGAATGATGGAAATGGATATGTGTTTCGCGGGTATTCAAACTCGTTTTAACTAAAACGTTTCTTTTGGAGTCTTCGTGGCGATGTGCGTGGCAGAGGGTTGAATGCATCAAATATAAATGCTACGACATGGGATGAGAACTATATAATCTTTGTATGGGTTACCCTTTTTTTAACCGACTTCAAAAAGGAGAGGAGGTTATCAATTCGACGCGTATGTATTTTTTTTTTTTATGTATGTTCACCGATTACTCCGAAACTATGAAGCCGATTAATTTGGTGTTGGTGTTAAATTAAAGAGCTTACTCTCGGATTGGTACCACATCCATTTCATAGAAATTGGTTCAGTAGTTTTTTAGTAATTAAGCAAAAACTATTAAAATTAGTGTTTTTTCGGTAATTAAAACTGTTGAATTAGTTCCTACAATTGAGTGCAGTCAGGATGGCCAAGCGGTTTAAAGTGCCTGATTTAAGCTCTGGTTCTCGAAAGTGACAATGGGTTCGAACCCCACTCCTGACATACGTGTGTACAATAATTTTCCGTATTATAATTTTTACATATATATTTTACAAATTAAATACTAATTATGCTATTAAGAATATTTTAACCGACTTCAAGAAGGAGAGGAAGTTATCAATTCATCGCGTATGTATTTGTGTACATATATACAAAAGCCTTTTCCGTACTATTCTTTTTACACATATATTTTACAAATTAAATACTAATTATGCTGTTAAGAATATTTTGTTTTTAACCGTTAGCACATAGTATCAGAGATCTTTTACCAACTCAGTACTTTATCAGTGAAAGTGTGCTAAAATAATAGACTTGCGAAAAGTAATATGGCGTTGTTCACCATTTAGATTGCAGTCAGGATAGCCGAGCGGTCTAAGTAAATGTGTATTTTTTTAATGTATGTTCACCGATTACGCCGAAACTATCCAACTGATTAATTTGGTTTTGGTGTTAAATTAAAGAACTTACTCTCGGATTGGTACCACTTCCATTTCATAGAAATTGGTTCAGTAATTTTTTAGTAAACGGGCAAAAACTATTAAAATTAGTGATTTTTCGCTAATTAAAACTGTTGAATGAGTTCCTACCATGGAGTGCAGTCAGGATGGCCGAGTGGTCTAAGGCGCCTGATTTAAGTTCTCTCGAAAGAGAGCGTGGGTTCGAACCCCACTTCCGACATACACGTATGCAACAACCTATTCCGTATTATAATTTTTACACATATATTTTGCAAATTAAATACTAATTATGCTATTAAGAATATTTTGTATTTAACCGTTAGCACAGAGTATCAGAGATATTTTACCAACTCAATACTTTATCAGTGAGAGAGTGCTAAAATAATAGACTTGCGAAAAGTAATATGACGTTGAATAAGTTCACCGAATAGATTGTAGTCAAGATAGCCGAGCGGTCTAAGGCGCCTGATTTAAGCTTTGGTTCTCGAAAGAGAGGGGGGGGGGTTCGAACCCCACTCCTGACATGCATGTATACAATAACCTTTTTCCGCATTATAATTTTAACACATATATTTTACAAATTAAATACTAATTTTGTTATTAAGAATATTTTGTATTTAACCGTTAGCACAGAGAATCAGAGATCTTTTATCTCCTCAATACTTTATCAGTGAAAGTGTGCTAAAATAATAGACTTGCGAAAAGTAATATGGCGTTGTTCACCATTTAGATTGCAGTCAGGATAGCCGAGCGATCTAAGGCGCACGACTTAAGCTCTGGTTCTCGAAAGAGATCGTGGGTTCGAACCCCATTTCTGAGATCCATGTATAACATACAGTATTTTGCCGTATTATAATTTCTTTAACTGACTTAAAAAAGGAGAGAAGGTTATCATCAATTCGACCGCGTTTGTACTTTTTTTTTATATATGTTCACCGATTACACCACAACTATCCAACCGATTAAACTAAGCATTATGGTATAAATAACTAAAAAGTAAGAAATAAAATAAACTTTTTCAAAAAAAAATATAACCGACTTCAATCAACGCTCTAAAAAGAGTTAAATAATTTTTTAAAATACCCTAATGATGAATTGTTATATAATAACCACACATCAGATATCATGTACCGACAAGAAAAAAATGGTTATAAGTTTAACTTAACATAGAACTTAATATCCAGCAAACATGGTTTTTCGACAGAATATTTTTTACAAGAGATTAATTTACATATTTTTGATTTAATTTATGAATATATACATATAAAAAGTAATGAATTACTTTTTGAAGTTGGTGCCAAACTATTGTAAGTATAGTAAGAATTGTGGTTATATTATACCTAATACCATAAATAAAATGGTAAAAATCATTATTGATTGTGATTGTTTGGCACCAACTTCAAAAAGTAATTCATTACTTTTTATATGTATATATTCATAAATTAAATCAAAAATATGTAAATTAATCTCTTGTAAAAAATATTCTGTCGAAAAACCATGTTTGCTGGATATTAAATTCTATGTGTTACACTTATAACCATTTTTTTGTCGGTACATGATATCTGATGTGTGGTTATTAGATAACAATTCATCATTAGGGTATTTTAAAGAATTATTTAACTCTTTTTAGAGCGTTGATTGAAGTCGGTTATATTTTTTTTTTGAAAAAGTTTTTTTTACTTGCAAGTATTTAAACTAATTGCAAAAAAACAAAAAACGGACGATTTTTGGTGAATGTTGAGCGGTTCCGTGGACGCCCAAGGGTTAAGCGGCTTTTAATTGGATGCTATAAATTATTGAGTGAAATCTATCCTCTCTCCACTTTTAGTAAGTTTTTCAAACTTAAAAAAATTTAAAAAGGTTTAAGGGTGTATTTCGATTCAAACTGCTTATTTTCCGATTTATTTTTTAATTCATTTTTGCTCTCAAATACACCAAACTTTCAAAATCTCTTATTTGGAAATTACACAAGGTGCCGTAATCGTCGATTCTTTGATAAAGGCAGAAAATATTGCAAGAAAAGCAATCAAAAACGGCATTTCGAACCGATTTTTCCCAAGCGGGACATCTGGGAACGAAAAAAAAGGGTCATGCTGAGAAGGTAATAGTTTATAAATTCAATTCTAATGAATTGAGTGTAAAAAGACATCCCAAGGCACCTTATACGCCTCTTCAAGAATCCCCTCAGCAAGTTTCGTGTTTCTACTTCTAAAAATGTGTCTGAATTTGAAGTTGAAGGCGAAAAAACGTTTTTTCGAATACACCCTTAAAGGTTAACTATATGTTTGGAGATGGTATGCTTGTCTGGCGTAGAAAGAGTTAAAGTTTATTTTATAAGATGCTATGAAATATTACTAGGGAATGATTCTCTCTCTATCCATTACATTTTTTTTTTCATTAGCAAATTGTTAAATTCCTTTAAAAGCAAATATTTATTTTATGTACTTCAAGGCAGGGCCGTAGCTAAGGGGGTGCTGTGGGCGGCTCAGCCCCTCCTAAAAAATTTTGAGCCCCCCCCCCCCCCCCCCTGGTAATGATACCAAGGTCACCCCATGAATTTATGCTCCGAAAATCCAAATGAAATTCTACTCAAAAACCTAATTTAGTTTTGAGACCCTTTCAGAGTTTTGCGAAATTATTAAATTGTATCTAAAACTAGTCGTTGGGGGCCACCGTCATACTTACCCATCATAGATATGTATATGAAAATAAAACATGTGAAAACTATTTATACAATGCACTGCAATTCATAAACAAAATTTAAATATTGTTACTATACATAGTAATGCTCTATTAAAGAACTGCTGATGTACCAATTTCGACAAATTACATAAAACGCCAAACTACTCAAGTAGTACCGAACTGCGTAAAAGAAACATCCTTATAACTCCAAAAATAATAATTCTATTAACTAACAATTAACTGTGTCGGATTAAGCGTCTCATTTCCAATTAAAATATACCTCTGAATTGAAATTTGAATGAAATACAGGGTCATGAAAAATCGAAGAATGCGGAAAACAGGATTACAAATATCTCGGCAACTCATAATCCGATCGACTTCGTTCTTTATACAAAATGTGTGTTATTTTATGTCCTTTTACGTACATTTCTTAAAACAAAAAAATTCGAAAATTTTTATATACCTTTCATCAGAACGAATTTTTCGAGGGTCCGAAAAAAATAGTTCCGGATCATCGAGGTTGCTGATATTAAATAGGGTTCGTCCCATTCTTACATACTAACTACATACAAAATTTCAAGTCTCTATCTCAATTTGTTCGGGAGATAGAGCGTTTACAGACAGACAGACAGACAGCAGACGGACGGCAAATTTTTTTTTCCTAAAAATATGTTTTTCGTAATCTCCACTATCTAAAACGTGTAAATCCGTCAAAAAAAATTTTTCGATTTTCAAAGCGATTGCAAGACTTACCCTATACTACGTATGATGGGTAAGTAATAAGTGTTTCAACACTCCCTCATTTTATTTGTACATAGGAAGCTAATATGATGCTTAATTTTGCTACATTCGAATTTTTAATCATTCTATTCTTTTCTTAGCATAAAATGAAGTTATTACAACAATTTAATAAAAAACATAGTACCTACAATGTGAATAGGCACAAATTTATCTTTCTGTGTCAGAGAGAAAACGAAAAAAATATGAGTCCCCCCCCCCTGCTATTCACTTCTAGCTACGGTCCTGCTTCAAGGCTATGAGCATTGCAAAGGATTAAATGTACGAAATCAAAATGCTACATATCGTTGCATTACTTGCCCTTTGTATGTGTTGCCAATATTTTACTTGCAAGTATTTAAACTTTTGGGAAAAGAAAGGCCATGCTGAGAAGGTAATTGCTTATAAATCCAATTCTAACTAATTCAGCGAAAAATGACTTCACACGGCATCTTCTATATCACTTCAAAAATCACCCAAGCAAGTTTCGTGTGTTCTACTGTTTAAAAATGCGTCTGAAATTGTATCGGAAAATTTCGAGCTGTTGAAGGTGGAAAATCATTTTTTCGAATACACCCTTAAATAAAGGAAATTTTACAGTAAAATCTTATTTGTGGGGATAAACAAGGATTCTTAAGGCGCCGGGCATCGTTCTCGTAGCTTAAATGGTACAGCGCTTTTCCAAAAGTTTCGGATTCGATCCCCGGCTACTTGGACATTTTTCACCCTTTTGATCCTTTGTTTACTTGGCATGCGATAAATCAATAAATAACATTTTTCGATGAAAATATCCATTTGTGTACTGGTCACATAAAGACATGTCACTTTGTGAGTCAGACCACTGTATTTATATTAGTGTCTTTGATGGAAATTTACACCTTGTTATTAAATCAAAATATACAAATAAATACTTAAAAGGTGTCGCAAAAATATAGATATTATTTATTTACTATTTTACCTGAGATCTTTCGAACGCCCACGCATTCATTATCAAAGGAATATAAAAGAAGATATAGAAAATCGTAAAAACAAAACAAAAACAAAAACTTTTTCCAACCATTTGTTTTGGCTGCTTTCTTCTCATTGGTTGCTTTTCTTTAGGCGGGATTGTTCCCATAGCGGGTAGCATATTTCAGATGTGTATATTGCTGGGACGATTACTGTTTCTAAACCAATAGGAGAGCGTCATTATCACGGTCAAGTACACGCCCACACAGTTTGATTGACAGGAACTCGTGGACAATTGACGGTGCTAATTATAACGATAATCTGTTGCGGATGAAAGTGAGCTGACTGGCTGAATGGTTAGAGCGTCGAGCTTGAAACCGGTGGGTATGGGTTCGAGTCCATCGCGGGCCGAGAGTCCGTTGGTGATATATATTTTTTTAAATTATTGGAGGCTGTCTTTTATTAATAAATAAGACATTTAAAAAAATATTTCAAACCCTTTTAATATTCTAAATATCGTTCCAAAATGATTTATATATATATTAAACAAATGGGAAAAAATGTATTCTGCGAAAATATCCGTATAAGCAAAATTCTAACTTTAATTTTTATTTATTTATTTATTTATTTATTTCAGGATCAGAGGAAGTATAATTTCTAATTGAAGTAAATAAAATTCAGTCATTTTGAAAAAAAAAAATTCTTTCGTACCTTTAATTTTTAATTACCGAGTACAAATTCAAGCAATCCGAGTACAAATAAATAATAAACACACACGATCAATTGTCAATCAAACTGTGTGGGCGTGTACTTGACCGTGATAATGACGGTCTCCTATTGGTTTAGAAACAGTAATCGTCCCAGCAATATACACATCTGAAATATGCTAGCGGGTATATAAGCCTGCATCTCTCTGCTTCCTTGCTCAGTTTTGCTATTTTTTTAGCTCGCTGAGTTTTGCACTGATGAAGAATCTCGATAGTAGAATCGAAATAGCTATTTGCTACCTTCTCTTACTTTATTTGTGCATTTATAATCGTTGGTTTTCTAGCTTTAAACATTTGTGCACAAAGGCTTTATTTGTTATTTTAAAAACAAAAACAGTCCGCGTGTATAAACAATGTGTATATTTTGATAAATTTTAACAAAGCTAAAATAATCGTTTCAACATCCAACTATTACTCTTCCATTATCCTCGAACCCCTCGAAATTTTGCTCAACAAAGGTACTGTTTGTAATGACGTCATTTCACATAATATTCCTACACTCTGGTACAATATCCTTGGTGTTTCGATGTATTCATCGAGACTTTGTTTATACACGCGGACTGGTTTTTGTTTTGTTTTTTTCGTTTTTCTACTTCTAATCATCTTCTTTTATATTCCTTTGAAAATGAATGCGTGAGCATTCGAAAGATCTCAGGTAAAATAAATAAATAAAGAATATCTATATTTTTGCAACACCTTTTAAATAGTTATTTGTATATAGTAAAGCATCGTTTATACGACGATCACTTATACGACGTTTACATTTATACGACGTTTTAATGTGATCCCGATTCATTGCTATTCATTTTAATGTAGATATATATCTTTTATACGACGCCCAAAATCGCTTATACGTCGATTTTTCGATTTTGTATAGATTTATTTTTGTTTATTTTTCTTGTGTATTTTGCGAACCAGCTGAAGTTGGCAGCTATGAATGACACCAAAGAGTGTGTTTAAATGCACTCCACATTATAAAAATGTGGACTGGTGTTCGATAAGTCTGAAAAATCAGCTTACGTGTAACATATTACACTGGGAGGGGTCATTCTTTTTTCGGGGATGGTCAGCTTTCCCGACCTGTTTTAAGGGGCTACTTCAGTCAAATGAAAAGACCCGTTCGCTAATGCTAATCCTATGGAAGAAATTTATAAAGATATCTCGGTTGCATTTCGATATTCTTAAAGGATTCTTTTTGCACTGGATAGCTGAGATCGATCTGTATGCAGGCCGTTTTTAACTTTTTCGATTTGGGTTGCAAATATTTTTGATGAGGGTGCTTTCGTTTTCCAAACCGGTTCCAAAAATGAAAGCGTCCTCCTAAAAAATATCTGTAAACAAAATCAGAAAAATAAAAAACGACCTGCATACAGATCGCTCTCAGCTATCCAGTGCAAAAAGAATCATTTAAAAATATTAAAATGCAACCGAGATATCTTTGTAAATTTTTTCCATAGGGTTAGCATTAGCGAACAGGCCTTTTCATTTGAGTGAAGTAACCTCTTAAGTTGCAAATAGACTATCCTTCTAACTGTTATCAGTATTGGCGACTTTTAGTAGGCCACGCGGGGTTTTTGATCTTTGACTTTAAATGGAAAGGAAATGATGTGCTGCAAATGAGGAACCTTTCGGTGAAACATAAATAAAGGTACGCATATTTAAATTGCTCACCAATCCCCTCCGTCTTTTTTTTTGGGGGGGGGGGAGGGGTATTTATTTATTTTGGTTTGTTTAATTTACAAACCATCACGTTAAACATTAAAATTAAGTGAAAACAAAATTAATTCTAGTTTTGGAAGTGAAAATCGATTATACGTCGTTATCGTTTGTACGACGTTTTTCGGTAGTCCCTTCGGCTTCGTATAAACGATGCTTCACGCATATTGACAGTATTCGCAAAGAAACTCTTCGGGAAGGTTGAATTCTGATAGGGATTGGCCGACGCGTTTTCACGTAACTTGGCGATAATTATACTTGGAGTAGCGATAGACGCTTCCGTCGAGTTTGATTTCCTTCGGAGCCGAGTACAAAGTAAAAAGTTGTGTGCAAAAACTTTTAAAGAGTACAGCTTTCAGTAAGACACGTTCCATCCAATCCAATGCTGCAAGAGAAAAGTTACTTTGTACTGGGTTCGGAAGGAAATCAAACTCCTCGACAGAAGCATCTATCGCAACGTCAAGTATAATTATCGCCAAGTTATGTGAAAACGCGTCGGCCAATCCCTATCAGAATTCAACCCTCTCGAAGAGTTTCTTTGCGGATACTGTGAATATGCATGCTCCACTGTATTTTCATGTCACTTTGTTCTGTGTATCTTTGCAGATCGCGCCTGCTGGTGTCACTGTCCCCGCTGTACGCCTCGAATCGGCGCATCGTGGTCGTCTGCTGCTCTCCCGCCCGGCCCCTCCTCCGGGAAGCGCGGCGCCTGGGCATGGTCGGGGGCGAATGGATCTGGATCCTTCTCGAAGGTTCCACCGGACAGCCGCCCGGCTCCGAGAGCGGCTCCTACCCGAGCGGCATGCTCGGCCTAAGGCTGAAAAGGCAGGTGACCAACAGGTGAGACACCAGAAACTCTTAATTATGAATTGAACAATTGCACCATTAGTTATATTAAAAATATGAACCGGATGTCCCAAAAATGACTGATGGATTTTAAAATTCAATAACTTGCAAACAGTGACAGCTATTGAAAAAATTTTTGCAGCAGGGTTATGTATAATGTCAGGAGTTTTTTAACCGTTATTTTTCATTTTAGTTCGCACCTCAAACAATAGGTGGCGCTGACGGCGATTGAAGGCCAGGTCCACGCTTCACCTAGCACTGATCACCTGGCCTTCAATCGCCGTCAGCGGCACCTATTGTTTGATATGCGAACTAAAATAAAAAATTACGGTAAAGAAAAAAAAAAAAACTGACATTATACATAACCCTACTGCAAAAAATTTTTTAAATAGCTGTCACCGTTTGCAAGTTATTGAATTTTAAAATCCATCAGTCATTTTTGGGACACCCGGTACTAAAATAACTACATATTACTGAATGGTACGCTTATAAAAAGAATATACTACCTCTGACAAAAAAAGTTCGGTGAATGCATTCAGAACGCCCGATCTGGCAACACTGGGGAAACAAAACGCTGCATCTGCATAGAGGCAAGTGTAGACCCTCTTATCCCACCGTTATTCAGTTGAGCGGCGTTTATGTTCTGCGTAAAACGTGCTTTACAAAGTTCTTGTTCAGTGTGTTGGTTCTTAACTGAGAAAAGGAAAATAAACGAACAAAAGATGAGTTTAAAGTTTGGTTTTGAGCTTTGCAAGAAATTGATGAGGGGTGCTGCAAATTGAGCATCCACCATACTCACCAGATCTCAATCCTCCAGACTTCTTTCTGTTTTCACGACTCGAACTCTCTTTGAAAGTGATTTGACCCTATTGGTCACGGTCACATTCAACGAAACATGACGAAGCTTTTGACATCCATTCCAAAAGAAGACATTTTTTGCGAGAATTTCCCAGGACATGTATAACAAGCCTCAGCGATGCATCGATGACTATGTAGAAGGGCAGTATCGTAACTTTCGTTTATATTTCATCTACATTAATGTTACAGGACTATTCACCGAACTTTATTGTCAAAGGTTGTATGTACAACTACTCTTCCGGTACGTGTTCCTGTATTTGTTTTTTTCTCTCGAGAAGATACTACTTGGTTATCACTTGGTTAGCATTTTTACAAAATTATAAAAATCGCCAAGTTATACATGTTAACATAATTTTAATTTTAAATAATGAAAAAAAATTAATTGGTAAAAAAATAATAAAAATACGCATAAAAAGCCGAAATAAAAACCACTTGATGACGTTTTGAACATGGGTAACGTGTTTATTGTCATTGAATGTGACATTCATGATCATCCATTTTTGGCATTGAATCTTATAATTTGGCGATAGTGTTTTGGTCGACGGAATAACCAAGCGGTACCAAAACAATTAATAATTTCATGCGCAATTTCAATGCTCAAAATTAATTTGATTTTTTTTTTTTTTTTTTTTGTTTCCCCCGCAGGCACAGCGTTCGCTCTGCCTTAGAGCTGATGTCATGGTAAACCTAATTTACCATGTCCTAAATCCTGCCAAAGGTCTTTTACATAATAACCTATAAGATGTGTTTAATTTGGGCTTTGCTATTAAACATAAACAAATAATCACGATTTCTGTGCCACATACGTTTGCACAATATATATATACACAGTCGAGCCTCTATATAACGAAATCCATCGTTCCAGTAAAAAATTCGTTATATAGAGAAATTCGATGTATAGAGAATGATGTTAAAAATCGTATTTAATGTGTAAATTTTGAACAAATATTATTTTTGATCTTTTGAATTAAGAATTTGAAATGCTTAAAAGTAAATATTAACCTAATATTTTATTTCTTAATTATTTAAGCTATTTCAAAAATGAGAACAGACATTTAATTGAAAGCTTAATAAAAATCAAATAAGGAAGTCTTGCATTAATTTCAGACGAAGATACCTGTAATGTTTTGTTGTTTTTATTTTAAAATTGTTATGCTCTCTCTCAAAAAAAAAAAAAAAAAAAAAAAAAAAAAAAATTGCTCGAATTTTAGCAAGGAATGAAAAATTGCAGTTAACAGTTTCCTCCACTTGAAGGCATCTCTTATGTGCCTCTCATTGATTCCTCTCTTATATGTGTAACAATCCAATTGACTCTGTTTTGATGTGGAAAGGTGTGTGGGGGGGTGGGATGAATTCGTTGGATTTAAAGAGCAAGGAGAAAAGTAATAATATTAATAAAAAAAACTCAGCACTGAACGATAAATCAAAAATAAGTGGTGGAAAATTGATTCCATATGATTTCGAAGCTTTTTTAAAACTGAATAAATTAAGACCAATTTATGAAAATATTCGTTATATGGAGATAGATATTTCGCTATATAGAGATTGTTTTTAATGTAATCAGGCGAAAAGGGGACCGTTCCTTCTAAAAATTCGTTATATAGAGAAATTCGATGTATGGAGTTTTATTATAGAGAGACTCGACTGTATATATGTAATAATAAAAAAATTCGCCATTTTTTCGTTTCGATTTCGTTCTAAATTCTTATAAGAACATACTTTCATTCTTATTTTCCCTAATCTACTAATATTTAATTATCGGCTGAAGTTCCTTTTTAAATAAAAATAACTTAAATCCAACAACAGTAAATAAAATAAAAAATTTGATAAATAAAATAGTAAAATACTAAATAAATAAATAAGTTATCCTTCTTTAGTATATCATTAACATTCTTTATCAGAAACACTATGAATGAAGATATAATATCTCTGAAATAATGAATGAAGAATAGAAAAATCTAAAAATCCAACAATATTGATAATATTAAAATATAACAACATTATATATATGTAGATTATGTATGTCGAATTTTCAAAAAACGACAGACTGTAAGGGATTTACATTAATTAAATTTATTTAAATATTCTAAGTTACAGGAAACATTTTTCTCAGATGCTCATAGCATGGTCTGCAAGTGCGTAGATGTACATTTGAAATTTCTCATCTCCCTAGGGTTACCAGTTAAAAAGGGCCACGTGTTATAGTTAAATTAACACGATAAAGTTAAGGGCCTAGCTACCCTGCAAAACTCGTGATTATTAGTCATGGGGCCCGTATCCAAATTGAGGGGCGATTTATTAAAGAACTAGATAATAGGTCTGATTTTTATAATTTCTTACATATATGTACAACTAATCCTCCAATACCTGTCGGTGATTTGATCTTTTTTTTAGCCTCCGATGCTATTTCTTTCAGACAAGCTAAAAAAAGTCGTGTCATCAACCCTGAATTTTCTACTCAACCGATTTTGATAATTATTTTTTTAAATGAAAGCTATTTATTTGTACTTGTGCCCATTTTAGTTATTTTTTAATTTATTTCCATTTTTATATTTTATTTTTAATTTTAAATGTTTTTTACGATATTTCTTCAAAATGGTGGCAACACAGTTTAGCTTTTCTCTCGATAATAAAAATTTATTTACGAAAATGATTGCGTATAATTATGCACTAATTGAGCTAAAAAAATATATTTACTGAGAAATGATATTAATAATGTAATTAAAATAACAGAAAATAATTTATCATAAAAATTAATGTCTAAAGCAAAATGAGAAAAATTTCAAATGAGGAAAATGATGTCATTCAGCAACCAGATAAATGGGAATTACAATATTATTACGGATGCCTTTTTCATATTACTAATACCAGTAACTTTAAAAAAAAACATTTGAAGAGAAAATGACGTCACTATTTAAAGCATCGCATTTTTACTCATAACGATATTAGGTACTACTCTGTTATCCCGTCGACCCATTTCGCCAGATTATACAAATCGCCAAACTAATAACCAAATTATACATGTTGACATAATTTTTTATTTTAAATAACGAAAAAACAAATAATTACTAGTAGAATATTAATAAAAATATTAATGCAAAGTCGAAATAAAAATCACTTAATGACATTTTAAATACATGAATGGTATTTAATGTCATTGAATGTGACATTCACGATCATCCATTATTGGTATTTAATCTTATAGTTTGGCGATAATTTTTTGGTCGACGGGATAACCTAGGAGTACCCGACATTACATTTCAATATTTTTTTTCATTTATGGACACTGAGATTGAAATTTTACTTTCAGATGACTTCAGTTTGTGAAAATAATGTCACAATAAAAATAAAATTAGTTTTTTTTTTTTTTTAATAAAACTATTTTTCTGTGAGTGCATATAAAATAAAATTTGTGGATTTCGCCGGCACTCAGATTACAATTTTAACTGAAGATGTGCGAATATTTGCATGCAAAATTGTAACTGGCAAACTTGACATTTAATTTGTAAATATATTTATTATATATTGATTCAGTAATGTAATTACTTTTGCTTTTTTTTTAAACCAAATCGATCGGGTCTTTTAAACATTTCATTCGTCGAATTCGACGGATTTCCACTCGTTTTATTGTTAAATTGCATTTCCTTTTACTCAGAGTCTATAAAAAAAAGCGTTTAAACTAAAGAAAAAATCCGTTTTCGATGAATCTAGTCAATGAAGAAGTAGCACGTGAAATTGTATCGCTTTATTATTCCGCAATTCCAATGTCTCAGAGAGAAATTGCTGTTTAATTGGGTATTTCACGCCGTTCTGTTTGCTATTATATTGATAAACACAAGAAAAATGAAGTTAGTTCATTGCAATCTAAACGGGGTCGCCCTTCTAAAAAACCTCTACCCGTAAGACATGGTGACGTCACTGCAACGTCGTTGTGAGGTCACATTGTGACTTTGTGACCAGCGATTGTCGACGTGACGTCACGTGACGTCGATGTGAAGTCACAGTGACTAAAATGTGAAGTCGTTATGGCCGTTTTAGAGCTTTTTTGTGACGTCACATTGTGACCACTTTGTGACGTCACAATGTGACCAATTTGTGAAAAGTGTGTCATTTGTGACTACTTTGACATTAACATTGTGACGAACTGTGAATCTTTTTAGAAAGTCACATCTTAGTCACAATGTGACGTCACTGAGTGGTTGCATTTTCGTCACAGATGTGATGTGACGAAAGTGACTCACACGGACGTCATTGTGACGTCACTGTGAACATGCATGCTATGAGGGTATCGATTTTTTTTCCTAATTGGAGGCGAAATTTAATTCTGCAATGGCAAAATCTACATTCAACTTGTTTTTTTCAGGCACCGTCCGTTCCGCCTTAGAGCTGGTGTCATGGTAAACCTAATTTACCATGTACTAAATCCTGCCAAAGGACTTTTACATAATAACCAATAAGATGTGTTTCATTCGGGCTTTGCTATTAAACAATTAACAAATAATCACGATTTTTGTGCAAAACGTTTGCAAAATATATACATGTTAGAAATTATACAAATCAGACTTATTAATTAGTTTTTTAATAAATCGCCTATCAATTTGGATACGGGCCCCATGACTAATAATCACTTTTTTGACAGGGTAGCTAGACACTCAACTTTATCGTGTTAATTCAATTATAACACATGGCCCTTTTTAACTGGTAACCCTAGGGAGATGAGAAATTTCAAATGTACTTCTATGCACTTGCTGACCAGAGGCCATGCTACAAGCACCTGTGAAAGAATTTTCATTAAATGAAAACAAAAATTCATAAAATGAAAACGAAAACATTCATAAAAATAACTAAAATGGGCACAAGTACAAATAAATAGCTTTCATTTAAAAAAATAATTATCAAAATCGGTTGAGTAGAAAATTCAGGGTTGATGACACGACATTTTTTAGCTTGTCTGAAAGAAATAGCATCGGAGGCTAAAAAAAAGGTCAAATCACCGACAGGTATTGGAGGATTAGTTGTACATATATGTAAGAAATTATAAAAATCAGACCTATTATCTAGTTCTTTAATAAATCGCCCCTCAATTTGGATACGGGCCCCATGACTAATAATCACGAGTTTTGCAGGGTAGCTAGGCCCTTAACTTTATCGTGTTAATTTAACTATAACACGTGGCCCTTTTTAACTGGTAACCCTAGGGAGATGAGAAATTTCAAATGTACATCTACGCACTTGCAGACCATGCTATGAGCATCTGAGAAAAATGTTTCCTGTAACTTAGAATATTTAAATAAATTTAATTAATGTAAATCCCTTACAGTCTGTCGTTTTTTGAAAATTCGACATACATAATCTACATATATATAATGTTGTTATATTTTAATATTATCAATATTGTTGGAATTTTAGAATATTTAAATAAAACTTCATTAATACCCAATGTCCTGTACTCTGTCGTTGGATCTTAATGCAACATATATACACATATAGATTATGTATGTACAACTAATCCTCCGGTTCGTGTCGGTGATTTGACCCTTTCTTTTGCAGGCACAGCGTCCGTTCCGCCTTAGAGCTGGTCGCCGAGAGCGTGAAGTATTTGGACGGCAACTTGTTTTTCGTCGAGACCTACGGCAACAGCCATCGGCCTAACGCCACCTGCTGGAACAATCAGACAACGGCCACCTTGCCCGGCAGGCTTAGGATATCGGACGCCCTACACACGTAAGTCGAGCTCACTTTTAAATCTCATCACTCTTTTGCAATTTAAGTTTAGGCCATGTTACGTCCAAATGCATAAAAAATTGTACATGATAATAAAAATTTAAAAAAAAAAAAAAAAAAAAATGACTAAAACTAGTCGTTGGGGGCCACCGTAATACTTACCCATCATGGATATGTATATGAAAATAAAACATGTGAAACTATTTATACAATGCATTGCAATTCATAAACAAAATTTAAATATTGTTAATGTACATAGTAATGTTTTATCAAACAACTGCTGATGTACTAATTTCGACAAATTATATAAAACGCCAAACTACTCAAGTAGTACCGAACTGCGTAAAAGAAACACCCTTATGTAACTCTAACAATAATAATTCTATTAACTAACAATTAACTGCGTCGGATGAAGCGTCTCATTTCCAATTAAAATATACCTCTGAATTGAAATTTGAATGAAATACAGGGTCATGAAAAATCGAAGAATGTGGAAAACATAATTACAAATATCTCGGCAACTCATAATCCGATCGACTTCGTTCTATATGCAAAATGCGTGTTATTTTATTGCCTTTTACGTCCATTCCTTAGAACAAAAACATTCGAAAATTTTTATGTACCTTTCATGAGAACGAATTTTTCGAGAGTCCGAAAAAAATAGTTCCGGATCATCGAGGTTGCTGATATTAAATAGGCTTCGTTCCATTCTTACATACTAAGCACATACAAAATTTCAAGTCTCTATCTCAATTTGTTCGGGAGATAGAGCGTTTACAGACAGACAGACGGACGGCAAATTTTTAGTTTCTAAAAATATGTTTGTTCGGAATCTCCACTATCTAAAACGTGTAAATCCGTCAAAAATTTTTTTTCGATTTTCAAAACGATTGCAAGACTTACCCTATACTACGTATGATGGGTAAGTAAAAATGCGAAATCGGGCTTCGAGGTGCAAACCTTCTTTATAACTTCTCTCCAAATTTTGTAACTCTACGTGCAGCGATCTCTTCAGAACAGCGCTAACACATTCACAAAGTTCTCTCTTCATTATTATAGATAGATGAGTAGTTTTTCTTTTTTCAAAATATTCTAAGTATGCCCAGTATGTCATCTTCTTTGTCAGCATTTGGAAATCCATTTAATTTACACAAATAAATCCGTTCTTCTTATTTTACAGGGTGGTCCGTCGCCAGCTGGAGCGAGAGAGCGCCGTGGCCAGAGAAGGTCTGGAGCACCCGACCTTCGAAGTGCTGGGGCCGGGGCGACGGTGGCGCCGCCTGGGAAACATCACGGGCACCCGAGTCTCTCTGGACGCTTGGTTGCGGGGACCCACCCAGGTAAAGCTGCAAACATAATGACTCGTCAGTACCTACTATGCTAATATGTAAAACAATACTAACCTTTATACTTACAGTTGCTTAGTACTTCTTACTTACTACCATTCTACTATACTGTGCTATACTTACTGCTGTACAGCACAATATACTTATCATACTATATATAACTATGTGTACTACAGTGCTGTATTTGTATTTTACTTACTACTATACAGTTCTATTTATTTACTATACTATATATATATTCTGCTCATTGCTGTACGACTACTTATCACTATATTTGTCTGAGCGAAACGAAGTCTTATACCCAGAGTACGTAACGATATTAAAAGTCAAAAAAATTCTTTCGTCAAGGAAATCTCAAAAAGTACTTGTCGGATTTTGATTCTGTTTGTACCAGTAGGTACCTATGAAGGTAATCTGGTGAATGCACTATCTACGAAAAATTAGTTCCAAATAGTTTAAAAGTTATATTTAAAAAACTGCTAAAAAAGCACAATTTATTTGCATACGTCACAGAAACTTGGTGTGCGTCATTTTTCACCGGCTGGATATTTTCGTAGACAACCGAATCAGAGTGCATGGAGTAAATAGTTGTCTTGACGAAGCGAACACTAATACACATAGTACGTAACGATATTAAAAGTCAAGCATAACTCTTTCGTTAAGCAAATCTGGAAAAATACATATCGGATTGCGATTCTGATTGTACCAAACGGTTCTTATGAGAGTAACCTACTGAATGCAACTACTTTCCAAAATTAGTTCCAAATAGTTTTAAAACTATTTTTAAAAAACCGATAAAAAGCCCAATTCATTTGCATACATCACAGAAATATTGTGTGCGTCACTTTTTACCGGTTGTATATTTTCGTTAGATTCCCAAATTTAAGCACATGGAGCAAAGAAAATACGCAAACAATTTTTAAGTACAATTAATTACATTTAAACTTAAGAAACAAACTGAAAATAATTTTGTTCTTGTTGTTAATTTAAAAGAAAAAAGTCTTAATTCTTAGTAACTTAGTATTAGTATTTGAGATTTTGCGATAATTTTTATAATAGCACTTAATAGCTGCCATTAGCATCTTTTATATTTCGCAACTTCGCACATGCAAATTGGAAACAATTATGTCGTGTTTAAATAAAATCCTGTCAAAAACATGAATGTGAAAGAATGCCAAGTTCGTTAAAGGTTTCGCAAATAAAAGAAGTGAGATCTAACTGCAAACCAAGTTCTTTCGGAGCTCCTTAAATCATAACTCCTGTCATGCATAATATTATTCATTTGCTTAAAATGATTTGTTATGTTACTTGTTATTCAATTGAGCGATTTAGCAAGTTTTCTCTTATTAAATTTTTTCTATTTAGTTGATCAGAAATTAAAGTTGATCCCTTACTTAACTTATCAGTACCTTAACTTCAATATACCTATTCGAGCACTCGATTGACTAGATCTTTGCCAATCAGATTCTAGATTAAATTGTACTCCGACTCAAAGTTTAAAGTTGGTAGCTGAAAACTTGCCAAGTCGCTCTATTGAATAACAAGTAACATAACAAATCATTTTAAGCAATTGAATAATAATATGCATGACAGGAGTTATTATTTAAGGAGCTCCGAAAGAACTTGGTTTGCAGTTAGATCTCACTTCTTTTATGAGCGAAATCTTTAACGAACTTGGCATTTTTTCACATTCATGTTTTTGATAGGATATCATTATTTTTTGTCAAATAAGTAGGTATTTGTTTCTTTTTTGAAATAAATAGGTAAAATTAGTTAAATTAGTTTTATTTAATATTAATTAAACTTTCAGCTTTTTCCTGCACTTATTCACTGTTTTTTTCAGTCAAATTTAAAAATTTAACATTAGGACTGCTTATGTTCCTTTAAACTCCACTAATAAGGATGTTTCTTTTACGTGATTGGGTACTACTTGATTATTTCGTCGTCCAAAAACGTTTGTAGCCAACTTGGCGAAATATCGCTATATTGACGACAAAAATTACGCACCAAAATCATGCTAACATGCGCTATTTCTGGTATTTTGCCAAATTCCCATAGATTCCCATTGTAATCTGGTAATTTATCCAATAATTTTGTTAGAGCAAGGACTGTCACCATCATTTTGGCATCTTTTTTTCCCTTTAAATCGGTTCGCTAACTACCCAAGATTGCTTAAATATTGCTATTTAGAAAGTTTTTTGAACGCTTTTCGTGCATTTTTACCCCTTTTAAATTTTGTATTTGTTAACAAATGTTCTTAGTGATCATTTATATCTTATAATTAATGAACAGCCAAATTTTATGTTTTTAGGCTCTTAACATACGGACATCGCATTTTTAGAACGCTTTTTGCTCTTTTACCCTCTTTGGATTAGTGGAATAGACATGAGATATAGCTTATATTGGAGATAGGACTATCACCATCATTTTGATATCGTTACTTTTAAGATCGGTTTGTTGTTTGCTGAAATTGCTTAAAAATTCCAATTTAGAACATTTTTAGAACGCTTTTCGCACATTTTAACCCCTTTTAAATTCCGTATTTTTCATCAAATGCCCTTAGAGATCATTTATATCTTATAAATAATTAACATGCCAAATCTTATAGCTCTAGGTCCTTCAGTAACACAAAAGTTGCATTTTTAGAATGTTTTTTGCTTCTTCACCCTCTTTTGGTTAATGGTATACGCATAAAATATAGCCTATGTTTGAACCGGGGCTAATACCATCATTTTGATATCATTAATTTTTAAATCGGTTCGGTGGTTTCAGAGATTAGCCCCGATACTCGCCAAAAGTGTCGCCCATAAACTCTAAAATGCCAAATTTTATGTTTCCAGTTCAGTCCCTTTGTGACAACTCCGACTGCCTAAATCAGATAATCACAGCAAGAGCTGCCACACAAAGAATTATCAACATACACATTGATTCTATAAAAAATCATATCATAAAAATTAGGTAAGACATAAAAATTCTTACCTCCTAAATTCCAATTCTACGAGAAAGTCGGGGTATCGGGTGTCCAAATCTTCTAAGCCTTCTACAGCAGCGTAAATATTGAAGACCACTTTAACTCAAAAACAATAATCTTCTTCATTTTCATACTTTTTAATAAAGACGAACACGAATCACAAAAAGACACACACAACAATAATATTTACAAATGGCCGTGACACTTTCACTATTACAGCTTTGTTCTACAAAACTTCTAACTGAACTACAAAACAGAAAAAAAGAGAATTGAAATTAATAAACAAAAAATGTTCTCAGTCAAATAAAAAAGTTCGACGCATGCGCCGCAACTTTACGTAAGAGAGTAAAAAAGAGTTTCTTGTTTTTCATTGCGCAATAGTTTTTTTCCTGACAGGTGGTGGATGAAAGGAATATGAAATAAGTTCCAAATCCCGACATCCTCCCACCTTTGAGTTTCAGGGGTTCAGCTGGAACTCAAATTTTCCACTTAACTATCGGTTTGATGATGCGTCCAAATCTTGAACGATGAACTAGAGAGTCTGAATTTCGGTTCTTGACCGAACCACTGGGAGGATCATTGGAATGTTCTTTGTTTTCGTCCGAAGAACGTGAATTTTCCATTTCGTTGAAATGGCTTCTCATGAGATCATCATTTTGTGATACCTCTAAAGGTATTAGTCTACTTGTCGTTCTGATGTATTCACCACTTTTCATCTTTACCTTGACAAGTCGTACTTGTCCATCCTTAGATGGGAAAATTTCAGTTATTTTGGCCAGAGGCCAATCGAGTCTTTTGTTATTGTCACTAGTTACAATCACTACGTCGCCTATTGCAAAAGGTTTCTCATTTTTCTTACTTTTATTAGGTTGTCGCAATTGACCTAAATACTCTGATCGAAATCTTTTACGAAGGTCTTCTCTTAGTCTTTGTTGGTAGGCATGCCTTTTATTCAACGATTCAGCATCCAAAATATCTATATCAGGTGTTCCACTACCTTTTACTTCTTGCAGAAACATTGATGGAGTGAGGGGTACAAGATCATTGTTGTCTTCGGAAACGTAGGTAAGAGGGCGGCTGTTGATTATACTTTCGATGTCACACATTACGGTTTGCATCTCTTCATAATTTAGCGAACTTTTTCCTAAAACTTTTCTGAGTATTCTTTTTGTCATTCCTATTAGTCGCTCCCACCACCCTCCCCACCATGGAGCTGAAGGTGGAATGAATTTCCAAGTAATTTTTCTAGATAAACTATGATTTTGTACTGAAATCCAATCTATTTCTTTCAACAAATTTTCGGCCCCCACGAAATTTGACCCATTGTCAGTGTAGATAATAGAAGGCCTACCTCTACGGGCAATAAATCTTCTCAAAGTTAATAGAAAGTTTTCGGTTGATAAAGAGGTGGCTAACTCAAAATGAACTGCTCTGAAAATTGCACATGTGTAAATTACTAGCCATATTTTCCTGTTTTCTTTAAGAATAAGCGGGCCGGCATAATCCAGACCAACGATTTCAAAAATGGCAGCTTCTCGAACTCTATCTACCGGTAAGGGAGGAGTGGATATTTCTTGTGGCTTAAAATCGTATCTTCTGCATATTACACAGTTTCTAATGATTTTTCTTACAGTTTTTCGAAATTTTAAGATCCAAAAATCTTCCCTCAAATTAGCCATTAAAGTTTGTACCCCGGCATGTCCTAGTTTTAGGTGTCTAGATCTAATTATTTTTTCAACTACGGGATGGTCATGCGGAAGTATGACAGGGTATCGAAAATTCATCGTATCTTCTCTCATAAGTATACGCGATTTCAACCTTAGAACTCCAGCGGAATCCGTGATAATCTGGAACAATTTTAATCGATTATCTAGGGGGCCATTAAACGATTGTTCTTGAACTAATTTCAATAATTTATTTTCAGCTTCATTCTTCTCTTTTACAGTTAAAATACTATATTCTCTATCTTCTTTAGCTTTCTTGCAGTTTTGGTAAAATCTATACATCCATCCTATTACGTTAACTAATTTTTCATACGATGAAAATTTTGCAAAAATTTGTTCATTGTGAATATCTAAATTGTTGGCACTAATAATTGATTTTCTTCTTTCGGCATCTATAATTTCAAAATTTGGAAATATTTCTGATTGTGGCCACTCGTTAATTGGTTTCTTTAGCCACTGTGGTCCCTCCCACCATTTGTCTCGGGCTAAAACCTCAGCGGTACAACCCCTTGAAGGCAGGTCCGCAGGATTTAAATGGCCGGGAATGAAATGCCATTTTGAAGGATCACTTAAAGACCGGATTTCTGATACACGGTTATAAACAAAAGGCGCCCAATTTTCATTTCTTTTTATCCAATAAAGTGCATTGGCCGAATCAGTCCAATAAAAAATGTCAATATCATCTAATTTTAAATCCGTTTTGACACTATTTGCTAATCTAGCCCCAATATTGCAAGCCAACAATTCCAACCTCGGAATGGAAATTGTTTTCATAGGAGCAACTCGGCTTCTTGCTTGAACCAATTGACAGAAATTGTCATTCTCACCTTCAAACCGTATAAATATACACGTAGCATACGCTATTTTGCTAGCGTCACAAAAAACGTGCAAAGAATGCAGTTTATCTGCATCCCGAGAAAAACACCTAGGTATTTCAATAGTCCCTAATTTTTCTAATTGTTTTTTCCATTTTTCAAATTTTCTCTTGATAGAAATAGGTAATTCCGTATCCCATGTCACCTTAGCTTTCCAACACTCTTGTAATAATATTTTAGGTTCTAATGTTACAGGACACGTGTATCCGATAGGGTCAAATATTTTGTGTACAGCCGATAAAATGTTTCTTTTGGTTGCTTTGCGTTCGTCTTCGGAAATTTCCTTTAAATCAACTGCTAAGGTGTCCCTACTAAAATCCCACATTAGACCCAAAACAGGGACTTTTTCCCCAGTCAAAACTTCTCGAAAACTATGCTCCCACCCGCGAAGCTCGAATTTTGCATCGCTAAGAAGGGTTTTTGACTCTTCGATAAATCTGTTCAGTTGTTCCGTACTATTAACACTCGTAACATAGTTGTCTACATAAAATGATTCTAACAATTTAAGCGCAGTGTTTTTAAATTGCTCCGGTGCGTTTTTTAAATGATATTCTAACGTGGCACCTAAAAGATAGGGGCTACAAGAAATGCCAAATACTACTCTTCTATGTTGAAGAGTTATAATTTTTTGAGGGTCCCCTTCTTCATACCACAGGAATTTCAAGAATGAGCGATCTTTTTCTGTAATGCCAATTTGCAAAAAAGCCTTTTTTATGTCAGCAATTACCCCAATTTTTCCTAATCTAAATCTATTTAATATAGAAGGAATCAGTTCTACGAGGTTAGGCCCCTTTTCAATACAGTCATTTATAGACGGCGAATCCTTTTCCCGAGCTGAACCATCGAAAACTGGCCGCACCTTTGTAGTGGAGTTTTCTTTAAACACCGCTCTATGAGGAAGGAAATGCTCACTACCTAATGTTTTTTTCTGATCAACTTTTTCTATTATTTTCTCATCTAACCAGTCATCGAATACTTGATTATAATCGCTTAATTTTCCTACCCTTTTTAATGAATCGACGCATGTTTTTAATCTACGTCGAGCGATATTTTCGTAACTGGGTAAACGAGGGTGGCCCTGTATCCATGGAAGACTAACCTCATACCTACCCTCGTCATCTACTCTAATGTTACTGAGAAAATGTTCTTTAGTGGCTATTTCTATTTCCTCTCTACTCTTTTTCTCCCCAGGATCGCGAATTCCTAAAGTGTCAAGTTGCCATAACTCGGTAATTTTTGCCTCTTTGACATGCAGCGAAAAAATTAAATTGTTCATATTCTTATTTTCATAACCTTCAGTTTTCCCAAGAATTGTCCAACCTAAACGAGTGTCCATGCAAGCCAATCCGCCCTGTAATTGTTTTAAATGTCCGGTAAATAATTTCCCGGCGACATCTGCACCAATTAACACATGTATCTCATCAGGAGAAAATTCATATAATAAATCATTAACTTTAGTGACTCTATCAGTCAAAACTATTCCGTACCGCTTTATTTCCTTAATAAAGGGTCCTTCCGGTATACGTGAAATTTCAGAGCAAATTTTTTGTTGGTCTAATACCTCAAATTTACATCGGAAACTATTATCCATATTTCCCAAATTAATCAAATATCTATCGTGTAGTTCTTCACATTGTCGCCCCCCAAATAAGCTATGCACTATTCTCTCTTTACTTATGCTACTATATCCTAACATTTTAGCAGCAAATTTCGATATGTACGATCGCTGCGAACCCGTATCATATAAAATTCTAACATTTCGTACGATATCCCCATTGTATATACGTACAACCAATGTTTGGAGCAAAACTCGTTTTCTAGAAGTTGTATTCGCAAGCATACAATCTTTATTAGCAGTTGAATCCTGTTTAGAATTTTCGCCTAAATTAATTTTACTCTTTTCTATGCACATGAACTGGTGGTGATTTTTCCCGCAATGAGAACAGTTAATTTTACTTTTACAAACTTTTGCTAAGTGGTTGACATTGAAGCAACGAAAGCATGCTCCTTTTCTTAATAAAGCATCTTTTCTTTTCGCCAGTGTCATTTTCCATACCGCTCTACAATTTTGACTACGGTGTTTGTTTTCGCAAAAAACGCACTGTTCTTCCGATTTTTTATCATCCGCATTATACAGTTCGGCCGCCGTAGGAAGAGAAAAATGTTTATCTTTTCGATCGAATTTTGTTTCTCTGTTTACTGAAACATCTTTATCGAAAGAAAACCCACTCTTAGCTAATTTAACCTTTTGCTCCATCTCAACTTCAATCTGTAAAAATTGCATTAAAACATCTAATTTATTAATTCCCTGATTTTTATCTTTATCCTTAACAGTTAAAGTACCAAGATGTCTTTCCCATAATTTAAGAATATCTGAAGGCAATGCCGATTCGACCAATGGATATAAAATCGAGGAATAATTTTCGCTCGATACTCCTAACATTTTCAATGACCGAAGATAAGTTTCGATTTTATCATATAATTTAACAAGCGACAATTTTTGCCCTTGTCCCAAGGAATTATTAATAACTAATCCTAACACTTCGCGTATATATACTTCAATTAAAACATCTGTCCTACCAAACCGTGCCCTCAACGATTGCACCGCTTCTGGATAGCTCTCGGCTGTGGGGGGAAAAGAATCCACTATTTCTCTGGCTCGCGATCCCTTCTGTGTAGCCATGATAAGGTACTGAATCTTATCTTCATTTGCTATATTATCATCTTCGTGAATTTTCTCAAATTGCCCCCAAAAAGTTAACCAGTTTTTAATTTCACCGTTGAAAGGCTGGAGCTCTAATTTAGGTAACTTAAATTTTCTTCTTGTTGCCATGCTATCTAATGTTACGGAACTATCTGGATTAAGACCTTTTTCTAATTTTTGTATATAACGCGATAATTTAGTTTTTGTTTCGTAAAAAATCGTATTATATTTTTCGATAGAATCATATTCAGTATCAAAAGCATCTTGCTTACAGGTTGGGTCTTCAGACAAATTATCAAGAATTTGTTTATCTAAATTTTCAAGTTCGTTTTGTTTCGCTTCTAATCTAATAAGAACTGAAGACAAACTATCTAAATCATCACAATTAGCCTGTATAAGGTCTTCAATTTCTTTAGTTAATTTCGTAAAATTTGAACGCACTGGCGTTCTTAACTTTCGTAATTTTTCCATAATTCTAAATCAAATTTTTTTCTAATTCACTAAACTATGGAGCACCCGATCCCAGCAGGGGATGCCACTTTTATGTGACAACTCCGACTGCCTAAATCAGATAATCACAGCAAGAGCTGCCACACAAAGAATTATCAACATACACATTGATTCTATAAAAAATCATATCATAAAAATTAGGTAAGACATAAAAATTCTTACCTCCTAAATTCCAATTCTACGAGAAAGTCGGGGTATCGGGTGTCCAAATCTTCTAAGCCTTCTACAGCAGCGTAAATATTGAAGACCACTTTAACTCAAAAACAATAATCTTCTTCATTTTCATACTTTTTAATAAAGACGAACACGAATCACAAAAAGACACACACAACAATAATATTTACAAATGGCCGTGACACTTTCACTATTACATCTTTGTTCTACAAAACTTCTAACTGAACTACAAAACAGAAAAAAAGAGAATTGAAATTAATAAACAAAAAATGTTCTCAGTCAAATAAAAAAGTTCCACGCATGCGCCGCAACTTTACGTAAGAGAGTAAAAAAGAGTTTCTTGTTTTTCATTGCGCAATAGTTTTTTTCCTGACAGGTGGTGGATGAAAGGAATATGAAATAAGTTCCAAATCCCGACACCCTTAATATACAGACATCGCATTTTTAGAATGTTTTTTGCTTTTTTACCTCCTTTGGGTGAGTGTAATCGACATAAGATATATCCTATGTTGGAGCAAAGACTGTCATCATCATTTTGATATCATTACTTTTAACATCGGTTTGTTGTTTGCTGAGATTGTTTTAAAATTGGTATTTCGAACTTTTTTAGAACGCTCTTCGCGGATTTTCACCCATTTAAATTTGATATTTTTTAGCAAATGTCATTAGGGACCATTTATATCTTAAAAATAATTAACATGCCAAAATTTTGTGCTTCTAGGCCCTTCAGTAAAACAAAAATCACATTTTTAGAATGTTTTTCGCTTCTGAACCCTCTTTTGGTTAGTGGCACAGACATAAGATACAGTCTATGTTTGAACCGGGGTGAATACCATCATTTTGGTACTATTACTTTTGAAATCGGTTCGGAGATTAGCCCTGAGTAGCTTCAGAGATTAGCCCTGATACTCGCCAAAAGTGTCGCCAACTTGGCACTATTTCTGGTATTTTGTGAAACTCTCATAAACTTCCATTGTAATCCAATAATTTATCCTCTAACCAACCATTAATGTTTAATTAATGGCGATTTCTGATTTTTTCCTATTTATATATTCAATAACCTACCTCCACACCAAATTTCAACTTCCTAAGTCACCTGGAAGTAGTCAAACGGTGAGTGAGTCAGTGAGTCAGTGAGTCAGTGGTAAAAACAGTGATTTTCAGACGTCAATTCCTCGTGAACGGTAAAAGATTTAAAAAAAAAAATTAGGATTCGGAAATTAGAAGATGGTCTTACACGACACAAAAAATTGCAAGTGTGTAGGTCAAATAGAATTTAAGTTATTGAGGGTCAAAAGTGGCTCGAAATGGTTCGGGTAATATAACCCACGGCCGGTGTGTCGCCTTTTACTTTGTGAACTTGGCTGACACACTGCCGTGTGTCTAGATATGTGCTGAAATGAAATATTGGTACTTCTTCGTTATCTCGTGATCAATTTCGCCAAATTGTACATATTCACCTCCTTTTTATTACCCGACTACGGCAAAGCCAAAGGAGGGTTATGATTTTGACAGGCTATGTATGTATGTATGTATGTATGTATGTATGTATGTATGTATGTATGTTCATCTGTTCCCTCGTAACTTCTAAACCACTAATCAGAATTCGACAAATGACATATCATTAGAAGCGTCTTAATTGTCCGCTGGTTATAGGCTATATAGATTTTCACCAAATTCAATGTGGCGCCCTCTAGCGGACAAAATATACAGAGTAAAAAAATAAAGTTAAGCTAGATATGCCGTGTTTGGTATCATTTTAAAGCGCTTCACTTGTACATTTCGAATATATATATATTACTAGCATTTGCTTGTGACTTTACTTGCATTTATGGGCTAATTGCATATAATTCACATCTTTTCGTTCTTAATTTCTTTGGTACTTAGTAATCAGAATAAGACCACTGCAGTGCCATTAGAAGGGTCTTGATCTTGATATTCTGTTGGTTGTGAGCTATAAAGTTTGTCACCAAATTTACTATTATGCCCTCTAGCGGACAAAAAGTATAAAATAAAAATATATGTAATGTGTTTGGTATTACTTGAAAGAGCTTCACCAGTATTTATATGCTTATACATAATTACAAGACTGCTTTGAAGATGTTTAAAAAAAATGAGCGATAAGAGTAAAGCGCGGATCACGGGAACTGTAATGTAGAGCAGCGTGAACGTTAATAGAATAATTTAATGCACTAATGTAAACGACATAAGCTGGGAGTACCTCCACGCGGTGAAGGCGGAAACAGTTTGATAACTGGCTAAAACTCCCATAAAAATGTCCTCTGCATTATATGCCTTCGGGCTTATGTTGTTATATGTGCGTGTGTATCTATTTGCCTATTCGTTGTGACGTTGTGTACCCGGTAACGCAGGGAAGCAACCACAGCCATCCTACTTCGATACACTGTTTAAATTTTGTCGGATTAAATAAATAAAAATAATTTTGCTGGTATTGCACCAAAAGTACCAGGTTTATATAGTCTACGAAATAGCAGTAAAAGTTAGTAGTATAGTATAGTTAGTAAGTATAGAAATAAGAAGTAGTATAATAAGTATAGGTCTATAAACAAAAACAATTTAGTTTGAGTTAGGTTAGTAAATCTAGTGTAAATAAATAGAGCTATAAATATTAACATTTAGTTTCATTATTTTAGGTATAAAATAAAAGCTTTTTTGTCGTAGTTGGGTTTTAGTTTTTTTACTTTATCTTGTTTTAAATAACGAAAAAAGAAATAAATTAGTGAAACATTGATAAAAATACAAATAAAAAGCGGTATAAAAATCACTTGATGACGTTTAAAACACATGTTTACATTGTTTAATGAGACATTCATGATTGGCATTTTATCTTATTGTTTGGCGATAATTTTTTGGTCTACAGGATAATCAAGAAATATCAAAAAAGGAACTATAGTTGAAGCGAAGAATAAACAGTTATAAGTAATAAACATAATAAAAAATATAATAAAAAATATGAATATCACAATAAATCGTAAATCGTAAAACACTTATAGCAATATTCAAAAACAACGTTTTCATCAATTTGGCGGGGAGAAAATCGAGCTAACATGTAGCTTATATTTTTACTCATAAATATGAATCTGTGCCATATTTACGAGTAAAAATAAGCATAAATGATCATCAGGTTTGAAATCTCAAATTCTGAAGCCCAAACTGGACCATGATTTATATAAGCGCCAAGGCAAAGATATTATTTGAAAAGTATCATGAAATTAGAGCAGAGATATCATTTACGCATCGGGTTTGGAGCAAATTTCGCGAAAATCATTTTTGAATGAATTTCGATTATTTTAAAAAGTAAGTAACAATTAAAAAAAGCACGATTAAATTTAGGTTACATAAATATAGAAAAAATAAGCAATTTATTAATAAACAAACAACAATAGCCATATCACCATGCAATGTAAATAATGATATTTTGATGCTAATTATATGGAAAAGTTCCATATCCTGTTCTAAATTTTTTGGCGAGCTTTTTTTTTTTTTTTTTTTTTTTTTTTTTTTTGTAATAAGGTACCCTGGTGTAATAACGCCACGTTAAGGTTCTACCAATTTTCACGGCTCAGATTTAGATTGTATTTTTCAAACAAATATATGACTTGATACAGCAACTCATTGACTATCTATATAAAAAAAATAATTTAACAAATATGTATTCATAAAATGTAATGGCGTGATTTCTCGACCCATGCTATTTGTCGTTATTACCCACCTATATGGGTAATAACGCCATGCAAACAAAACTATGAAATAAGATGGAATAACTGCATGTAGATTGCCCAATTCTAAAAATACAAATACTACAAACTTAGAAATTGACAAATTGCATTCTAAGCTATTGAAAATGTTCAATTTTTTGTGAAAGTGTAAGAAAAATAAAGGTGTTGTGTGTGTGTGTGTGGGGGGGGGAGGATGAGGCAAAAGAATATAAGACAGTGAGCTTTTTTTTGCTTAAAAAGGACCACTTAATTGGAATTACTAGAAACATTGCACAGTTTTAACTGTGTTTATTTGAATCAGTATTTAGGATGTAGCTCGGCCACTGTAGAGAATCAACCGGGGTATTAATGCCAAGGATTGGCGTTATTACCCCGTTATAGTTATTGCGCTGTACATTTTAAATTACAAATTATCTCGAGAAGATATCCAAAATCTTCAACAAATTTTTGAAAGTCCATGAAATGTACTACAAATTTATGTAATTAACAAAGTATTTCCGGATAAAAAAAATAGTCTTCACATCACAAAACGTATCTTGCAAATTTTAGAGACTTGTAACAACAATAAGACCTAAAAATGAAACAAATTAACTTGAAGCTGTTTTTTTTTTTTGCGATTTATATGACTCAAAACCCTTCTGCGCAGAGAACATGGGTGTCATTTACCAGATTATTTCATAATTATGCATAATATTAGCACTTGGCGTTATTACCCCGCCTGGCGTTATTACACCAGACCACCTTACTTGGTTATTTCGTAGACCAATTGCGCCAAACTACACAAATCGCCAAACTGTTTGTCAAATTACATAAATTGACCTAATTTGTATTTTAAATAACAGAAGAATAAATACATTTTTGAATGCAATAAGAAATACATATTAAAAGTTGAATTAAAAATCACTTTATGACGTCACAAGCACGCGTATCGTAATTAATGACAAGTGAAAGTAACATTTACAATCATCCAGTATTGGCATGTAACCTTATAGTTTGGCGATAGTTTTTTGATCGACGGGATAACCAAGAAGTACCTTTTTTTGCCATTAAATAAATCGATGTGGTTGTGATCTTTAGCCTGTGAGGTTGCTTTTTTTCTGCACTTTCCAACAAAGCTGAAAAATATTTATGCATTCGGTTTGTCTATCCGTCTGTCCACACTCAGACATCCGTAAATATACACCGATTTATATGCAATTGGAAACCTTATTTAGGGTCTCCTAGACATGTTTGATATTTTATATGAAGTATGTGGGATTAATAGTTTATTTACAGGGGCACCGAAAAGATCTTCATTACAGTATGGTCTATTGGGGGAAATCTTTTGCAGAGTATTTTAATGAAATTACGCTATTGCAAATTTACGAAACTTATATAAACCACTGAATTTCATTGCGATTAAGTTATAACAGGATTTTCATAGCATTTTTAATCTAATTACAAGGACACACAAAAGAAATCGGTTACAATACTGTTTTTGAGCAATAATTTCTGGAAATACGTTTTCAATTTCGGCGTGCGCTTTTAAATTTAACTGTTTTATTAGGTGTGTCCCTAATTAATATAAAATATTTAGTAACTATAGTCGCCGTCTGATCCGTTCGTCTGTATCTCCAGATATAACAGCACAAAAACTATCCTACGGAATCGTTTGAAATTTTAAATAGCTATTTGTTGCCGAATTTTGTTGAGTCGTTGCAAATTTTAATAAAATCCGATAAATTCGGATACAGGGACAATCAAAAGTATTCTATTACATTACGGCCGATGGAATGAAATAGTTCCAAGCTCTTTTTAATGATGTTAAACCCATCGAAACATAATGAAATTGATATGCATTTATGAGGAACACTAGAATACATATTTTGTAGAACATGCCAGGCAAAAAATATTTATTATTCATTTACACGTCAACACAAAAGAATTCCATTATAAAATAGTATGAGAGGTGGGACATTAACTTTTCAGCTTTACTA
The DNA here is from genome assembly GCA_964019185.1 of Maratus speculifer. Classification (NCBI taxonomy): domain Eukaryota; kingdom Metazoa; phylum Arthropoda; class Arachnida; order Araneae; family Salticidae; genus Maratus; species Maratus speculifer. The sequence continues at coordinate 351,097 of CAXHSM010000012.1, read as the reverse complement.
ATCTAGGAATTTTATCATAGAATCATTTTCTCAATTGCCACTAGCAGGCATTTTAAATAATAACCTTTTTTCGGTAAAACGGCGTAATCGAGTTCCCTTTGGCGTATTTGAGCCAGCATGTTATGCGGAAAAAAATATGTTCAGATTTGTAAATCACTTGTGATGACACTTTGACGGCTCAAAGCTTATGCAGACGAGATATTCAGATCTCGTTCATATCTTATGCTATTGGCATTGCCAACAGTGGAATAATCGTAAAAAAATAAAGAATATACGTTCTAAGCAGAGAGTATATGCTCAAGTTATAGAATATACCTTAGAATGTATGTACTGCGGCTTTTTGAGAAAGAGGGCGAGGGAGATAAGGTGATTGTTAAAAAATCCAGAAAGTATGCGGCGTATACCTCTGTAAACTCTCTACAACATCCATGATTGCCGATTCGTTTTATTTTATGTATGCTAAAGCGAAATACAGCTCAATTTCATGGGAATGGGTTTAAAACTAAACCAAATCAGCGTATGTAGTGGCCAGCATGCACGAATCATTTAAATCAGATTGAACATATCTGGAACACTCTCAAAACGACGCATTGTATTCCTTTGTTGGCGTTTTCGGGATTTTTATGTATCTTTTTTTTAAGTGAGAATATCCCAATTTTTTATCGAAAACCTCGTCGCATACGTTGACAACAGATGTAGATATTATATTATTATATATATTAATTATTTTGTTCTATCTATTTATGGGCATTACACACCATATAAAAAAAGTTCCTCATTCTACTCAACCATCATACTTTGTGCCAATTTTAGGTACTAAAATTGATATGTATATTCTTTACGTCATTTCAAAGAGTTTAAATTCCGATACAAGATATTTTAGCGCTTTCTTAGCTGTATTTTTCAAATTTTATACTTATGCGTGACTGTTTTGTACAGTTTGATTTCCCATTTTTTAACCGTGTATAGGAATTTGTATGTAATATTTTGCAAATGTACCTTTCACCTTGTTCTTTTTTTATCATTTCAATTTGTGACAATATATAATCAATTAAAGATAGAATCTCTTTTTACTTTAAGATTATTATTTTAAAAACTCTGTTCTAAGCAATATCGCTCAGACTAATCGCTCTGGGGGAAGTCCTAGTTATACTATACAATAACATATTCACTATAGTATACGTATTATTTACTCCAATACTTACATTATCTAGACACACGGCAGTGTGTCAGCCAAGTTTCACAAATTAGAAAGGCATGGCACTGGCCGTGGGTTATATTACCCGAACCATTTCGGGCCACATTTGACCCCTCAATAACTTAAATTCTATTTGACCTACACAATTGCAATTTTTCGTGTCATGTAAGACCATCTTCTAATTTCCGAATCCGATAAATATTTAAAAAAATCTTTTACCGTTCACGAGAAATTGACGTCTGAAAATCACTGTTTTTACCACTGACTCACTCATAGAAATGTTTGACTACTTCCGGGTGACTTAGGAAGTCGAAATTTGGTGTGGATGAGGTTATTGGATCTATAAATATAAAAAAAAATCAGAAATCACCATTAATTAAACATTAATGGTTGGTTAGAAGATAAATATTGGATTACAATGGGAGTTTATGGGAATTTCAGAAAATACCAGAATTAGTGCCAAGTTGGCGTCACTTTTGGCGAGTATCGGGGCTAATCTCTGAAACTACCAAACCGATTTCATAAGTAATGGTACCAAAATGATGGTATTCGCCCCGGTTCAAGCATAGACTATATCTTATGGCTGTGTCACTAACTAAAAGAGGGTTCAGAAGTAAAAAACATTATAAAAATGTGATTTTTGTTTTAACTGAAGGGCCTAGAAACACAAAATTTGGCATGTTAATTATTTACAAGATATAAATGTTCACTAATGGCATTTGCTAAAAAATACTAAATTTAAAAGAGGTGGAAATCCGCGAAGAGCATTCTGAAAACATTCTAAATAGCGATTTTAAAACAATCTCAGCAAACATCAAACCGATCTTAAAAGTAATGATATCAAAATGATGATAACAGTCCTTGCTCCAACATAGGCCATGTCTTATGTCGATGCCACTAATCCAAAGAGGGTAAAAGAGAAAAAAAGTTCTAAAATTGCGATGTCTGTATGTTAAGGGACTAGAATTATAAAGTTTGGCATTTTAGAGTTTATGGGAATTTCGCAAAATATCAGAAATAGTGCCAAGTTGACGTCCTTTTTGGCGAGTATTGGGGCTAATCTCTGAAATTATGAACCGATTTCCAAATTAATGGTACCAAAATTATGGTATTCGCCCCGGTTCAAACATAGGCTACATTTTATGTGTATACCATTAACCGTAAGAGGGTGAAGAAGCAAAAAACATTCTAAAAATGCAACTTTTGTATTTCTGAAGGACTTAAAAATATAAAATTTGGCATGTTAATTACAGTAGAACCCCGCAAATTCGGACCCCGTTAATCCGGATCTCCGGATAATCCGGATTGGTTTAGTCTTCTTTTTTTTTCAAATTTGAGAAACGATTGGCTAATTTCCATAACATTAACTTGCTTCATCGTCGTATTCTGAATTAAAAAAAAACTTTTTCTGAAATCATTTTGGAAGAATTAAGCAAAGTAAACATTTTTACTGTCTGTAAATATTCAATAAGTTTAATATCGCATTTTTAGAATGTTTTTTGCTTTTTTACCTCCTTTGGGTGAGTGTAATCGACATAAGATATATCCTATGTTGGAGCAAAGACTGTCATCATCATTTTGATATCATTACTTTTAACATCGGTTTGTTGTTTGCTGAGATTGTTTTAAAATTGGTATTTCGAACTTTTTTAGAACGCTCTTCGCGGATTTTCACCCATTTAAATTTGATATTTTTTAGCAAATGTCATTAGGGACCATTTATATCTTAAAAATAATTAACATGCCAAAATTTTGTGCTTCTAGGCCCTTCAGTAAAACAAAAATCACATTTTTAGAATGTTTTTCGCTTCTGAACCCTCTTTTGGTTAGTGGCACAGACATAAGATACAGTCTATGTTTGAACCGGGGTGAATACCATCATTTTGGTACTATTACTTTTGAAATCGGTTCGGAGATTAGCCCTGAGTAGCTTCAGAGATTAGCCCTGATACTCGCCAAAAGTGTCGCCAACTTGGCACTATTTCTGGTATTTTGTGAAACTCTCATAAACTTCCATTGTAATCCAATAATTTATCCTCTAACCAACCATTAATGTTTAATTAATGGCGATTTCTGATTTTTTCCTATTTATATATTCAATAACCTACCTCCACACCAAATTTCAACTTCCTAAGTCACCTGGAAGTAGTCAAACGGTGAGTGAGTCAGTGAATCAGTGAGTCAGTGGTAAAAACAGTGATTTTCAGACGTCAATTCCTCGTGAACGGTAAAAGATTTAAAAAAAAAAAATTAGGATTCGGAAATTAGAAGATGGTCTTACACGACACAAAAAATTGCAAGTGTGTAGGTCAAATAGAATTTAAGTTATTGAGGGGTCAAAAGTGGCTCGAAATGGTTCGGGTAATATAACCCACGGCCGGTGTGTCGCCTTTTACTTTGTGAACTTGGCTGACACACTGCCGTGTGTCTAGATATGTGCTGAAATGAAATATTGGTACTTCTTCGTTATCTCGTGATCAATTTCGCCAAATTGTACATATTCACCTCCTTTTTATTTTAAATAACGAAAAAAGAAATAAATTAGTGAAACATTGATAAAAATACAAATAAAAAGCGGTATAAAAATCACTTGATGACGTTTAAAACACATGTTTACATTGTTTAATGAGACATTCATGATTGGCATTTTATCTTATTGTTTGGCGATAATTTTTTGGTCTACAGGATAATCAAGAAATATCAAAAAAGGAACTATAGTTGAAGCGAAGAATAAACAGTTATAAGTAATAAACATAATAAAAAATATAATAAAAAATATGAATATCACAATAAATCGTAAATCGTAAAACACTTATAGCAATATTCAAAAACAACGTTTTCATCAATTTGGCGGGGAGAAAATCGAGCTAACATGTAGCTTATATTTTTACTCATAAATATGAATCTGTGCCATATTTACGAGTAAAAATAAGCATAAATGATCATCAGGTTTGAAATCTCAAATTCTGAAGCCCAAACTGGACCATGATTTATATAAGCGCCAAGGCAAAGATATTATTTGAAAAGTATCATGAAATTAGAGCAGAGATATCATATACGCATCGGGTTTGGAGCAAATTTCGCGAAAATCATTTTTGAATGAATTTCGATTATTTTAAAAAGTAAGTAACAATTAAAAAAAGCACGATTAAATTTAGGTTACATAAATATAGAAAAAATAAGCAATTTATTAATAAACAAACAACAATAGCCATATCACCATGCAATGTAAATAATGATATTTTGATGCTAATTATATGGAAAAGTTCCATATCCTGTTCTAAATTTTTTGGCGAGCTTTTTTTTTTTTTTTTTTTTTTTGTAATAAGGTACCCTGGTGTAATAACGCCACGTTAAGGTTCTACCAATTTTCACGGCTCAGATTTAGATTGTATTTTTCAAACAAATATATGACTTGATACAGCAACTCATTGACTATCTATATAAAAAAAATAATTTAACAAATATGTATTCATAAAATGTAATGGCGTGATTTCTCGACCCATGCTATTTGTCGTTATTACCCACCTATATGGGTAATAACGCCATGCAAACAAAACTATGAAATAAGATGGAATAACTGCATGTAGATTGCCCAATTCTAAAAATACAAATACTACAAACTTAGAAATTGACAAATTGCATTCTAAGCTATTGAAAATGTTCAATTTTTTGTGAAAGTGTAAGAAAAATAAAGGTGTTGTGTGTGTGTGGGGGGGGGGGGGATGAGGCAAAAGAATATAAGACAGTGAGCTTTTTTTTGCTTAAAAAGGACCACTTAATTGGAATTACTAGAAACATTGCACAGTTTTAACTGTGTTTATTTGAATCAGTATTTAGGATGTAGCTCGGCCACTGTAGAGAATCAACCGGGGTATTAATGCCAAGGATTGGCGTTATTACCCCGTTATAGTTATTGCGCTGTACATTTTAAATTACAAATTATCTCGAGAAGATATCCAAAATCTTCAACAAATTTTTGAAAGTCCATGAAATGTACTACAAATTTATGTAATTAACAAAGTATTTCCGGATAAAAAAAATAGTCTTCACATCACAAAACGTATCTTGCAAATTTTAGAGACTTGTAACAACAATAAGACCTAAAAATGAAACAAATTAACTTGAAGCTGTTTTTTTTTTTGCGATTTATATGACTCAAAACCCTTCTGCGCAGAGAACATGGGTGTCATTTACCAGATTATTTCATAATTATGCATAATATTAGCACTTGGCGTTATTACCCCGCCTGGCGTTATTACACCAGACCACCTTACTTGGTTATTTCGTAGACCAATTGCGCCAAACTACACAAATCGCCAAACTGTTTGTCAAATTACATAAATTGACCTAATTTGTATTTTAAATAACAGAAGAATAAATACATTTTTGAATGCAATAAGAAATACATATTAAAAGTTGAATTAAAAATCACTTTATGACGTCACAAGCACGCGTATCGTAATTAATGACAAGTGAAAGTAACATTTACAATCATCCAGTATTGGCATGTAACCTTATAGTTTGGCGATAGTTTTTTGATCGACGGGATAACCAAGAAGTACCTTTTTTTGCCATTAAATAAATCGATGTGGTTGTGATCTTTAGCCTGTGAGGTTGCTTTTTTTCTGCACTTTCCAACAAAGCTGAAAAATATTTATGCATTCGGTTTGTCTATCCGTCTGTCCACACTCAGACATCCGTAAATATACACCGATTTATATGCAATTGGAAACCTTATTTAGGGTCTCCTAGACATGTTTGATATTGTATATGAAGTATGTGGGATTAATAGTTTATTTACAGGGGCACCGAAAAGATCTTCATTACAGTATGGTCTATTGGGGGAAATCTTTTGCAGAGTATTTTAATGAAATTACGCTATTGCAAATTTACGAAACTTATATAAACCACTGAATTTCATTGCGATTAAGTTATAACAGGATTTTCATAGCATTTTTAATCTAATTACAAGGACACACAAAAGAAATCGGTTACAATACTGTTTTTGAGCAATAATTTCTGGAAATACGTTTTCAATTTCGGCGTGCGCTTTTAAATTTAACTGTTTTATTAGGTGTGTCCCTAATTAATATAAAATATTTAGTAACTATAGTCGCCGTCTGATCCGTTCGTCTGTATCTCCAGATATAACAGCACAAAAACTATCCTACGGAATCGTTTGAAATTTTAAATAGCTATTTGTTGCCGAATTTTGTTGAGTCGTTGCAAATTTTAATAAAATCCGATAAATTCGGATACAGGGACAATCAAAAGTATTCTATTACATTACGGCCGATGGAATGAAATAGTTCCAAGCTCTTTTTAATGATGTTAAACCCATCGAAACATAATGAAATTGATATGCATTTATGAGGAACACTAGAATACATATTTTGTAGAACATGCCAGGCAAAAAATATTTATTATTCATTTACACGTCAACACAAAAGAATTCCATTATAAAATAGTATGAGAGGTGGGACATTAACTTTTCAGCTTTACTAATCTAGGAATTTTATCATAGAATCATTTTCTCAATTGCCACTAGCAGGCATTTTAAATAATAACCTTTTTTCGGTAAAACGGCGTAATCGAGTTCCCTTTGGCGTATTTGAGCCAGCATGTTATGCGGAAAAAAATATGTTCAGATTTGTAAATCACTTGTGATGACACTTTGACGGCTCAAAGCTTATGCAGACGAGATATTCAGATCTCGTTCATATCTTATGCTATTGGCATTGCCAACAGTGGAATAATCGTAAAAAAATAAAGAATATACGTTCTAAGCAGAGAGTATATGCTCAAGTTATAGAATATACCTTAGAATGTATGTACTGCGGCTTTTTGAGAAAGAGGGCGAGGGAGATAAGGTGATTGTTAAAAAATCCAGAAAGTATGCGGCGTATACCTCTGTAAACTCTCTACAACATCCATGATTGCCGATTCGTTTTATTTTATGTATGCTAAAGCGAAATACAGCTCAATTTCATGGGAATGGGTTTAAAACTAAACCAAATCAGCGTATGTAGTGGCCAGCATGCACGAATCATTTAAATCAGATTGAACATATCTGGAACACTCTCAAAACGACGCATTGTATTCCTTTGTTGGCGTTTTCGGGATTTTTATGTATCTTTTTTTTAAGTGAGAATATCCCAATTTTTTATCGAAAACCTCGTCGCATACATTGACAACAGATGTAGATATTATATTATTATATATATTAATTATTTTGTTCTATCTATTTATGGGCATTACACACCATATAAAAAAAGTCCCTCATTCTACTCAACCATCACACTTTGTGCCAATTTTAGGTACTAAAATTGATATGTATATTCTTTACGTCATTTCAAAGAGTTTAAATTCCGATACAAGATATTTTAGCGCTTTCTTAGCTGTATTTTTCAAATTTTATACTTATGCGTGACTGTTTTGTACAGTTTGATTTCCCATTTTTTAACCGTGTATAGGAATTTGTATGTAATATTTTGCAAATGTACCTTTCACCTTGTTCTTTTTTTATCATTTCAATTTGTGACAATATATAATCAATTAAAGATAGAATCTCTTTTTACTTTAAGATTATTATTTTAAAAACTCTGTTCTAAGCAATATCGCTCAGACTAATCGCTCTGGGGGAAGTCCTAGTTATACTATACAATAACATATTCACTATAGTATACGTATTATTTACTCCAATACTTACATTATCTAGACACACGGCAGTGTGTCAGCCAAGTTTCACAAATTAGAAAGGCATGGCACTGGCCGTGGGTTATATTACCCGAAACATTTCGGGCCACATTTGACCCCTCAATAACTTAAATTCTATTTGACCTACACAATTGCAATTTTTCGTGTCATGTAAGACCATCTTCTAATTTCCGAATCCGATAAATATTTAAAAAAATCTTTTACCGTTCACGAGAAATTGACGTCTTAAAATCACTGTTTTTACCACTGACTCACTCATAGAAATGTTTGACTACTTCCGGGTGACTTAGGAAGTTGAAATTTGGTGTGGATGTAGGTTATTGGATCTATAAATATAAAAAAAAAATCAGAAATCACCATTAATTAAACATTAATGGTTGGTTAGAAGATAAATATTGGATTACAATGGGAGTTTATGGGAATTTCAGAAAATACCAGAATTAGTGCCAAGTTGGCGTCACTTTTGGCGAGTATCGGGGCTAATCTCTGAAACTACCAAACCGATTTCATAAGTAATGGTACCAAAATGATGGTATTCGCCCCGGTTCAAGCATAGACTATATCTTATGGCTGTGTCACTAACTAAAAGAGGGTTCAGAAGTAAAAAACATTATAAAAATGTGATTTTTGTTTTAACTGAAGGGCCTAGAAACACAAAATTTGGCATGTTAATTATTTACAAGATATAAATGTTCACTAATGGCATTTGCTAAAAAATACTAAATTTAAAAGAGGTGGAAATCCGCGAAGAGCATTCTGAAAACATTCTAAATAGCGATTTTAAAACAATCTCAGCAAACATCAAACCGATCTTAAAAGTAATGATATCAAAATGATGATAACAGTCCTTGCTCCAACATAGGCCATGTCTTATGTCGATGCCACAAATCCAAAGAGGGTAAAAGAGAAAAAAAGTTCTAAAATTGCGATGTCTGTATGTTAAGGGACTAGAATTATAAAGTTTGGCATTTTAGAGTTTATGGGAATTTCGCAAAATATCAGAAATAGTGCCAAGTTGACGTCCTTTTTGGCGAGTATTGGGGCTAATCTCTGAAATTATGAACCGATTTCAAAATTAATGGTACCAAAATTATGGTATTCGCCCCGGTTCAAACATAGGCTACATTTTATGTGTATACCATTAACCGTAAGAGGGTGAAAAAGCAAAAAACATTCTAAAAATGCAACTTTTGTATTTCTGAAGGACTTAAAAATATAAAATTTGGCATGTTAATTACAGTAGAACCCCGCAAATTCGGACCCCGTTAATCCGGATCTCCGGATAATCCGGATTGGTTTAGTCTTCTTTTTTTTTCAAATTTGAGAAACGATTGGCTAATTTCCATAACATTAACTTGCTTCATCGTCGTATTCTGAATTAAAAAAAAACTTTTTCTGAAATCATTTTGGAAGAATTAAGCAAAGTAAACATTTTTACTGTCTGTAAATATTCAATAAGTTTAATATCGCATTTTTAGAATGTTTTTTGCTTTTTTACCTCCTTTGGGTGAGTGTAATCGACATAAGATATATCCTATGTTGGAGCAAAGACTGTCATCATCATTTTGATATCATTACTTTTAACATCGGTTTGTTGTTTGCTGAGATTGTTTTAAAATTGGTATTTCGAACTTTTTTAGAACGCTCTTCGCGGATTTTCACCCATTTAAATTTGATATTTTTTAGCAAATGTCATTAGGGACCATTTATATCTTAAAAATAATTAACATGCCAAAATTTTGTGCTTCTAGGCCCTTCAGTAAAACAAAAATCACATTTTTAGAATGTTTTTCGCTTCTGAACCCTCTTTTGGTTAGTGGCACAGACATAAGATACAGTCTATGTTTGAACCGGGGTGAATACCATCATTTTGGTACTATTACTTTTGAAATCGGTTCGGAGATTAGCCCTGAGTAGCTTCAGAGATTAGCCCTGATACTCGCCAAAAGTGTCGCCAACTTGGCACTATTTCTGGTATTTTGTGAAACTCTCATAAACTTCCATTGTAATCCAATAATTTATCCTCTAACCAACCATTAATGTTTAATTAATGGCGATTTCTGATTTTTTCCTATTTATATATTCAATAACCTACCTCCACACCAAATTTCAACTTCCTAAGTCACCTGGAAGTAGTCAAACGGTGAGTGAGTCAGTGAGTCAGTGAGTCAGTGGTAAAAACAGTGATTTTCAGACGTCAATTCCTCGTGAACGGTAAAAGATTTAAAAAAAAAAATTAGGATTCGGAAATTAGAAGATGGTCTTACACGACACAAAAAATTGCAAGTGTGTAGGTCAAATAGAATTTAAGTTATTGAGGGGTCAAAAGTGGCTCGAAATGGTTCGGGTAATATAACCCACGGCCGGTGTGTCGCCTTTTACTTTGTGAACTTGGCTGACACACTGCCGTGTGTCTAGATATGTGCTGAAATGAAATATTGGTACTTCTTCGTTATCTCGTGATCAATTTCGCCAAATTGTACATATTCACCTCCTTTTTATTTTAAATAACGAAAAAAGAAATAAATTAGTGAAACATTGATAAAAATACAAATAAAAAGCGGTATAAAAATCACTTGATGACGTTTAAAACACATGTTTACATTGTTTAATGAGACATTCATGATTGGCATTTTATCTTATTGTTTGGCGATAATTTTTTGGTCTACAGGATAATCAAGAAATATCAAAAAAGGAACTATAGTTGAAGCGAAGAATAAACAGTTATAAGTAATAAACATAATAAAAAATATAATAAAAAATATGAATATCACAATAAATCGTAAATCGTAAAACACTTATAGCAATATTCAAAAACAACGTTTTCATCAATTTGGCGGGGAGAAAATCGAGCTAACATGTAGCTTATATTTTTACTCATAAATATGAATCTGTGCCATATTTACGAGTAAAAATAAGCATAAATGATCATCAGGTTTGAAATCTCAAATTCTGAAGCCCAAACTGGACCATGATTTATATAAGCGCCAAGGCAAAGATATTATTTGAAAAGTATCATGAAATTAGAGCAGAGATATCATATACGCATCGGGTTTGGAGCAAATTTCGCGAAAATCATTTTTGAATGAATTTCGATTATTTTAAAAAGTAAGTAACAATTAAAAAAAGCACGATTAAATTTAGGTTACATAAATATAGAAAAAATAAGCAATTTATTAATAAACAAACAACAATAGCCATATCACCATGCAATGTAAATAATGATATTTTGATGCTAATTATATGGAAAAGTTCCATATCCTGTTCTAAATTTTTTGGCGAGCTTTTTTTTTTTTTTTTTTTTTTTTTTTTTTTTTTTTTTTTTTGTAATAAGGTACCCTGGTGTAATAACGCCACGTTAAGGTTCTACCAATTTTCACGGCTCAGATTTAGATTGTATTTTTCAAACAAATATATGACTTGATACAGCAACTCATTGACTATCTATATAAAAAAAATAATTTAACAAATATGTATTCATAAAATGTAATGGCGTGATTTCTCGACCCATGCTATTTGTCGTTATTACCCACCTATATGGGTAATAACGCCATGCAAACAAAACTATGAAATAAGATGGAATAACTGCATGTAGATTGCCCAATTCTAAAAATACAAATACTACAAACTTAGAAATTGACAAATTGCATTCTAAGCTATTGAAAATGTTCAATTTTTTGTGAAAGTGTAAGAAAAATAAAGGTGTTGTGTGTGTGTGTGGGGGGGGGGGAGGATGAGGCAAAAGAATATAAGACAGTGAGCTTTTTTTTGCTTAAAAAGGACCACTTAATTGGAATTACTAGAAACATTGCACAGTTTTAACTGTGTTTATTTGAATCAGTATTTAGGATGTAGCTCGGCCACTGTAGAGAATCAACCGGGGTATTAATGCCAAGGATTGGCGTTATTACCCCGTTATAGTTATTGCGCTGTACATTTTAAATTACAAATTATCTCGAGAAGATATCCAAAATCTTCAACAAATTTTTGAAAGTCCATGAAATGTACTACAAATTTATGTAATTAACAAAGTATTTCCGGATAAAAAAAATAGTCTTCACATCACAAAACGTATCTTGCAAATTTTAGAGACTTGTAACAACAATAAGACCTAAAAATGAAACAAATTAACTTGAAGCTGTTTTTTTTTTGCGATTTATATGACTCAAAACCCTTCTGCGCAGAGAACATGGGTGTCATTTACCAGATTATTTCATAATTATGCATAATATTAGCACTTGGCGTTATTACCCCGCCTGGCGTTATTACACCAGACCACCTTACTTGGTTATTTCGTAGACCAATTGCGCCAAACTACACAAATCGCCAAACTGTTTGTCAAATTACATAAATTGACCTAATTTGTATTTTAAATAACAGAAGAATAAATACATTTTTGAATGCAATAAGAAATACATATTAAAAGTTGAATTAAAAATCACTTTATGACGTCACAAGCACGCGTTTCGTAATTAATGACAAGTGAAAGTAACATTTACAATCATCCAGTATTGGCATGTAACCTTATAGTTTGGCGATAGTTTTTTGATCGACGGGATAACCAAGAAGTACCTTTTTTTGCCATTAAATAAATCGATGTGGTTGTGATCTTTAGCCTGTGAGGTTGCTTTTTTTCTGCACTTTCCAACAAAGCTGAAAAATATTTATGCATTCGGTTTGTCTATCCGTCTGTCCACACTCAGACATCCGTAAATATACACCGATTTATATGCAATTGGAAACCTTATTTAGGGTCTCCTAGACATGTTTGATATTGTATATGAAGTATGTGGGATTAATAGTTTATTTACAGGGGCACCGAAAAGATCTTCATTACAGTATGGTCTATTGGGGGAAATCTTTTGCAGAGTATTTTAATGAAATTACGCTATTGCAAATTTACGAAACTTATATAAACCACTGAATTTCATTGCGATTAAGTTATAACAGGATTTTCATAGCATTTTTAATCTAATTACAAGGACACACAAAAGAAATCGGTTACAATACTGTTTTTGAGCAATAATTTCTGGAAATACGTTTTCAATTTCGGCGTGCGCTTTTAAATTTAACTGTTTTATTAGGTGTGTCCCTAATTAATATAAAATATTTAGTAACTATAGTCGCCGTCTGATCCGTTCGTCTGTATCTCCAGATATAACAGCACAAAAACTATCCTACGGAATCGTTTGAAATTTTAAATAGCTATTTGTTGCCGAATTTTGTTGAGTCGTTGCAAATTTTAATAAAATCCGATAAATTCGGATACAGGGACAATCAAAAGTATTCTATTACATTACGGCCGATGGAATGAAATAGTTCCAAGCTCTTTTTAATGATGTTAAACCCATCGAAACATAATGAAATTGATATGCATTTATGAGGAACACTAGAATACATATTTTGTAGAACATGCCAGGCAAAAAATATTTATTATTCATTTACACGTCAACACAAAAGAATTCCATTATAAAATAGTATGAGAGGTGGGACATTAACTTTTCAGCTTTACTAATCTAGGAATTTTATCATAGAATCATTTTCTCAATTGCCACTAGCAGGCATTTTAAATAATAACCTTTTTTCGGTAAAACGGCGTAATCGAGTTCCCTTTGGCGTATTTGAGCCAGCATGTTATGCGGAAAAAAATATGTTCAGATTTGTAAATCACTTGTGATGACACTTTGACGGCTCAAAGCTTATGCAGACGAGATATTCAGATCTCGTTCATATCTTATGCTATTGGCATTGCCAACAGTGGAATAATCGTAAAAAAATAAAGAATATACGTTCTAAGCAGAGAGTATATGCTCAAGTTATAGAATATACCTTAGAATGTATGTACTGCGGCTTTTTGAGAAAGAGGGCGAGGGAGATAAGGTGATTGTTAAAAAATCCAGAAAGTATGCGGCGTATACCTCTGTAAACTCTCTACAACATCCATGATTGCCGATTCGTTTTATTTTATGTATGCTAAAGCGAAATACAGCTCAATTTCATGGGAATGGGTTTAAAACTAAACCAAATCAGCGTATGTAGTGGCCAGCATGCACGAATCATTTAAATCAGATTGAACATATCTGGAACACTCTCAAAACGACGCATTGTATTCCTTTGTTGGCGTTTTCGGGATTTTTATGTATCTTTTTTTTAAGTGAGAATATCCCAATTTTTTATCGAAAACCTCGTCGCATACATTGACAACAGATGTAGATATTATATTATTATATATATTAATTATTTTGTTCTATCTATTTATGGGCATTACACACCATATAAAAAAAAGTCCCTCATTCTACTCAACCATCATACTTTGTGCCAATTTTAGGTACTAAAATTGATATGTATATTCTTTACGTCATTTCAAAGAGTTTAAATTCCGATACAAGATATTTTAGCGCTTTCTTAGCTGTATTTTTCAAATTTTATACTTATGCGTGACTGTTTTGTACAGTTTGATTTCCCATTTTTTAACCGTGTATAGGAATTTGTATGTAATATTTTGCAAATGTACCTTTCACCTTGTTCTTTTTTTATCATTTCAATTTGTGACAATATATAATCAATTAAAGATAGAATCTCTTTTTACTTTAAGATTATTATTTTAAAAACTCTGTTCTAAGCAATATCGCTCAGACTAATCGCTCTGGGGGAAGTCCTAGTTATACTATACAATAACATATTCACTATAGTATACGTATTATTTACTCCAATACTTACATTATCTAGACACACGGCAGTGTGTCAGCCAAGTTTCACAAATTAGAAAGGCATGGCACTGGCCGTGGGTTATATTACCCGAAACATTTCGGGCCACATTTGACCCCTCAATAACTTAAATTCTATTTGACCTACACAATTGCAATTTTTCGTGTCATGTAAGACCATCTTCTAATTTCCGAATCCGATAAATATTTAAAAAAATCTTTTACCGTTCACGAGAAATTGACGTCTGAAAATCACTGTTTTTACCACTGACTCACTCATAGAAATGTTTGACTACTTCCGGGTGACTTAGGAAGTTGAAATTTGGTGTGGATGTAGGTTATTGGATCTATAAATATAAAAAAAATCAGAAATCACCATTAATTAAACATTAATGGTTGGTTAGAAGATAAATATTGGATTACAATGGGAGTTTATGGGAATTTCAGAAAATACCAGAATTAGTGCCAAGTTGGCGTCACTTTTGGCGAGTATCGGGGCTAATCTCTGAAACTACCAAACCGATTTCATAAGTAATGGTACCAAAATGATGGTATTCGCCCCGGTTCAAGCATAGACTATATCTTATGGCTGTGTCACTAACTAAAAGAGGGTTCAGAAGTAAAAAACATTATAAAAATGTGATTTTTGTTTTAACTGAAGGGCCTAGAAACACAAAATTTGGCATGTTAATTATTTACAAGATATAAATGTTCACTAATGGCATTTGCTAAAAAATACTAAATTTAAAAGAGGTGGAAATGCGCGAAGAGCATTCTGAAAACATTCTAAATAGCGATTTTAAAACAATCTCAGCAAACATCAAACCGATCTTAAAAGTAATGATATCAAAATGATGATAACAGTCCTTGCTCCAACATAGGCCATGTCTTATGTCGATGCCACTAATCCAAAGAGGGTAAAAGAGAAAAAAAGTTCTAAAATTGCGATGTCTGTATGTTAAGGGACTAGAATTTAAAGTTTGGCATTTTAGAGTTTATGGGAATTTCGCAAAATATCAGAAATAGTGCCAAGTTGACGTCCTTTTTGGCGAGTATTGGGGCTAATCTCTGAAATTATGAACCGATTTCCAAATTAATGGTACCAAAATTATGGTATTCGCCCCGGTTCAAACATAGGCTACATTTTATGTGTATACCATTAACCGTAAGAGGGTGAAGAAGCAAAAAACATTCTAAAAATGCAACTTTTGTATTTCTGAAGGACTTAAAAATATAAAATTTGGCATGTTAATTACAGTAGAACCCCGCAAATTCGGACCCCGTTAATCCGGATCTCCGGATAATCCGGATTGGTTTAGTCTTCTTTTTTTTTCAAATTTGAGAAACGATTGGCTTATTTCCATAACATTAACTTGCTTCATCGTCGTATTCTGAATTAAAAAAAAACTTTTTCTGAAATCATTTTGGAAGAATTAAGCAAAGTAAACATTTTTACTGTCTGTAAATATTCAATAAGTTTAATATAAAGGTGATTTTCTGTAAGTATGTTTTATTTTATTTCATTTTTTTCTAATTCTCCGGATAATCTGGATTTTCGATAATCCGGATTGGGTCTGGTCCCAGTTAATCCGAATTATCGGGGCTCTACTGTATTTATAAGATATAAATGATCTCTAAGGGCATTTGCTAAAAAATACAGAATTCAAAAAGGGTGAAAATGCGCGAAAAGCGTTCTAAAAATGTTCTAAATTGGGATTTTTAAGCAATCTCAGCAAACAACAAACCGATCTTAAAAGTAATGATATCAAAATGATGGTGACAGTCCTTGCTCCAATATAGGCTATATCTTATGTCGATGCCACTAATCCAAAAGGGTTAAAAGAGCAAAAAATTTCTAAAAATGTGATGTCTGTATGTTAAGGGCCTGGAAACATCAAATTTGGCATGTTCATTACTTATAAATGATCACTAAGAACATTTGTTAACAAATATAAAATTAAAAAGGTGTAAAAATGCGCGAAAAGCGTTCTAAAAACTTTCTAAATAGCAATATTTAAGCAATATTGGGAAGTTAGGGAACTGATTTAAAAAAAAAAAAAGTGTCAAAATGATGGCGATTGTCTTTGACCTAACAACAGTATTCGATAAATTGCCAGATTACAATGGGAGTCTATGGGAATTTGGCGAAATACCAGAATTAGCGCCAAGTTAGCATCACTTTTGGCGGGTAATTTTTGTCGTCAATTTGGCGATATATCGCCAAGTTGTCGACAAACTCTTTTGGTCGACGAGATAATCAAGTAGTGCCCAATCACATAAAAGAAACATCCTTATTAGTGGAATTTAAAGGAACATAAGCAGTCCTAATGTTAAAATTTTTAAATTTGACTGAAAACATCAGTTAATAAACGCAGGAAAAAGCTGTAAGATTCATTAATATTAAATAAAGTTAATTTAATATTAAGCCCATTTTTTTTTTCTAAAAGAAAACAAATACTTACAATAAACAATAAACAAATACTATTTGACAAAAAATAATGATATCCTACCAAAAACATGAATGTGAAAGAATGCCAAATTCGTTAAAAGTTGAGCTAATAAAAGAAGTGATTTGACAAAATATAGTGATATCCTATCAAAAACATGAATGTGAAAGAATGCCAAGTTCGTTAAAGGTTTCGCTAATAAAAGAAGTGAGATCGAACTGCAAACCAAGTTCTTTCGAAGCTTCTTAAATCATAGCTCCTGTCATACATAATATTCTTCAATTGCTTAAAATGATTTGTTATGTTACTTGTTATTCAATAGAGCGACTTAGCAAGTTTTCTCTTATTCAAATATCTCTATTTAGTTGATCAGAACTTAAAGTTTAACATTTCCTTAACTTATCAATACCTTAACTTCAATATACTTATTCAAACATTCGATTGACTAAATCTTTTCCAATCAGATTTTAGATTAAATTCTACTCCAACTCAAGGATTAAAGTTAGTGGCTGCAAACTTGCCAAGTCGCTCTGTTGAATAACAAGTAACATAACGAATCATTTTAAGCAATTGAAGAATATTATGTATGACAGGAGCTATGATTTAAGTAACTTCGAAAGAACTTGGTTTGCAGTTAGATCTTACTTTTTTTATTATAGTCCGGGAGCCGACCGTCGATTTTCCTATATATCGAGTACAAGGACCGGACATACATCAAAATGTAGCTATCAATGTGCACATTATGAATATCACTGGCTGCCATGTCCTATCCTGCCGGAACCCGTTGGCAGCCGTACATTTATGACATAGGCAAACACTTAAAATTGACGTCAAAAAAGTGCGGCTGCCACCGGGTTCCGGCAGGATAGGACCTGGCAGCCAGTGATATTCATAATGTGCACATTGAGACCTACATTTTGATGTATGTCCGGTCCTTGTACTCGATACATAGGAAAATCGACGGTCGGCTCCGGGACTATTAGCGAAACCTTTAACGAACTTGGCATTCTTCCACATTCATGTTTTTGATAGGATATAATACTACTAGTTACTTCAACACAGTACTATCTGCTATTATGATTACTATCACTTATATTTACTAATATATTTCTGCTGTGCGATACAGTAAAACATTCTTATGGCACTTGCTACTATGTCTATACTGCACTTACTATTAGTATACACTACAATTTCTATAGTGTATTTCTAATTACTATACGCATTAAAAAATGTAAAAGCAATGACGTTAAAATTGTCCTAGAGCCGACAGCACAAAAGCCTATGTTATAGAGCATATGGAAAAACCCTCTATTTTATGGAAAGACTAGCTGACCCGCCCGGCGTTGCCCGGGTCCGTATTAACAATATTAAACGAACTTGAAATTTGTATGATTTTATCATTAACTCGTTGCATGCAGAAATGCATTGTCTGAAATACGTAGCCACTGACTGTGTGAAAAATCAGTTTTAAAATCAACTAATATTAAGCTCTAAAAATACTCAAAATGAGCAATGAAAAACGCGGGAGGGAATATGTATCCAACGATTGCATGATTTTCGTGTAAAAAAGTTTATATTTACCCGTAAAAATCACTGTTAAGTCACGTAACTAATTGTTATTTTCACATACAAATCCCAAGTGAAATATTTTGAATTTCAAACTAATTATATCACTCTTAAATCCGACTATACCATGAATGAAATCGATACACGATGGTAGCTAAAAGGTTGGTATATAGTACTATAATTTCAGAGCTATTTAACAAAAGTAAGTGTTATTTTTAATCAAATCTTGCGTATAGGTTCACAGGAAAATTCCTAACCTTAAACTTTTATACCGTAACCAGAACCTGTCTGTAACCTAACAGCGACTTAACAGTACCCTACCGTAAATTAACTATAACAAAAATGTAACCTAGCCTAAATGAATTCACTTTATTGTAACATATCCTTATTCTAACCATAACATAAATGCAATTTAACTTTAACCTAAATAATATAATAGAAAAAAACTAAATTAAAAAATTACTATTTCTTCGTAAAATATGCTTCAGCTGTAATTCGTTTCTTTCAATTCGTTTTATTAATACAAAATTCCTTCCTCGTGCTTTTGTTTGAGACATTAAAATTTCAGCGATAAATGGTTTAATATTGCAAACCACGGAGTAAAACACTTCTTACTCCGTGCTGCAAACCTTTTTTCGGTTTACTTCACCTCCACCTATCTTTTTCTCCATGGTGTACAACAGCTGTGATAAAAAAAAAAAAATCCTCATTTAAACTGACAATTTGCCAGTCTATGAATTTTAAAGGTCTGTCCCAGCTTTTTTAATTGTTTCTTCGAAAATTTTATGCAACCAATCAACCATAAGAAAATAAAATGGAAAAAAAAGCGAAAAAAGGCGATTTTTTATGAGAGTGAGCTTTGGAATTTAATTAATTACTCAGTTAATAAATAGAATTTTGAAATTCTGAGCTTCAGGTGCATCAGAAGAGACATTGGTCTACTCTCAAAAAAATTTTGAGCTTCGTACGTGCTGTAGATTTTGCTAGCCATCGCCGACACACAGACACACACACACACGGACAGACAGAGCGTTTTGTTCTTTTATTAGTATAGATAGTAAGAGGGGAATCTAAATCATCCATGTCTGACAAAAATGAACACCGCTAGTGGCCCAGTCGTTTGAAATCTAAAATACATAATTATTGCATAATTTTGTCGAGTCATTTCAGACTTGTAATTCCTATCAGATGCATAGATCAATGACAGGGACCATCAAAAGGATTCCGTTACATTACGGTCAATGGCGAAAAAAGTTTCAAATGCATGTTAATCGTTTGAAAATTTAAATACATAATTAATTTGTCGAGTTATTTCAAATTTTATCAAAATCGGATGCACAGTTCTACTACAGGGACAATCAAAAGTGTTCCATTACATTACGGTTAAAGGGGAAAAATGTTTCAAATGCATTTTAAGGGTGTTACACTCATTCGAACGTGATAAAATTGATATGCATCTATAAAGTACATATTATAATATAAATTTTGCATAATCTGTGGTGCAAACACTCGTTATTGATTTACAAGGCCACACAAAAATATTCCATTGCATAATGGTATAGGGAGAACATTGTTTGGTGCGCATTTTAATTGAAATTTTTTACAATTTTATGAGATTGATACATGAGAGTGATATTTTTAAAACTTCATTATCGTACGAACGCACCTCATTTGCTACGCTTCACGTGCAATGTCCAACTTGTTTATAAAAGCGGTGGAGTGATGCTGCAGCAAATGGTAGAGATTTTTAACTGTGTAGCATAATAGCTTAGCGTCGATCACTGAGGACGGTAAGCTATTATGCTACTGAAACCTGTTTAAAACAGTTAATGCTTTTAACGTCACTTCTTTTGCATTGAGCCAAGTTTCATCTGAATAATACTTACTATTACACGTATACTGTATTTACTACATTATGCCAATACGATGTTTACTATGCTTTTTATACTACACGGATACGTATATTTAGAGCACTATTGCCCAATATTATTGCTTTCTTCTAGGATTGGGATTTTGGACAGGACATGTGGGTTTTACTGTACTAAAGTGTCCAAAGCCTTAAAAAAAAGCAACATTCCACATGCAGCCAACCACTGCACATTTATTAAACATACATTAAGAAAAATGAATATCTGACGATGTATTTCATACAATTAAACAAAATCAATTATTTTTATTTATACCATTTATTAATAAACAAACTAGCAGGGGAGACCGAGCTTAGCTCGGTCAAAATTAACTTGGTGTTCAACTCGATAAAGTATTTTCACTGTATCATTAACTCTGTATTATTACTGTAAAACATGTTTATAATAGTATTATTTAGAAAAACAATCAATAAGAAAACTATGTTTTTATGCG
The DNA here is from genome assembly GCA_964019185.1 of Maratus speculifer. Taxonomy (NCBI): domain Eukaryota; kingdom Metazoa; phylum Arthropoda; class Arachnida; order Araneae; family Salticidae; genus Maratus; species Maratus speculifer. The sequence goes on along the minus strand of CAXHSM010000012.1, from coordinate 330,098 downwards.
CATGTTTATAAATTTTACTTTATTTTAAAATTTACAATGAAAGGACATCGATCTAAATCACTTTTTTAGCTTGACTCTGATTGGTTTAACCATGCATCTCGAATCCTCTTAAGAATGTATAAAAAAATTCTTTACATTCTGAAAGACAATATTTTTTGCTAGATACCTAATTTGGAGGCATTCTTTCTTTTGGCTCCAAATACGTGTTTTGGTTTTCATAATTTTTATAGTCGATTTTTTGGCCATATGTCGCCAATATTTTGTCAAATATCACCAAGTTATTGGCTTTTGCCATATTCTCGTGACCCTGACCCGTATTACCCAAAATGAGCCACTAATCAAATTTGATCAAGCATGTGACATAGCTCAATCGTCTTCAGGTAATCAAAAACAGTAGAATATAAAATTGAATCAAAATTGTTTAAGCCATTTTTAGGTAAAATTAGCTTGGCAGTATTTAGCAATGAAGCGAAATGACCCACTAATATAATTTTGTTTAACATGCGACTCAGCCCAATAGTCTTCTCATGACAAAAAACATTTTGTTTCAAAATTTAGGTAAAATTGATTGAGTCGTTGTTATATATAATTAGAATGACCCTAGCTCATTAAGATCCAAAATGACTCACTAATCGAATTTTCGCGAGCATGTGTCCAAGCCAAATGGTTTTCTCTTGCTCAAAAACGATATAATGCAAAGTATAGTCAAAATGGTGAGTACCATTTTCTATATAAAATTAGCATGACCCATCATGACCAACAAATGACCCTTATAATCGAAATCTCTCGAACGTGTGGCCTAGCTCATTAGTTTTAGCATGCCGAAAAACATTAAATACAAAATTTAGATAAAATCAATTGAGCCGTTTTTTAGATAGAGTTAGTTTGACCCGGACCCCTTATGATCCAAAATGGCCCATTCATCGAATTTTCTCAAAAATCTGTCATAACCCAATGATTTTCTTGTGCCCGAAAATGATAAAATACAAAATTTAGTCAAAATTGCGAGAAACGTTGTCTAGATAAAATTAGAATGACCCAAAAGTGGCCCATTAATCGAAATTTCTCGAACATGTGACCTACCCCAATGATTTTCTCATGCCAAAAATATGTTGTATACAAAATTTCGTTAAAATCGACCTACCCATTCTTTAGATATAGCTTGACCTTGACCCATTATGATCCACAAATGACCCTTATAATCGAAAGCTCTCGAATATGTGACTTAGTCCATTAGTTTTCTCGTTTCTAAAAATTGTTACATACAGAATTTCGTTAAAATTGATCCTGCAGTTCTTTAATTATATATAGCTTGACCCAGACCCTTTATGATCCAAAATGACCCATTAATCGAAATTTTTCGAACATGTAACGTAGTCCAACGATTTTATCATGCCAAAAAAATGCTGCATACAAAATTTCATTAAAATTGATCCACCTGTTCTTTAGATATAGCTTGACCATGACCCATTATGACCCACAAATGACCCTCATAGTCAAAATCTCTCAAACATGTGATTTAGCCCATTAGTTTTCTCATGTCAAAAAACTGTTACATACAAAATTTCGTTATAATCCATCACGCCGTTCTTTAAATATAAATAGCTTGACCCAGACTCTTAATGACGCAAAATGACCCATTAATCGAAATTTTTCGAACATGTAACCTAGTCCAGTGATTTTATCGTGCCAAAAAAATGTTTCATACAAAATTTCGTTAAAATCGATCCACCTGTTCTTTAGATATAGCTTGACCATAACCCATTATGACCCATCATGACCCACAAATGACCCTCATAGTCAAAATCTCTCAAACATGTGATTTAGCCCATTAGCTTTCTCATGTCAAAAAACTGTTACAGGCAAAATTTCGATGAAATTGATTCTGCCGTTCTTTAAATATAAATAGCTTGACCCAGACTCTTAATGACCCAATATGACCCATTAAATTTTTTTCTCGAATATGTAACCTAGCCCAATGTTTTCCCGTGCCCGAAAACCATAGAATGCAATTTTTAATCAAAATTGCGCGGGAAAATCTCTAGATAAAAATAGCATGACCCACAATGACCCCCAAAATGACCCACTAACTGATTTTTCTCGAACATGTTACCTAACCCAATGGTCTTCTTGTAATCCAAAACGATAAAATATAAAATTTGGTCAAAATCGTTAGAGCCGTTTTTTAGACAAAAATAGCTTGACCCATAATGACCCACGAATGACCCTTATAGTCGAAATCTCTGAAACATGTGATTTAGCCCATTAGTTTTCTCATGTCAAAAAACTGCTACATACAAAATTTCGTTAAAATCGATCACGCCGTTCGTTAAATATAAATAGCTTGACCCAGACCCTTAATGACCCAATATGACCCATTAAATTTTTTTCTCGAATGTGTAACCTAGCCCAATGTTTTTCTCGTGCCCGAAAACCATAGAATGAAATTTTTTAGTCAAAATTGCGTGAGAAAATCTCTAGATAAAAATAGCATGACCCACAATGACCCCAAAAATGACCCACTAACCGAATTTTCTCGAACATGTTGCTTAACCCAATGGTCTTCTTGTAATCCAAAACGATAAAATATAAAATTTGGTCAAAATCGTTAGAGCCGTTTTTTAGATAAAAATGGCTTGACCCATAATGACCCAAAAATGACCCACTAATCGAAATTTTTCGAACATGTGACGCAGCTCAATACTTTTCTCATACCAAAAAACGATTGGGTACAAAATTTCCTTAAAATCGATCCAGCCGTTCTATAGATATAAATAGCTTTATCCTGACCCATTATGACCCAAAATGACCCAGTAATCGAATTTTCCCGAACATGGGACCTAGTCCAATGGTCTTCTCGTGCCCAAAAATGGTAAAATCCAAATTTTTGTGAAAATCGTTAGAGCCGTTTTTGAGATAAAATTTACCCACACACACACACACACACACACACACACAATTTTTGCTCGCATTATAGTATAAGATATACATAGTTGCCAGCAGTAAGCTGAACCTAAACTTCATTTATCAATTATTTTCAGTAACAGAATCAGAATGTACTCTTAATAAAATAGTTAGTACTTCATTAACTACAATTATTTAAATTAATAACATTAAAATTACGATACTAAATTAAATTTAATATCTTTTTAATGTATTTACTTTGTTACGCAGGGCAATTAGGCTGTTACTACTATATTGTTAGGCAGTGTAACGTAGGGTAATTAGATTGTTAATACAAAATTGGTATTTTTGTAGTGTAATTTTTTTTTTGCCAATTTTTTAAACTTTTAGCAAGGATCTCATAAGTACAATTTTACTGCAAAATATAGTTTTGGAAAGTCTAAGACAATTTTCGACAGAGGGGCTTTGGATAGTATGGTTTAAGGGTGTATTCGAAAAAACGCTTTTCCCCCTTCAACAGCTCGAAATTTCCCGATACAATTTCAGACACACTTTAAAAAGTAGAAACATGAAACTTGCTGAGGGGATTTTGGAAGGGACGTATCGGGTGCCGTCTGGTGTCATTTTACGCTCCATTCATTGATTTAGAAACAATTACCTTCTCAGTATGGCCCTTTCTTTTGTCAACTGATTTCCCGCTTCGGAAAAATTAGTTCAAAATGCCGTTTTTGATTACATTTTATTGAAACATTTTCTGCCTTTATCAAAGAATCGATAAGCACGGCACCTTGTGTACTTTTTAAATAAGACAATTTGTCTGTTTGATACATTTGAGAGCGAAAATGAGTTAAAAATAAATCGGAAAACAAGCAGTCTGAATCGAAATACACCTTTAAACCATGCATTTCACCGTTGTGTCCAAAATCTTGCCTTCATTAAAATACTATTACTACTAACTCTACTTCTGTGTTGTGTTCCGCAGGTGGCGGTGGGTCCCCGTTTCCGGGTAGTGACCGCCTTCTCCCCGCCTTTCGTGCTGGAGGGCACCCGCCTGGAGAACGGGAGCTGCCTTATCGGGGTGCCCTGCCTTCAGCTCTACACCCGAGACAAGGAGCAAATCGTCAACGTCTTCGCTGAGTACAGAGCGGGACGATCTGAAGGTACAGATCAATTTCAACATTTTCAATTTCAGTAGATAACACCAGGGCTACACTAGGTACCGAGCTTGCTGTTTTTTTTTTTTTTTTTTTTTTTTTTTTTTTTACCATGACGTTTCAAAAGGTGGCTGGCAGCTATCAGTGACTAAAACAAAAAAGACGGCCCATCGTTTTGTACCAATCGCTGTATGTTGTTGATAGCAACCAGCCATCTTTTGTGACTTCATGATAAGGAATGAGCGGGCCCGGTAGCCTTTTCAGAAAGAATCACGTTTTGAGCACCAGCGTTGCGAATTGGCGAAAACGAGAACGTTCAGCTAGCTGCATCGCCAAACGCCAATCGTCGTTTTGTTTTGATTTTCAAATCCGAAATCATTTTAATCTGAAAAAGCTTTTTGTTTTAAACTATATTTTAATTGTAAACAACAGTGAATAACATTTCCTCATATTATATTCTTTGCTTGATAACATTTACGGAAAAACAAATGAACAATAAGCGCAATCTCTTTGCAGAAAGAAGGGTTGCTATTCGCTGGGCGTTTGACGTCACAAACAAGAAAGGGTGCATAGCATTGACTTCATCTCCGCGCCAAACATTGTTCTGGCGATAAGGTGCTCAAAAAGTGATTCTTTCTGAAAGTGCGGCCCGGTACCTAGTGTTGCCTTGATAACACTGAGCTCGACAATTACACGGAGAGCTCATCTAATGCACTGAATCCAGCGTTCCGCCCATCAATACAATGCCCAAAGATTTTACTGACCAAAATCTTTGGCAAAACATAAGATTTCCTCCCATATGAGTTACACATTATCAAATTGAATTTTCTTTTAAAATTAGGACGAAATTTCTACAGTTTTCACTGATGTGGATTCTTTTATTAAAAACTTATTGATTTTACTTAAATTCATAGCAAATTTTTAATTTGATATTAATTAAAAAGGAAATTTTAGTTTAACTCAAATAAAAAAAAACAAAAAAACATTTGTTAAATATGGCCCATAAAAATATAAAAAACAAATAGAAATATACAAAGCTAATAAAAAGTTTGCGAAAAAGCTTCAAAAAACGCTTGTAATAGTAAAAAAGATAGGGGACTCATTACTTGCGCGCATTGAAAAGTGTATTTCTTTTCCCTGCAGAAAGGGGATTCGCCGGATCGGCGAGCATTTTTGCCGATCCCACCGAAGCTAGCATAGGGGAGAAAAATACGGGCTTCTGATTGGTTGAATAATTTTGCTTTCCTTCATTTTTGAGTTTACGTTTATTTAATCATCAATTTCTGTTTGAAAAGCTTTTGAAAGCTGGATTTTCTTTCTGTTTTTGCATATTTATTAATAGATAAAGAAATAGATAATTAGGAATTTATAATTAAAGAAGTTAATCAGGATGTTTAACAATTGTTCTATATTACTTTTAAAAAATAATAAAAATAGAATTGTCATTTCTTCTTTCTATTTTCTTAACATATGCACATATATACACAATCAGAACAATTTATTTAGAAACAATAGTATTTTCATTTTACGTCGTCAAACTCAATTGTTATATTACTTTTTAAAAAATGCAATATCTTCTTCTTATTATTATTTTAATGATATACTCATATACGCTCCTAATACGTACATTAGCATTGAGGATGATCTATTTGCAAACAAATTTTCGACCAATCAGAAGCCGGTATTTTTCTCCCCTTCGATGGAATCGGCAAAAATGCGATCGGCTCCGTATTATATATGTAGCTCAATGATAGATAATGTCCATGTGACGTCACGCAGCCGAGAAAGGATGTACTTCTCAACTTGTGGTTGGCAATAATAATAATTCTTGGAGAGTGAGTAATTTATAACGCATTATTTCCTGCGTATAAAGCAATAAAATGAAATTTATCATATCGACGTGAAAATTACATTTAGTTTAGATTTTTCTAATGAAGTTTAATTCGAATTTTTGCTGACAGCAAGTTGAGATACAAAATGTGTGGGGTCTCCGTGGCCGAGTGGTTAAGACGCCGCTCTGCTAACCTTGAGGTTGTTGGTTCGATTCCAACTGGCTCCATTGCACGCACACTTCGTGTGGAGCTCCTGGTTGTATTTATCTGGTGTTGTAAATTTCCTTTTGCTATCTCGTCCTTGTATATTGACGATGACTTATAAGCAGACTTTCATGTCGAGCACAAAAGTCGGATGTATGTTATTCAAATAAATAAATAAATAAATAAATAAATAAATAAATTACATAATGTACATTATCTATAAGGTGAATGTGTAACGTTCTCAGTATAATCATGGCCAACTAGAACTATAGGCCCATCTGTTTGAGATTAATGTATGAAACCTTCCGCCAGAGGACTCCGGTTTCTTGCCCAAGTTATTCTGCCAATCGTGCAAAACATGAACCAAAAACAATGACTATGTGCACGGAACAGAAAACAGCTTACTCAACACTGTTAAAAATCTGCTGCATTTTGCTGCAACGCACTCCCCTGCTTGTATAGAAAACGGTTACTTGGCCGTGAAATGGAGCTTTCTCATTGGTTGGAATAGAGATATTATATACAAGCGGTGGAGTGCGTTGCAGCAAAATGCAGCAGATTTTTAACAGTGAATGCCACTTTGGGCAGGGTTTGCGTCACGTGGTCCAATGAAATGGTTCAGGGTTTGAAGCTGAATCCAGCTACCCTTTTTCGGCGATTTTTAGCGAAATGCGCAGGCCTTTATGTATCTAGTTGGCCATGGTTTCATTCATGCTTTCAGTGTGACGTCACTTGTGCCATTTTGCTTGGATACTGACTCCAAACAAACGGTTGCTACGCTGCATTCCTTTTTAAATATAAATAGTAGAAAATGGTATCGTTACATGTAAAGCATTAAACACTTGTCTGTGATACATAGATAAAATTTTTAGCTATAACATATAAAGAAAATAGAAAATACAGTATAGCAACCGCTTGTTTGATGTCAGTTTAAAAACAAAACGTCATAAATGACGTCACGACTGAAAGCGTTTATTATCAACACTCTGTGTATAATCCAAGAGCCGAGAGCATAAAAATTTGTGTAATCGAACGCAAGAAAAACTTTTTTTTTTTAGGAAGAGTACTAATGTAGGGGAATGGAATGATCCTTGTCTGCCTGAAGCGAAGCGATGTATAGTTCCATAAATAAATACTACCAGTTGTTGACTCGTAGGCTTAAGCATCGTGCTTTCCTGCTCCCAGTTTTAGTTGTTATCATATCTTTGATTGTAGGACAAGCACAATAATGAACTTACCGGGTGTCCCAAAAATGACTGATGGATTTTAAAATTCAATAACTTGCAAACGGTGACAGCTGTTTAAAATTTTTTTGCAGGAGGGCTATGTATAATGTCGGGAGTTTTTTTTTACCGTAATTTTTTTTATTTTAGTTCGCATCTCAAACAATGGGTGGTGCTGACGGCGATTGAAGGCCAGGTCGACGCTTTGATCACCTGGCCTTCAATCGCCGTCAGCGCCACCTATTGTTTGAGATGCGAACTAAAATGAAAAAATACGGTACAAAACTCCTGACATTATACATAACCCTCCTGCAAAAATATTTTTAAATAGCTGTCACCGTTTGCAAGTTATTGAATTTTAAAATCCATCAGTCATTTTTGGGACACCCGGTAGGAATCAACCATTAGTGGCATTCATGTTTGGCGTATGCTTCCGGCAGACATAAATCGTTAGATTCCCCTATTACTACTCTTCCATTAAGGGTGTATTCGAAAAAAAGCTTTTCCACCTTCAACAGCTCGAAATTTTCCGATGCAATTTCAGACACATTTTTAAAAGGAGAACACATGAAACTTGCTGAGGGGATTCTTGAAGAGATTTTTTTTATTTATGAACAATTTTCTTCTCAGTATGACACTTTTTTCATTCTCAAAGCTCCGGCTTCAGAAAAATCTGTTCGAAAGGCCGTTTTTGATTGCTTTTTTTACAATATTTTCTGCATTTATGAAAGAATCGACAGTTACGGCACCTTGTGTACTTTCTGAATAAGACAGATTGCCAGTTTGGTGCATTTGAGAGCAAAAATGAATTCAAAAATAAATCGGAAAATAAGCAGTTTGAATCGAAATACACCCTTAAAAGAAGGTTTTTTCTTGTGCTCGATAACATAGGTTTTTGTGCTATCTTCTTTTGGAGTTATAAACCATAATACTCTATAATCCACAATGATCCGTAACGTACATAACCTTTGGCCCCAACTTCTGCAGATTACAGAACATATTTTAGACATTTTGTAAACGGCAGTTGATGATGCTTTTTTGACTTGGAGATGATGTAAAAAATTACTCATAATAATAATCCATAATACTCCATAATCCGCACAACTTCCGGCCGCAACTTGTGCGGATTGTAGAATGTATTTTAGATATTTTGTAAACAGTAGTTGATGATGTTTTCTGCCTTGCAGATGACGTAATAACATGACGTATAATCATAATTCATAATACTCCATAATCCGTAAATCTTTGGCCTCAACTTGTGCGAACTATAGAACGCTGACTGCATATTTTGTGATATTTTGTAAACAGCAGTTGCTGATGTTTTCTGCCTTGCATATGACGTAATAAAATGACTTCTAATCATGAGACATAATACGCCATAATCCACAAAACCTTTTGTCTCAACTTGTGCGGATTATAGAACACATCTTAGATATTTTGTAAACAGCAGTTGCTGATGTTTTCTGCCTTGCATATGACGTAATAAAATGACTTCTGATCATGAGACATAATACGCCATAATCCGCACAACCTTTTTTCTCAACTTGTGCCGATTATAGAACATATATTAGATATTTTGTAAACAGCAGTTGCTGATGTTTTCTGCCTTGCATATGACGTAATAAAATGACGCATAATCATGATTCCTAATACTCCATAATCCGCACAACCTTTTTCCTCAAGTTGTGCGGATCATAAAACGCTGACTGTATATTTTAGGAGGTATTTTGTGTACTTGCAGGCCTTCTGTACAACGTGTCTTGCTGCGCCGGCATCTCCATCTCCCTGCTGCTCCAGCTGTCACGTGACCTGGGCTTCTCGTTCGACCTCTACCTGGTGGCGGACGGGCTGTTCGGGTCCTCTCGGCCCGGCACCGCGAACGAGGGCATCGCGGCCGACCTGGTCTCGGGCGCCGCCCACATGACGATGGCTGCGTTCAGCATGACGAGCGCCCGGCAGGCAGACATCGATTTCTCCGTCCCATACTTCCACTCGGGGGTCTCGTGCCTCACCTCCCTCCAGTACAGGGTGGTACCGGTGAGTAGTAGCTAGTGACGTCATTTTCCACTCACTCCTGCTAAAGGTGCTGTTACACGTGGGGTCGAGGACGCTTCAAATTGCAGGCGTCTCCATGTAATCCTATGGGACCACGGGAGTCGCTTGGAGAGAGTGCGTTTCTCTTGTGTCACAGCGTCTTTCACGCCTAGAACGAAGCGAGTTGATAGTAAGAGCCAATCAAATGCTTGGAAATCCAAATGATGGTAAAGCCTCTTCTCGAACAGCCAATGAAATGCTTAGAAAACGAAAAAACGCAGGCGATTTTTGTCGCTTGCTATTTTTACGTGTAATAGCACTTTTATGGGGCTACTTCAGTCAAATGAAAAGAACTGTTCGCTAATGCTAATCCTATGGAAGAAATATATAAAGATATATCTCGGTTGTAATTCAAGATTCTTAGACGATTCTTTATGCACTGGATAGCTGAGATCGATCTGTATTCAGGCCGTTTTTAACTTTTTCGATTTGCGTTGCAGATATTTTTGATGAATGTGGCTTTCTCTTTCCAAACCGGTTCCAAAAACGAAAGCGTCCTCCTAAAAAATATCTGTAAACAAAAAAGAAACAGCCTGCATACTGACCGATCTCAGCTATCCAGTGCATAAAGAATCCTTTAAGAATATTGAAATGCAACCGAGATATCTTTATAAATTTCTTCCATAGGATTAGTATTAGTGAACGGTTCTTTTCATTTGACTGAAGTAGCCCCTTAATATTATACATAGTCGAAGAGCCGACAGAACAAAAACCTATGTTATCGAACACAGGAAAAACAAGTTGGAAATTGCACGTGAAGCGTAGCAAATAAGGTGCGTTCGTAATAAGGGAGTTTTAAAAATATTCCGATCTTGCTGTTATAGTAGACAGTACTTTAGATATAATATAGTGGTCGAAATCTTGTTTGTGTTCCTGTAAATATACAGGAAGAAACTTTTATTACACCTCAGCAACGTATATCATATTCATAAAATGTGAAATAGTTTAATGTAATTAACACACGTCCCAAACAATGGTTTCCCTTATAGCATTATGTAGTGAAATACTTTTGTGTGACCCTGTAATTTAATAATAAATATTTTTTGCATCGCAGATTATACATAATGTATATATATATATATATATATATATATATATATATATATATATATATATATATATATATATATATATATATATATATATATATATATGCTTCATAGGTTCATGCATTCTATTATATTTAAATGAGTGTAGCACCTTTAAAATACATTTGAATCATTTTTCCCCATTGACCTTAATGAAACGGAATACTTTTGATTGTCCCTATGCATCCAATTTTCATGAGATTTGAAATGACTCGCTAAAATTATGTTATAATTATATATTTAAAATTTCAAACGGTTAAAATGCGTTTGAAACATTTTTTCCCCATTGACCGTAATGTAATGGAATCCTTTTGATTGTCCCTGTAACTGATCTATCCATCCGATTTTCATAAAATTTGAAATGACTCGACAAAATTATGTAATAATTATTGTTTAAGTACTTAAAGTGTTTATTCTAAAAACAGTAATATTGATAAACATCAAATTACTTCATATTTCAGAAGTGACATTAATTACATTAACTGTTTACTTTAAAACCATAATATTTATAAACTATAAATTAATCCATTATTCAAAAGTGACATTAATGAAATATTTAATATCATTGTTTATTTAAACATTTCATAAGTGGATGATTGCACAGGATTGCGAAATCATTTGTGTTGATTACTTCAAGGACAACATTTTACTGTGAACGAACTCAGTTCAGTTTCTCTTATGTTTTTGTAAAGCACACACGGTGCTTATATTTCTCTTACTGTGTCGCATACTTGGATATGTTAATCCCGCAACCGCAGCAGGAAACTGCATTCCTGTATCTTGTTTTTTTCAATTTACTAAATGTTTCTTTAAGTTGTTAATATAAAGCAAAAAAGATATATTAGTGCGAATTTATTTTCACTTGACAACACTAAAGAACTGCTTCATGAATCTCGGACACCAACATTATGGAGGCACCGGCGAGATAACCTGCGCACATCGCTTTTGATGAATTACGCCGTCTCAAAGTCGCCATAAAGGAGTACCATTCATCCCAGCTGTTTCAGATGTACCTGCACACATCGCTTTTTTTGGATTACAACGGTTCAAAGTCACCATAAAGGAGTACCCTACAGCCCAGCTGTTTCAGATAAGTACATTTTTGGTTTATTATCAGTTTGGCTTTGTTTTTTAACTTGGTTCCCTCATTATTTTAATAATGAGTCAAGAAGATTTAGAAAAGACAGCAATAAATTTACGTGGCAGAGCTAAATCTGCATTAACACGTATCACGAACTTCATTGACGCTGATCAAGTTTTTCAAAAGAATGATTTATTGAATAAATTAGAAAAATTAGAAACAGCTTATTTCGATTTTGATAAATATGATGCACAATTACCAGAAGAATCCTCGGAAATGGAGGAATTTGAAACAAAATATTATGAAACCAAAGCCAAACTGCAATTAGAACTTGAAAAATTTTCTATAAATAGTATGAATGCACATTCTCAAGTTGTTAATGAACAATTACCTATAGTTAATACAACTAATAATTTTAAATTACCCAGATTGAATATTGAGCAATTTGATGGTAATTTCAAAAACTGGATGTCATTTAAAGACTTATATTTATCGTTAGTGCATAATAATGCCAGTATAACAAACATTCAAAAATTTCAATACTTAAGAGGTTTGCTCGGTGAAGAGCCATCGTCAATTATAAAACATATTCCCATTTCTGAAACCAGTTATGCAGAAGCATGGGAAAAATTATTGTCAAGATACGACAAAAAAAAACAAATTGTCGCAGCTCTTATCAAAACATTTATGGATATACCTCCCATTATTCATGCTAATGCACTTAACTTACGCAATATATCAGATATCTCTGACGAGGTAATTCGTGCTCTCAAATCAATCGATGTTAAAGCATCAGAGAGAGACATTTGGTTAATTCATATTCTTCTTCAAAAGGTTGATAATAAAACACGTGAAGAATGGGCTCAATATTCATCGAAGGATGATTTTCCTTCTTTTGATCAATTTATTCAGTTCATTAATGACAGATGTTTATCTTTAGAATTGTATAATAATGATTATACAGGGTTACATAAAAAAGAGAAACAATTTAATTTTCACAAAGCTCCCGCCAATAACGTTATCAAATGTTTATTTTGTAAAGCTAATCACTTATTGTACAAATGTATTAAATTCAAGGAATTAAACGTAAGAGATAGAAAACAATTTGTGAGAAAAAACAAATTATGTAGCAACTGTTTATCTGACAGACACTACACATATCAATGTAATTCTACATTTAGCTGTCATCATTGCCAGCTTAAACACCATACGCTATTATGCGAGAATAAACTACAAAATTATGCGATGTCAACTTCACGTCCGAATGAAAAACAGAGTCGGAAAAGCAAATCTGATTCAGAGGACCTTTCGATTCCTGATGATAGTAAAAAAGAAGTTTCTCCTTCAATAAATTCTGTTCAAACATCTTTCGCACTTTTGCCCACTGCTACAGTATATATTTATGATTGCATGGGTCAAAAGCATACGTAAAGAATTATGTGTGACAGTGGCTCAGAATCTACGTTCGTTTCAGAATCATGCATGAAAGTGTTAGGATTCAAAAGGAAAAATGCCAGATTTCCCGTGAAAGGTCTTTCTAATTCAAAAATTGCAGTAACAAAGGGTTACGTAATGATTGATCTTATATCAATTCATAATGCTGACAGTAAGTTGTCAGTGAAAGCTTTTATTTTAGACGAATTAACAGCTCCATTACCTTCTGAGAAAATAAGTGAAGAGCATTATTCACACTTAAAAAATGTAAACTTGGCAGATCCACATTTTGGGACTCCAAATAAAATCGATGTTATTTTAGGATCAGATTACTTTTTTTCTATTTTGCTTCCTGGTCAAATAACATGTGCTCAGAGCAGTTTAATTGCACAAAATTCCATCTTTGGCTTTCTCGTATCGGGAAAAATGCCGCATCTTAACACAACTCCTAATTCAATGCATAATTTACATATTTATGAACTTAATATTGATAATGAATTAAAACGGTTTTGGGAAATGGAAGAAGTATTCAATAATAATGCTCAAATTCTGTCTCCAGAAGAACAATTTGTTGAATCACATTTTCAGAAAACTTACTCAATTAATTCCGAGGGTCGTTTTGTGGTAAAATTACCTTTTGTTAAACCTACGACAGAATTAGGTAATTCTAGACCTGCCGCAATTTCTCGCTTGTTGGCGATGGAAAGGAAATTTAAAGAAAACACAGAATTCGAAAAGCAATACAAGGATTTTATGCGCGAATATATACAGTTAGGCCATATGGAATTAATAACACAAAATGACATTAACGATTCTGAAAATGAACAATATTTTCTTCCTCATCATGCGGTTATTAAACCTTCTAGTACTACTACCAAGTTGAGAGTTGTGTTTGATGCATCATGTAATACTTCAAAAGGTAATTCCTTGAATTCAATTTTGGGAGTAGGTCCTAAATTACAAAGGGACATATTTGAAATTTTACTTAATTTTCGAGTTCCGAAAATTGTTTTTTGCGCTGACATAGAAAAGATGTACCGCCAGATTTTAGTTTCTGAAGAAGATCAAAATTATCAGAAAATAGTTTGGAGGTTTAACTCTAATGAGGAAATAAAAAATTTCAAATTAAAAACAGTTACTTATGGGCTAGCTCCAGCGTCTTATCTAGCCACTAAATGTCTCAAACAAATTGCTGATGATTATACAAAAAACGCTGTTATTTCTCAAACATTGGAGAAAGATTTCTATATGGATGATCTTCTTTCAGGCTCAAACACTGTTAGCGAGGCAATAGAAACTTGTAAAGAAATTAGCGATGTTTTGCACGCGCATGGTTTCCACTTAAGAAAATGGAATTCAAATTCAAGGGAATTTCTTAGAGAGTTTCAAGATGATTCCAATACCGAATCGAATTTTGAAATAATTCCTAGTGATAACGGAAGCTCTAAAGTTCTAGGATTAAGCTGGAACTCTTCTCCAGATACTTTTATTTTCAAGGTTTCACTAAATCTCACTCCACCTCTTACAAAGAGGCAAATTTTAGCAGAATCGGCTAGAATCTTTGACCCACTGGGTCTAATTTCACCATGCACTGTAACTTTAAAAATATTTTATCAAAAACTGTGGTTGACAAAAGGGGACTGGGACACTATTATTCCAGAACATCTAACTGAGGAATTATTCAAATTTCAAAATTCATTCAATGAAATCAATCAATTTTCGATACCAAGATGTGTTACGCTTTCATCCGAGAATGCCTTCGAATTACACGGATTCTCCGATGCGTCAACACTAGCTTATGCTGCCGCAATTTATTGCCGACAAACTTGCAATGGAAAAACCAATGCTTTTCTTTTGGTTTCTAAAACAAAAGTTGCACCAATCAAGCAAATTTCTGTCCCTAAATTAGAACTTTGCGGTGCTCACTTATTATCTAAATTATTCCGCACAGTTATGGACACACTAAAGAATTACAAGTTCGATATTTTTGCATGGACTGATTCTAAAGTAGTCCTTTCATGGTTATCCGCACACCCCCGCAAGTGGAAAACATTTGTCGCGAACAGAACCTCTCAAATAACAGAAGTTTTACCTACTAAGCACTGGGGACACGTTCCCTCAAAAGATAATCCCGCAGATATCGCTTCTCGCGGTATCGACCCAAAGTGTTTGCCAGAATGCGAGCTATGGTGGAAAGGGCCAGGCTGGCTACTTCTAGACCCATCTAATTGGCCGAAAGATGACTTAAATGTTGATGAATTCGATGAGCAAATCAAATCCGAGCAAAGGTCGGATCCCATTTTTTCATTTCACACGCATGCTTCAAATGATGTACTAGATAATTTGTTTCAAAAGCACTCTTCACTTTCAAAAATTATCCGCATTCTGGCATATTGCATAAGATTCATTAAAAAATGCAAAAATGCTAATGAATATCAAATCCCTTCAACAGTACTTACATTTAACGAAATAAAATCTGCTGAAGAAATGATCGTTCTTTGGATTCAAAATTCTTACTTTAAAGAAGAGTTAAATTGCATCAAAGAACAAAAACCTCTAGCTAAGAAAAGCAAATTACACTCCCTATATCCGTTTATTGATGCTAAGGGTATCTTACGGGTGGGAGGACGCCTGCAAAATTCACAGTTAGCATTTAATCACAAGCATCCGGTAATACTTCCATCACAACATAAAATGAGTGAACTATTGATAATACAACAGCATATTGCCACTTTACATGCTGGACCTTCTCTACTATCGCACATCATAAAACAATCTTTTTGGATAATTGGTGGAAAAAAGCTCATCAACAAATGCATTAATAGATGTTTAAAATGTTTCAGATACAAGAAAGCTATTACAACTCCTCCATTAATGGGGAATTTACCTAAACCTCGAGTAAATCTTGAACGCCCCTTTTTTGCCAGTGGAATTGATTACGCAGGCCCCATATTCATTAAATTTAGCAAGGGTAGGGGTGCAAAAACAACTAAGGGTTACATTGCCTTATTTATTTGTCTTGCTACGAAAGCGGTCCATATAGAAGCTGTAAGTGATCTAACAACTGAAGCATTTATAGCAGCTCTTCGACGTTTTAGTGCAAGAAGAGGTACCCCACGTCACCTTTATAGTGACAACGGGAAGAACTTTGTCGGGGCATCAAGAAAAATCGACCAAATACAGAGGGCATGGTTGTCATTTCCTAAAAATGAAATCATGTCTCGATATTTAACTGAAAAATCCATTGAATGGCATTTTATCCCTCCTTCTTCCCCTCACTTTGGCGGAATTTGGGAGGCTGCGATAAAATCCGCCAAACATCATCTAAAAAGAGTAATAGGAGAGACACTCCTGACTTTCGAAGAGCTCGCCACCCTACTTAGCCAAGTCGAAGCCTTGTTAAATTCGCGACCTCTCATACATTTAAATGACAATGATAGTGACTGCATAAATGTTCTCACACCCTCACATTTTCTTACAGGTGATGTAATCTTCTCAATACCGGAGGAGACCTCATCCATCACATGCAACCCTAGAAATCGCTGGGAGCTGCTGCAAAATTTAAAAAGAGGATTCTCACAGCGATTTAAGAAGGAGTATTTGATCTCGCTCCAAAAAAGAAGCAAGTGGAGAGTCGAGCAACGTAATCTTCAACCTGGACAAGTTGTGCTACTCCTTGATGATACCCAGCCACCAGACTCTTGGCCATTGGGCCGGGTAACAGAGGTGCACCCAGGAAAAGACGAACATGTCCGTGTTGTGACCATACAGTGTAGAGGATCGTTTTTGAGACGACCTGTACACAAATTAGCGCTCCTTCCTATATATCAGGACTAAGGCCTGATAGGGTGGGAGTGTGTTTAAGTACTTAAAGTGTTTATTCTAAAAACAGTAATATTGATAAACATCAAATTACTTCATATTTCAGAAGTGACATTAATTACATTAACTGTTTACTTTAAAACCATAATATTTATAAACTATAAATTAATCCATTATTCAAAAGTGACATTAATGAAATATTTAATATCATTGTTTATTTAAACATTTCATAAGTGGATGATTGCACAGGATTGCGAAATCATTTGTGTTGATTACTTCAAGGACAACATTTTACTGTGAACGAACTCAGTTCAGTTTCTCTTATGTTTTTGTAAAGCACACACGGTGCTTATATTTCTCTTACTGTGTCGCATACTTGGATATGTTAATCCCGCAACCGCAGCAGGAAACTGCATTCCTGTATCTTGTTTTTTTCAATTTACTAAATGTTTCTTTAAGTTGTTAATATAAAGCAAAAAAGATATATTAGTGCGAATTTATTTTCACTTGACAACACTAAAGAACTGCTTCATGAATCTCGGACACCAACAATTATGTATTTTAAATTTCAAACGATTCGGTCAGGTAGTTTTTACGTTGTTACATGCGGTCAGACAGATGGACAGACAAACAGACAGACGGACAGACAGACAGACGGGCGGACTGAGCGGCAACAATAGGTGCTACGTATTTACATAATTACGAACGCACCTACAAAGCTCTTTATTTTATTGAAGAGTAGTAACAGCGGGGGAATCTAATGACCCATGTCTGCCGGAAGCGAAGTGGTGCCTAAGACAAAAATGAATACCACTAATGGCTGACGAGTAGGCTTAGCATTGTGTTTGCGCGCATTTTTGCCGATCCCACCGAAGCTAGCACATGGAAGCATACAGGCTTCTGATTGGGTGAATAATTAAATGAGCATTTTGTTTTGAGTTTACCTTTATGTAATCATCAGTTTCTGTTTGAAAACCTTTTAAAAAATGGATTTTGAGTCATTTCCGTCTAGTTTTGCATATTTATTAAGAGATAAAAAGAAAGATTTTCTGAAATTTAGAATTAAAGAAGTTAAGGATGATGTTTTTCAACAGTTCTGTATTATTTTTTTTAAAATAAAAAAACAAGTTGAATGTAGATTCTGCCATTGCAGAATTAAGTTTCGCCTCCTATTAGGAAAAAAAAAAAAAAAAAAAAAAAAAAAAAAATCGATAGAGGTTTTTTAGAAGGGCGACCCCGTTTAGATTGCAATGAACTAACTTCATTTTTCTTGTGTTTATCAATATATTAGCCAACAGAACGGCGTGAAATACCAGGTTGAATAGCAATTTCTCTCTGAGACTTTGGAATTGCGGAATAATAAAGAGAAACAATTTAACGTGCTACTTCTTCATTGACTAGATTCATCGAAAACGGATTTTTTCTTTAGTTTAAACTCTTTTTTATAGATTCTGAGTAAAAGGAAATGCAATTTAACAATAAAACGAGTGGAATCCCGTCGAATTCGACGAGTGAAATGTTTAAAAGACTCGATCGATTTGGTTTTAAAAAAAAGCAAAAGTAATTACATTATTGAATCAATATATAATAAATATATTTACAAACTAAATGTCAAATTTGCCAGTTACAATTTTGCATGCAAATATTCGCACATCTTCAGTTAAAATTGTAATCTGAGCGACGGCGAAATCAAGAAATTTTATTTTATATGCACTCACAGAAAAATAGTTTTATCAAAAAATTAATTTCATTTTTACTATGACATTATTTTCACTAACTGAAGTCATCTGAAAGTAAAATCCCAATTTCACTGTCCATAATGAAAAGAAATATTGAAATGTAATATCGGGTACTACTAGGTTATCCCGTGGGCCAAAAAATTATCGTCAAATTATAAGATTAAATGCCAATAATAGATGATCGTGAATGTCATATTCAATGACATTAAATCGATTCATGTGTTTAAAATGTCATTAAGTGATTTTTATTTCGACTTTTTATTAATATTTTTATTAATATTTTACTAATTATTTGTTTTTTCGTTATTTAAAATAAAAATTGTGTCAATATGTATAATTTGGCTATTAGTTTGGCGATTTGTATAATTTGGCGAAATTGGTCGACGGTATAACAGAGTAGTACCTAATACCGTTATGAGTAAAAATGCGATGTTTTAAATAGTGACGTCATTTTCTCTTCAAATGTTTTTTAAAAGTTGCTCTTATTAGTAATATGAAAAAGGCATCCGTAATAATATTTTAATTCCCATTTATCTGATTGCTGAATGACATCATTTTCCTCATTTGAAAATTTTCTTCTTTTGCTTTAGACATTAATTTTTATCATAAATTATTTTCTGTTATTTTATTTACATTATTAATATTATTTCCCAGTAAAAATACTTTTTTACCTCATCTAGTGCATAATCATACCCGATCATTTTGGAAAATAAATTTTTATTATCGAGAGAAAAGCTAAACTGAGTTGCCACCAATTTGAACAAATATCGTAAAAAGCATTTAAAATTAAAAATAAAATATAAAAATGGAAATAAATTAAAAAATAACTAAAATGGGCACAACTAGAAATAAATAGCATTCATTAAAAAAAAAAATAATAATTATCAAAATTGGTTGAGTAAAAAATTCAAGGCTGATGTCACGACATTTTTTAGCTTGTCTGAAAGAAATAGTATCGGAGGCTAATAAAATGGAAATTTCTTCTTAATTATTTTAACATGATGGAATAATTTATTCACAATAATCACATTTCCTTTTTACGGCGTCAATTACGCAGTATTTACAAACCTAACTCTTGTATATTAATTTAAAATTATTATTATCTTATTTTAACACGATATACTTGTATACGCCCCTAATACGTACATCCACATTTAGAATGATTTATTTACAAGCAGCAATTTCTCTTTAAACTATTCAACCAATCAGAAGCCCGTATTTACTCAGCCATGCTAGCTTCGGTGGGATCGGCAAAAATGCTTTCGTGCCTTTGATTGTACAGCGAACACAATGTTAAACCTACGAGGCAACCACTGATGGTATCAATTTTTAGGTGCGTTCGTAATTATGTAAATACGTAGCACCTATAGTTGTCGTTCCGTCCGTCCGTCCAGTTAAATTCGTCTGTCTGTCCGCATAAAACAACGCAAAAACTACCCAACCGAATCGTTTGAAATTTAAAATATAGAATTATTACATAATTTTGTCCAGTCATTTCAAATTTTAGGAAAATCGGATGCATAGATCAATGACAGGGACGATCAAAAGGATTCCGTTACATTACGGTCAATGGGGGGAAAATGTTGCAAATGCATTTTAATCGTTTGAAATTTAAATTACACACTTATTACATAATTTTGTCGAGTCATTTCAATTTTTTTGAAAATAGGATGCATTTAGATCAAATACAGGGACAATCAAAAGTACTCCGTTACATTACAGTCAATGGAAAAAAAAAGTTTCAAATGCATTTTAAGTATATTACACTCATTCGAACATAATAATATTGATATGCATCATAAAGAACATATTATAATATAGATTTTGCGTAATCTGTTGTGCAAAGAACATTGGTTATTGATTTACAAGGCCACACAAAAGTATTCCATTACATAATGAGTACAGAAAGAACATTGTTTGGTGCGCATTTTAATTGTAACTATTTACAATTTTATGAGATTGATATAGGAGAGTGATATTTTTAAAACTTCGTTATCGTACGAACGCACCTCATTTGCTACGCTTCACGTGTAATTTCTAACTTGTTGACTTATGTATCCCTTTCCCTTCTGACAGACGTGGATCATTTGATTCCCTTGTTCCATAAAATGAAGGTTTTTTTTTTCCTTTTGTTCCCTGACATAGGGTTTTGTGCTCTCGGCTCTTGAACTAAGAGGCTACTTCACTCAAATGAAAAGACCCGTTCGCTAATAGTATCCTATACAGAGTGATTCAAAATTATGTGGACAAACTGATATGACAAATCAGGCATACGACAAGGATAAAAAAACAAGTTGGAAATTGCACGTGAACGTAGCAAATGAGGTGCGTTCGTACGATAACGAAGTTTTAAAAATATTCAGATATTGCTGTCATAGTAGAGCGTACTTCGGATACAGTATAGTAGTCGAAATCTTGTTTGTGTTCCTGTAAATATGCAGAAAGTAATTTTTATTACACCTCAGAAACGTATATCTTATTCATAAAATGTGAAATAGTTGAATATAATTAAAACACGCCCCAAGCAATGTTTCCCCGTATAGCATTATGTAGTGGAATACTTTTGTGTGGCCCTGAAAAATTATTAAGAAATAATCTCTGCACAACAGATTGTACAGAATGTATATTTTAGTATATATTTCATAGATTCATGTCAATTCTATTATGTTCGAATGAGTGTAGCTTCATAAAAATGCATTTGAATCTTTTTTCCCATTGACCGTAATGTAATAGAATACTTTTGATTGTCCCTGTAAATGATCTATGCATCCGACTTTCATAACATTTGAAATGACTCGATAAAATTACGTAATAAATATATGTTTTAAATTTCAAACGATTAAAATGCATTTAAAATTTTTTTCCCCATTGACCGTAATGTAGCGGAATCCTTTTGATTGTCCCTGTAATTGATCTATGCATCCGATTTTCATAACATTTGAAATGACTCGACAAAATTACGCAATAATTATATGTTTTAAATTTCAAACGATTAAAATGCATTTGAAACTTTTTTCCCCATTGACCGTAATGTAACGGAATCCTTTTGATTGTCCCTGTAATTGATCTATCCATCCGATTTTCATAAAATTTGAAATGACTCGACAAAATTATGTTATAATTATGTACTTTAAATTTCAAACGATTCGGTTGGGTAGTTTTTGCGTTGTTATATGCGGACGGACTGAGCGACAACAATAGGTGCTACGTATTTACATAATTACGAACGCACCTAAAAAAAAATCACATAGGGCCGCAAACCAGTTATTGAGTCACAAATACAGGGTGTTTCATTCTAACTCGATTTGGATCGACAGTAATAAGTTTCAGAAAACAGAAGTATATTATAATAAAACATTTAACAGTCATTCTCACCTTTGTTTTAAATGTGATAACACCAAACAAAAGTGGTAGAAGTTTGCATTATGCGCACCAGCAATACGCACTTGGCACCTCACATTTTGCACTGCGATAATCAGTTTATACGGTATCATCGATTGCTTCAGCAGTATGATTTTACAGATCTTTTCGTAACCTTATCACATTTCACACAAAATAAGGTACCTATCGTTGCATTTTCATTATACTATTTTTAATTTCGCCGAAATTATTACTTTCAAACCGGGTGTAGCTAGAACGAAACACCCTGTATTTGGGACTCAATAAGTGGTTTGCGACCCTATGTTCCTATATGATTTTTTTTTATCCTTGTCGTATGCCTGATTTGTCATATCAGTTTGTCCACATAATTTTGAATCACCCTGTATTTCATAGTGCTACATGACATCCGTGTCTTTATTTTAAATTAACTCTTTAAAAACTAGTCGTTGGGGGCCACCGTAATACTTACCCATCATGGATATGTATATGAAAATAAAACATGTGAAACTATTTATACAAAGAATTGCAATTCATAAACAAAATTTAAATATTGTTAATATACATAGTATTGCTGGTAATAGTAATGCTGCTTAAAGACTGCTGATGTACCAATTTCGACAAATTATATAAAACGCCAAACTACTCAAGTAGTACCGAGCTGCGTAAAAGAAACATCCTTATAACTCCAAAAGTAATAATTCTATTAACTAACAATTAACTGCGTCGGATTAAGCGTCTCATTTCCAATCAAAATATACTTCTGAATTGAAATTTGAATGAAATACAGGGTCATGAAAAATCGAAGAATGTGGAAAACAGGATTACAAATATCTCGGCAACTAATAATCCGAACGACTTCGTTCTATATGCAAAATGTGCGTTATTTTATTGCCTTTTACGTCCGTTCCTTAGAACAAAAAAAAATCGAAAATTTTTACATACCTTTCATCAGAACGAATTTTTCGAGAGTCCGAAAAAAATAGTTTCGGATAATCGAGTTTGCTGATATTAAATAGGGTTCGTCCCATTCTTACATACTAACTACGTACAAAATTTCAAGTCTCTATCTCAATTTGTTCGGGAGATAGAGCGTTTACAGACAGACAGACAGACAGACAGACAGACAGACAGACAGACAGACGGACAGACAGACAGACAGACGGACGGCAAAAATTTTTTTCTAAAAATATGTTTTTCGGAATCTCCACTATCTAAAACGTGTAAATCCGTCAAAAAAAATTTTTCGATTTTCAAAACGATTGCAAGACTTACCCTATACTACGTATGATGGGTAAGTAAAAATCAGAATATTAACATATCTTTTATTAAGCTGTAAAAACACGTACATTTTACAGCGTTTAATTTAATTAATATTTGCCGAAACGTCAGTGAAGGCTTACTTTGGAGACACGAAATTTTTTGGATTCTGTCTGTCTGTCTGTCTGTCTGTCATTCTGTCAGTCTGTCAGTCTGTCAGTCTGTCTGTCTGTTACGCGATAACTGACGTAAAAAGCATTCGATTGGCTTGAAATTAAGTGGGTATGTTAGTGAGACACTGGGATTAAGCTGTATAGTTTTTTGTTAGATTTGATGCATTCGTTCCGAAGATATAGAATATTTTATTTCGCGCAATAATGCTTTTCTATGGCAAATCCAATGATTTTCATTTTTTTCCCCTGAGAGAAAATGACACATTTGATTAATGGAATTCAATGATAAATGAATACTAAAATTTACCTTAAATTATTCGTATTATTTTGAAATTTTGTCAACACATTTGTCAGATTTTTAAAATTATTACTGTAAATTTTGGAGATTTTTTATAAATGTGTTTCAATAATATAAACTAATTTGTTTTAGCGATTTACTTATTTGAAATGTATTTATTTCATTTTCTTTATTTTCTTTTAATGGTTGCTAAGCAACCATTCATCTTAATCCTTATCCTTATAATGTTATAAATTTGAAAGCGTGTACAAAATTTAAATGAAGTCAACATCAAAATTTATGAATTAATTACTGTCTTTGTACTGATGTGCCACTCTTGTAAGGTCCTGACCTGGCAGAATGCCAAGCCGATTCCATTGAGACTTTGGGGGGAACAGCCTATGAGGCAGAAATTGCTTCTACGTATTCATGGAAATGATATTAAATATTGTTTTCTATTTTTTGTTCTGAGTAAAATCTTATTTTAAATTAAATAGATTGTGCACCTTCTATCAATTATGTATATATTTTCTCTTACATTTTTGTGAATATTTAATAAAAGCATGTTTTTTTTTTCTTTTTTTCTTTTTTACATTTATATTTATGACTAAAACGCAGTTTTAACGATTGGTTGGCATCTGACTTGGCGGCTATACAAGAAATTCGCCAATTCTAACAACCTAAATATTCAGGGCACATGTATATCATATTCTCACTGGGATTTACTTGACGCCAAAATGGCATTATTTTGCCGAATATGGTAACCCTGATATTGTTTATTTTTTGATAAACTGTTTATTTACCTTAATTTTCTTTTACTGAAATATATATAAAATGTCTTTTGTTCTATAGTTGTTAGTTTTTAAAATTTAATATATTTAAAAATTGTTTTATTTATTGTTATTTTTGTAAATAATAGAAAATAATTTAAAGATGTATATTTAACCAGTATTCGAAAATTAGGTTTTTGCCAAATTGACGTTGGAAAAAAATTGTTCCAAACCTTATAAGTATATGATATCTGCGCAATATTCATATCCAATGCATGCAAATAATATAAATAAATAGTGTACACAATAATGTAAAGAAACATATTTAAAAAATCGCTAATCTGGTATGTTTTAAAATCACGCCATGTTGCCGTTACTTCTAAAAAGATTAAGTTGCGCTATATTGCGAGTGAAAATTTATTAGGCTAAGTTTAATAATCATACCTTTAAATCGTCTTTTTTATTATACTTATTTCGTGTAACAGAATTACAATGTAATTTTAAAAACAGATAAAGATCAATTACAGAAACAAAAAGGTATTCCCCCCCAAAAAAAACTCGACACATCTAGGGTTGTTTAATAAACAAACTCATCTCGAGATGGTACTAACTTCCCCATTTTTGACATGGACTCGCTCTTTTCGACCATGCGCAGTTCTGTCCAGGTTCCTCTCAAACGTGGTTCATCAGTATCTTTGCGTATAAATATAGCATAGCCCAGAAAAAAAAAAAGAAAAAAACATAGGTTGTGTTTTATTAATTTTATTCAAATATTTTCCTTAATAATTCAAAATTTCCTTCTTTTTCATACAGAATCAATAGGGATTTTTTAGATAAAATTTAACCAATTTCCTTTATCGTTGCCAAAAAAAAAATCAAACTTTGGAATAATAATTTTTCAGCAGCAATAAGTTTCAATTGAGCAATTTCCATTCGAAAAGTTAAACTATGAAAAAAAATATGACGTCAGAATTAAAACAACTATAGATATAGTACTTTTTGTTAAATATTAAATACGGATATTCGTTTCGTTAATAAGTATTTTTCTGACAAAAATGGGGGACATAATTTGAAGTAAAAGAAATAAAAAAGAATTATATTTTTAATAAATATTTCACTCAGTAAAATATGACGTCATAGTTGAACAAAAACAGGTATTTTACAGTAGTCGTTAAAAATACAAGAAACATGAATATCAATAACTCATGAATAATGACGTCATTGTCGAAACTTCAGTGAAGGCTTACTTTGGAGACACGAAATTTATTGTTTTTCATATGTCAGTCTCTTCTTCTGTATGTCTGTCTGTCCCGCTATAACTGCAGCAAAATGCAACCAAAACTTTTTTTTTTCCCGGAAACAAAAATGTAAAACTCTAGATTACTGAGTTTACACTTACAAAAGTTCCTGATGCATCAGGTTTAGGTGTTTGTGGTTGGCAGGCATGCAGAAGTATGAGGATAATGAAAAATATTTGCCCAAACTGTTACTTATTCTTATAAATCAAAATGTATAAAGAAATGCAAGATATACAATAACCATTAGCACAATTATTAGAAAGTGACAAATTTAAATTAAGTGAGGCTCGGGGGGTTCAGGGGGGGCGGAGCCCCCTGAAGAAATCTACTATATTATAATAAAGAAAACAAAAATAATAGATCATGAAAATTTCAGAATATCCTAACATAACTAAATTTTTAATTTACCGCTTTTGATGGCTGAAAACCTCTAATTGTTATTTTATTCCTATTGCAGTTTCCAGGAAGTTGAATATTACCCAAAGTGTGTTTTAAAAAAATATGAACAAAGCTGACGTTGAGGCTCCTGATCTGCAGATTTACTAGTAACTCAAACTTTGTGAAAAATTAATGAAAACATAAAAAATATTAACAACTATGATAAAATATTTCCTACGATATGCGAATAGGAGTAATAAAGTAATAAAATAAAATAAATAAATAAATGTTAGGGTTACTTAAACTTTTAATTAATGCGTGCGAAGCTAGCATAGAATAAATAAAGTTTGAAACTATAAAATACAATGTATAATATTTACGATTTTGTGGACCATAAAGTTAGTTCCGTTAGAATATTTACGAGTTTTATGTTCTTATACAGAGAAACAATATCGTTACAGAAATGAGGTTGTTGGGGGGGGGGGGGAGTATCTACACTTAACCCTTCAGTGCAGTACATATTCCATTTTTTCTGAAAAAAAAAAATTATATGAAATCTATGTATCGTTCTTATAATGAGAAAAATGGTTAAAAAAATAAATATTTGCCGAAACGTCAGTGAAGGTTTACTTTGGAAACACGAAATTTTTTGGTTTCTGTCTGTCTGTTCCGCGATAACTAACGCAAAAAACAGCCGATTGACTTGAAATTCAGTGGGTATGTTAGTGAGGCACTGGGATTAAGCTGTATAGTTTTTTGTTAGATTTGATTCATTCGTTCGGAAAATATAGAATATTTTATTTTCCGCAATAATGCTTTTCTATGGCAAATCCAATGATTTTCAATTTTTTTTTTTTCCTTGAGAGAAAATGACACATTTCATTAATGGAATTCAATGATAAATGGACACTGAAATTTACCAGTTAAATTATTCATATTGTTTTGAAATTTTGTCTATGCGTTTGTCAGATTTTTAAAGTTATTACTGTAAATTTTGGAGATTTTTTACAAATGTGTTCCAATAATATAAACTAATTTGGTTTAGAGATTTACTTATTTAAAATGTATTTATTTCATGCTCTTTATTTTCTCTTAATGGTTGCTAAGCAACCATTCATCCTAATCCTTATTATATTTTAATGCAATAAATTTGAAAGCAAATACGAAAATTTAAATGAAGTCAACGTCAAAACTTATGAATTAATTAATGTCTTTTTATCTTTGCGGATAAATATAACATAGCCCAGAAAAGAATATAGGCTATGTTTTATTAATTTTATTCAAATATTTTCCTTAATAATTCAAAATTTCTTTCTTTTTCATACAGAATCAAGAGCGATTTTTTAGATAAAATTTAACCAATTTTCTTTATCGTTGCCAAAAAAAAAAAAAAAAACTGGAATAATTTTTTAACGGCAATAAGTTTCAATTGAGCAATTTCCATTCGAAAAATTAAACTAAGAAAAAATAAATATAATGCCGGAATTAAAATAAAAATAAAAATAGTATTTTGTTAAATATTAAACACGGAAATTTGTTTCATTAATAAGAATTTTTCTGACAAAAATGGGGGCATAATTAGAAGTAAAAGAAACAAAAAATAATTATATTTTTAACAAATATTTCAATTGATAAAATTTGACGTCATAATTGAAATAAAACAGGTGTTTTATAGTTGTCGTTAAAAATACAAGACACATGGACAGCAATAACTCATGAATAATGACGTCATTGCCGAAACTTCGGCGAAGGCTTATTTTGGCGACCTAAAATTTATTGTTTTCCATCTCTCAGTCTGTTCTTCTGTCTATCTGTCAGTCCCCGATAACTGCCACAAAATGCAATCAAAACTTCTTTTTTTCGTAAACAAAATTGTAAAACCCTAGATTACTGAGTTTACACTTTCAAAAGTTCCTGATACATCAGATTTGGGTGTTTTTGGTGGGCAGGTATCTAGGATGAGGATAATGAAAAATGCTTATTAAAACTGTCACTTATCCTTATAAATCAAAATATAGAAAAAAAATACAAGATATACGATAACCATTAGCAGATTGATAGAAAGTTAGAAATTTAAATTTAATGAGACTACGGGGGGTTCAGGGGGCTCCGCCCCCCTGAAGAAATCTACTGTGGTATAATAATAAAAAAAAATAATAGATCATGAATTTTTTAGAATATCCTAACATAACTAAAACTTTAATTTAACGGCTTTTGATGGCTGAAAACTTCTTATTCTTATTTTATTCTTATAAATAATTACGTAATTCGAAAATTTTAAATTACAGTTTCCAAGAAGTTGAATATTACGCTAAGTGTGTTTTAAAAAAAAGAAGTAAAAAGCTGACGTTGAGGCTCTTGATCTGCAGATTTACTAGTCTATATGTGTATTACGCTAACGTATGTGGCACAAAAATCACGATTATTTGTTAGTTTGGATTTATTTGTGTTTTGTTTCTTCGCTGCAATTATGGAGCTTCAAAATATCATTATTTATATTTTTTTCTGTTCTTTTTACTTTAAAATTCATGACTTTTATTTATTTTTTTAACTTTTCAGTTTCAAATTAAAGTTATGTATTATAAATACAAAGAGTGAAAGGACGGGAGGGGGGAGGCAGGGCGTTTCTATCACGTCATAGAGTTACAAGATGAAAATCGTGCCAAATTAAAGATAAAATGAAGTATTTTAAGAATATTTTGGTCTGCTTGCGCATATCTTGGTACAGTACAAACCCTCGGCACATTGAAATTTATAACAAAAAAAATGATGTTATTATGTAACAACTTGCCAAAATGTCGAGTTGACGCCCGCTGTTACTCATATCCAGTAGCCGACCGCATAAAACCCTAAGTCATAGAGCACAAGAAAAATTCCTTTATTTTATGGAAGAGTAGTAAGAGGTGAATCTAATCATCCATGTCTGCCGGAAGCGAAGGGGTGCATAAGCAAAAAATTGATACCACCAGTGGCTCACTCGTAGACTTAGCATTATGTTTTCCTGCACCCAATTTTCCACGTTTTCCGACATTTAATTGTACGGCAAACACAATGTTAAACGTACGAGTGAACCACTAGTGGTATCAATTTTTGGCTTATGCACCCCTTCGCTTCCGGCAGACATGAATCATTAGATTCCCATATTACTACTCTTCCATAATATAAAGGAATTTTTCTTGTGCTCCATGACTTAGGGTTTTGTGCGGTCGGCTCTTGGACTATCATACCGTACCAAGAAATGGCGAGGCAGACCAGTCATTTAATCTTGTCTTACATCATGATTTCGTCCCGTAACTCGATGACGTAGTTATTGAGTCGTTACATGATAACGTCATTTTTTTGTTATAAATTTCAGTCTGCCGAAGGTCAGTGCCAGGATATACGCAGACAGACCAAAATATTCTTAAAATACTTTATTTTACTTTTACTTTGGCACCAATTGCATCTCGTAACTCTATGATGTGATAATGACGCCAAAATGGCCTTTTTTCTCGCCCGCTGTTAGCTGTTACTCATATCGTAACGAGTCTTTCCTTAATCTACACCTTGTCCTATATAATGATTTCATCCCGTAACTCGACGACGTAGTCATTCGTGTCGCCGCCGCCCGATCTATAATGCTTTAAGGTATGTGCTACATATAGCAAGTAGTGCAGTAAAGAGTTAAAATAGGTTTTCAATCTTGTTTATTGATCTTGTCTATTGTAATCCAGCGGTTTCATTATTTTTAGCAAAGATCAAACAAGGTTAGTTTTAAGATCACAATTGAAACTGGGCAATATTCCAGTTTTCAAGTCAAAAATAAAAACGAAAATCTCCAAAAATATTTTTAAAAGTAATTATACGTACATAATACATACATAATATGCATAATTATTAATTAATTACGCGTGTAATTATACTTGCGGTCCAATTTGGCTATATATGTCTCTGACCATTTTTTTTTTTTTTTTTTTTACGTTTTCTTATAAAATAAAATGTACTTAACTCATTAATAACACAGGGAGATCATCTAATTAAAAAATGTATCACGGAATGTACTTCAAACTGGGCGGAATTCCCATTGGATGGAGATGTTCCAAACACGAGCAACTCGAAACAGACTCATCATGCAAATGACGAATGAATGTGAGGGGGAAAGTCGAAAGTCCAAAGTTATCCATGTATTGCCAGCATGCTTATTAAAACATTTTGTTCTTTCTGATGTCTGTGAAGTATATTTTCACTAAAAAAATTCAGTTACACAACTGACTATAATTGATAATTTCGGGAATATCATTTACCGCTGTGGCATGCATTTGTAAACTTATTTCATTTTTCGTACCAGGGTCTTCCAGAAAGTAAATTTCCCACGTACCCTTCAATGAGTAAAAACATAATTACCTGAAAATCTTTATTGTAAAGAATGAACCGATGTTACGGCTACTTCTTATCATGAGAACCATCGAATTGTAACAGGTCTCATGGCGTGGGATAAGATTTTATAGTATTATCAGTGTTCTCGCTGTCGCACCAAATTGCAACAAAATTCTTCATTTGGCGAGTAAATAAACAACTAGATTCGCCAAATTACTAGTTGTCAGTTTTTGCTTTTTCTTTCTTTTCTTTTTCGTTTTTCATACCTATGCATAAATACTTTTTTTAATATGTTTGTAGCAGATAGTTGAAATTAGATTAAAAACAATCGTTGTTGAAATTATAAAAACTTAGTTTATTTTAGAATACATTGAAAAAAGGGAGTACATTAAGGGATTAAAGATAATTATTTTTATGCTACACGGCGAATCTATTTTGCTAATACTTTTTCATTTGGAAAATGCTTTTCATTTTTAATTAGTCAAATTACTAACGTTGGTCAAATGTCAGCAAGAACACTGAGTATTATGTCATAAAAGTCTGTCGCCTGGGAAGAAAGTCTGTCTACTCATAGTTGTCAATTCACGCCGCATCCACTGCAATGATAACTGTTCAGGTACTCGTTGCCCTCGTCGTTGTATCGCTTCAGAACAGGCCAGAAAATATCGACGATGCTTGAAATAATAACAAAGCACCTATTTCCCCGAAAATTGTGCGCCAGGTGGCTGTTGAACAACCTTACACTCGAACACAAAAAAAAAACGTATGAAAACAGCATGGTCTTTTCTGCTGCGATACCACAATGAGGGCGACGAATAACGGAACATGATCACTATGGGTGATGAGAAGAAGCTTGAAAATTGTGATAAGCTGGCTCCATCCCCAAGCGGCAGACTTCTACGAGTTACAAGTTTACTAGTTATACTCCAAGAGCGGGCCGCATAAAACCCTAAGTCATCGAGCACAAGAAACAAATCCTTTATTTTATGGAAGAGTAGTCAGAGGGGAATCTAAATCATCCATGTCTGCCGGAAGCGAAATGGTGCATAAGCCAAAAATGGATACCACTCGTGGTTGCTTCGTACGATCAACATTGTGTTTGTCGTACAGTTGAAAGTATGAAAGTACTGAAAATTAGGTGCAGAAAAATATAATGCTAAGTCTACACTGTAAAACATTTCACCCTTTTGCTGCATCGTCACTCCAACGCTTTTATATAAAACGATTACCGTAATTTCGGGTGTATAAGCCGCGGATCAAACAATTCTTTTTGGACCCAGAAATCTTATTTAGTGATTGAAGACAGATATTTACGGCAATTTCTCTAGTTATATTTGATTCTTAAAAAATTCTGGGTCGAAAAAGAATTGTTTGATCTGCGGCTTATACACCCGAAATTACGGTATTTCAGCCTATATGGAGCATTCTCATGGGTCAAAAGAGAGATATTCTATAAAAGCGGGGCTGTGACAATGCAGCAAAAGGGTAAAATTTTTTACAGTGTACG
Organism: Maratus speculifer; assembly: GCA_964019185.1. Lineage (NCBI taxonomy): Eukaryota > Metazoa > Arthropoda > Arachnida > Araneae > Salticidae > Maratus > Maratus speculifer. The sequence goes on along the minus strand of CAXHSM010000012.1, from coordinate 298,126 downwards.
AATCAACCACGAGTGTTTAGGCTGATGCACCCATTCGCTTCCGGAAGACATGGATGATTGGATTCCCCTATGACAACTCTTCCATAAAATAAAGGATTTTTTCTGGTGCTCGATGACTTAGGATTCTGTGCGGTCGGCTCTTGGACTATTAATTGAAAATACTTCTTCTTCAATTAATGTGTTTTTGTTTGTTTTCCGACACAGCTGTCCGCGTTCCTGGTGCCTTTCAGTATCGAGCTCTGGTTGGCCATCTTCTGCGGCCTGACTGCGACCGCGGTGGCCGCGGCGGTCTACGAGTGGCTGAGCCCTTTCGGCCTGAACCCGTGGGGTCGGCAGCGCACCAAGAATTTCTCGCTGGCCTCAGCCCTCTGGGTCATGTGGTCGCTGCTCTTCTCGCATCTCGTCGCCTTCAAAGCGCCCAAGTCGTGGCCCAACAAGGTGAGCATTATTACTTAAACAAGTTTTACATTGTTCTTTTATTACTTTTAATTATATTATTCTCACTGTAAAAAAAAATTCAGAAGCACTTCTGAATATATGGAGAAGCTACGGTGCATGTAATTTTCAAAAACGTTTTTGAGTATTTCGAATAATTGCAATATTCAGAAACGCTGTCGACTATTTTAGGAATTTTAATTTTTATTTAAACTTTCAAAAGGAGTCAAAAACGTTTCTGAATTTTGCAGAAAACGGTTTCAGAAATACTCAGAAACGTTTTTGAAAATTACATGCACCGTAGCGGCCCCATATATTCAGAAATGTTTCGGAATTTTTTTGCAGTTCTGTTTATTTTATTTATTCTATTCAGTTATCACTGAATTGTCTTAATCTATTACTATTTTAATTTTTTGAGAACAAAGAAAATTTGTGATCATTAAGTATTATTTAAGGCTCCACACTAGGCACAGAAAAAGATCCGGGTGATAATGTAGAGTCCTATAGGGGCATTTTTTTCAAAAATCTTGCACAAATTTTAATACTCTTACATGACTTTTTTTTTTTTCATAGGATAGCTGAAGACGACCCACAACCGACCTCATTTTTACTTTTTCAGTTTTGCTTTCAGATTTTTTTTTAAATACTTTAACTTTCGAAATCGGTTTAAACCGGTTTCGAAATTGAAACTATCGTAATATAAAAAAATATATAAGCAAAATCGAAAAAGTAAAAACCTGGCCGGTTGTGGATCCTCTTCAGATATCTTGTGCAAAAAAATCATGTCAAAATATTAAAATTTGAGGGAGATGTTTAAAAAAAATGCCTCCATAGGACTCTACATTATCACCCGGATCTTTTTCTGTGCCTAGTGTGGAGCCTTAAGAGCCCACAATAGTCACAGAAAAAGTACGCAAAAAGACCCGGATGATTATGTAAAGTCCATGGGAGCGTTCTTTTCTAATATCTCGCTCAAATTTTAATATTTTTACATGATTTTTTTGCATAAAATAGTTCAGGACGATCCACAACCGGGCTAGTTTTTACTTTTTCGATTTTTGTTATATATTTTTTATATTATGATAGTTTCAGTTTCAGAACCGGTTTAAACCGGTTTTGAAAATTAAAGTAATTTTTTTTTAAAAAATCTAAAACTAAAATCGAAAAAGTAAAAACTAGCCCGGTTGTGGATCGTCCTGAACTATTTTATGCAAAAAAATCATGTAAAAATATTAAAATTTGAACGAGATATTAGAAAAGAACGCTCCCATAGACTTTACATAATCATCCGGGTTTTTTTGCGTACTTTTTCTGTGACTATTGTGGGCTCTTAAGAGCACACACTAGTCACGCTAATGTAAAGTCTATGGGGGCATTCTTTTCAAATATCTCGCTGAAATTTTAATATTTTTGCATGATTTTTTTGCACAAGATAGGTGAGGACGATCCACAACCGGGCTAGTTTTTACTTTTTCGATTTTCCGTATATATTTTTTATATTACGATAGTTTCAGTTTCATAACCGGTTTAAACCGGTTCCGAAAGTTTAAGTAATTGTTTAAAGAAAATCTGAAACGAAAACTGAAAAAGTAAAAACTAGGCCGGTTGTGGATCGTCCTCACCTATCTTGTGCAAAAAAATCATGCAAAAACATTAAAATTTCAGCGAGATATTCGAAAAAAACGCCCCCATAGACTTTACTTTAGCGCTCGGCTTTTACCGCGTGACTAGTGTGTGCTCTTAACAAGTTTTACATTATCATCTTGTTGTTGTTGTTTTATTACTCTTAATTTTATTTATTCTATTCAATTATCTTTGAATTGTCTTAACGTATTACTATTTTAACTTTTTGAGAACTAAGAAAATTTATCATCATTAAGCATTGTTTATTGTTTAATTCAGAAATATGATTATTGCAACTTCTGGCTATATATATGTTCATAGGTTTATCTTAATTTTTTATATTGTACATGTAATTTTGTATCTATCACTGTGAAGGTTTCTTTCGTCATGTTTACTTTTTGAGCATGCCCTGAATAGATAGGGCTACGCGTTGTCATTGTTAGGTGCGTTCGTAATTATTCAAATAATCAGCAACTATTGTTGTCGTTCAGTCCGTCTGTCTGTCTGTTCGCATATAACAACGCAAAAACTTCCGAACCGAATTCTTTGAAATTTAAAATACTAATATAATATTATTACATAATTTTTTCGAGTCATTTCAAGTTTTATGAAAATCGGATGCACAGATCAATTACAGGGACAATCAAAATATTCCATTACATTACGGTCAATGGGGAAAAAAGTTTCAAATACATTACAATCGTTTCAAATTTAAAATACATAATTATTACCTAATTTTGTCGAGTTATTTCAAATTTTATCAAAATCGGATGCATAGTTCAATTACAGGGGCAATCAAAAGTATTCCGTTACACTACGGTCAATGGGGGAAAATGTTTCATATGCATTTGAATGGTGTCACACTCATTCGAACATAATAAAATTCATAAGTATCTATAAAGTACATATTATATATACATTTTGCACAATCTGTGTTTCAAAGAACATTTGTTATTGATTTACAAGGCCACACAAAAGTATTCCATTACATAATGGTATAGGGAGAACATTATTTGGTGTGCATTTTAATTGTAATGAACTATTTACAATTTTATGAGATTGATATATGAGAGTGATATTTTAAAACTTTGTTATCATACGAACGCACCTCATTTGCTACGCTTTACGTGCAATTTTCAACTTGTGTTTAAATTATATTCTTTCATTTGTTATCTAATATATTTTTGACGGCGGTCTGGGGACCATTCAAGTAGTGCCTTTGGTATTTCCTGGCTCCGTGTCTCCTTTCCCTTTGGCAGTCTTGTCTTTGTCCATGGTTGTTGCTTTTAGCATAGTTGTTACACCCTACTAGGTGGAACTTGTTGTGCTTAGGCCTTTTTGGTAGGCCTCCTAGCTGAAGCTGAAACTGCAGAGAATGCTTTGATTTGACGTTTTTCTCGTTTTAGATTGCTTGTAAAGAATGAATTTTTGTCGGATTACCGGTGCCATATTTTTGTATGATTTTGAGAATTGAATTTTCATAATTTCGAAATTCGAAAGAAAATTAGTTCGAAAAATTGTTTGCTGTACACCCTGTATTATATCTGTACTGTAATGATAATGTATCCTATCTATATCATGGTCCACTAGATTTATAGGCCCATCTATTTGAGATTAATGTTTGAAGTCTTCAGCCAGAGGGCTCTGATACCTTTCCCAAGTTATTCTGACCAATCGTGCAAACCCTGATTCAAAACAATGACCACATGTGCAAACATGTGCACAGAACAGAAATCAGCTTATTCAATGCTAATTTGAGCAGGGTTTGCGTCACGTGGTCACACACGTGGTCCAATGAAATGGTTCAGGGTTTGAAGCTGAATCCAGCTTCACTTTTTCGGCTGTTTTAAACGAAATGCGCTGGCCTTATATACTATCTAGTTGGCCATGTCTATATTATAAAGGTCAAACGAATCTGTGAGTAACGCATACGTCATTTTGCGAATGGCAACACTTTCCCCTGAAATTTCGATTTTGCAATTTTCACTACTGCAAATTTTACACTTCTAAACATCGCGCAATTTAAATTTTTACACCGTCGTATAGATTGAAAAAAAAAATGTACTTTTAAATGCAATTTGTTTGAAAATTGTATCTCAATTTATTTTTGAGATATTAATTTTTTTATAGTTTTTAGTACCATTTTTGTAATTGTGGCAACAGAATCACTCCATTTTCTCTTGAAATTGAAAAGAAAAAAAAGGAAAGGAAAGGAAAAAAAAAAAAAGAAAATAGAAATTAAAATGCTTTTGTTATAAAATCCGGTGAATTTCAGTTTTATTTCGTTTAATAATTTGGATAATTAAGTTTTATAGTATTCTGTTAATTTTAGCATAAAATAATATTTGCTTGAGAGTTAGACTGACCATAATCTAAGATGTATTTTTTACTTAACTAATTTTGTAGATTTATTATAAATAAATGAAAGTTCTTTTTTAACCATTTTCTTTCGTCGAAATTCGACGGGTTCCACCTTGTATTAATAATCTTAATATACATTAATAGTGCACCAAACTGTTTTATCATGTGATATATCATTTGTTGATTCTAGGTGTTGATCAACGTTTGGGGCTGCTTCAGCGTCATTTTCCTCGCTAATAAACATTTAACAATAAACATTTGATTGTTTATTAAAAGAAATAACAAAATTATTAGCAAAATACCCAAATCGAACATTTTTATGACAATAGAATTATTTACAAGTATACTTTAAAGTCATTTTAAAATACTGTGCATAGTTCAAAATTTACATTAATAAGCATCTCATGATAACATGTGATGTTTCAAAATTGAGAAATCAATGTGTTCATTTTTAATCCCAAACATGCTCAATTCGATATGAGCAGGGTCCTTGCTGTCGCTTGCCATTGCGCCAAATTGCGGCTAAATTCTTCATTTCGCGAGTAAGCAAGCAATAGGATTCGCCAAATTGCTAGTGCTCAATTTTTGCCTTTTTTCTTTTTTTCCGTTTTTCATACACATACGTATGTATATACTTTTAATACATTTGTAGCGGATAGTTGAAATTAGATTAATAACAATCGTTGTCGCAGTTATGAAAACTTACAAGGAAGGTCTCCATACGGGCGTACTTAGAAAATTCTGTCAAAATTACAGAATGCTCTTCTCATGTGGATATATATGTTTGTAAAAAAATTTTTGGCGGAACTCCGATAGAACGTTTGTAAAAAAATAATAAACATTTCTTTTATTTGGCGATTTATCATCGGTTGGCGACAAAATAAAATTTTAAAAAATACTTTTTTATGTCAAATTCTTTTTAAGTTAAAAATGTATCATCTTGAACATGTTTAAAAAAATTTTATTTATATAACGTTAATTTTGTCAGCTTTAATTTGTTTTAACTATATTTTTGTCATAATGTATTTAGAATGAAAATTTAACTGTGAAATTTTATGAAATAAAACAAAATTTAAATTAATTAAAATTGTTTCAATCTCAAATTTAACTCCAATCTAATTGAGCTCTGTCGATTCAATTTTGTTGCTACAGAAACTAAAACTTCTCCGATATTGAAATGCATTATTGCATCATTCTTCATCTGGTCTTTATTTTGTCATACGCTTAAATATATCAAAAAAAAAAAAAAAAATACTTTTCAATATCAAAGTATTTTTTATATAAGAAATTATTTTTAAAGTGATAATATTAAATAACTGCAGCAAAAGCAGCAGAAATATGTAATATAAAATACATCTATATGTCAAAATCTCTCATTCTTTGAATTTAAATTCATTAAATTCTATTTACACGTATTCTAAAATTTAATTGACAAGAAATTTTCAGGTGCATTATAATCGTTTGCTTTTGGCAAGGGAAAATGCTGCTCGCCAAATCGCGTGACGCTTTCGTCTTTTCGCGCCAAATACTCGAAAGTATTTTATTTTTTTAACTAAATTTCTTCTGTAATTCCGCCGCTCAATTTGACTGATCCTTTATTACATACATGAATAGTTTAATCAGTATTTTTTTTTCAAAAAATTCTGCGTATGCCCAGTTTAGAGACCTTCCTTGTTAGGTTACTTTATAACATATTGAAAAAGAGGGAGTACATAAAAGGATTAAAGATTTTTTTTTTTTTTTTTTTTTTTTTTTTTTTTTTTTTTGTGCTGCACGGCGAATTTATTTGACTAATATTTTATTCATTTGGCGAATGTTTTTTTATTTTTAATTAGCCAAATTACTAAAGTTGGTCAAATGTCAGCGAGAACACTGATCTACACTGTAATGATATTGTATCCTATATTGATAATCTTAATATATAATTACAGTGCACCATCTTGTATGACAGATTATGAAGCCTGTTTTTTATTTATCACGTGATACATCATTTGTTGTTTGTAGGTGCTGATCAACGTGTGGGGCTGCTTCAGCGTCATTTTCCTCGCCTCCTACACGGCCAACATCGCGGCGCTCTTTGCGGGACTCTTCTTCCACCTCAGGGTAGACGACTTCCACGACGCCAGCGTGAGTATATACAGAGTGTCACCGTTATGTGTTTTCATACTTTTGATTGTAGGGATAAACACAATGCTAAGCCTAAGAGTGAGCCACTCGTGGTATTCATTTTTGTCTTAGACACCCCTTCCCTTCCGACAGACATGGATTCTTCTATTACTACTCTTCCATAAAATAAAAGGTATTTTTCTTGTGCTCGATGACATAGGTTTATGTGCTGTCGGCTCTTGGATCATAACGACCGATAAGTAGGAATACCTTCAGCGCGGGTTGTTCAAAGGAAGCTATAACCTATATTTACGCAAGAATCACAAAGGTTCGAATAAAACCACGGAAAACTCCGAATGGTTAGGCCGACGGGCGCGACTAGATTCGAACCCTTCAACTCCCGACTATCAGCTTCGAGAGCACTCTCGGCCACTGATGGAGTCCTGTATTAAATGCATTTCGTAAAAACTTAGTTTAGTAGTACTTTAAAGCACCGTCGGAGCGTAAAAGGTTAAACATTCTCTTTTGTCAAAATCAAAATTACCCAGTTTAAAATAGCGGATAAATCATCTTAAATCCCAACCAATTTCAATTTTAACGCATGCCAATTGCCAATCGATAGAAATCGATTTACTTTAATCTAAACATTTTACACAATAATTGATAGTTTTTAAATATCTATTTTACATTTGACTGATCATTCTGTAAAAAAATCCTTTGTTAAAAGTATATATTTTGCGGCAAAACGTCTTTTTTAATAACATGATAAAAGAAGAATCGATGCCGTTATTCGTCTTGTTTTCGCATCGATTAATCGATGGGCAACTCTTTAAGAAACATTTGTGAAACTGGTAGCTTCCGACTTTTACTTTATCCAATAAACGTTTACTGTATACCTATTGATTGATTGATTTGGACTTGATCTCGTGGAAACTAGATATATGTTATTGAAACTTTTATCAGTGTTATGACGTATGATTCAGACGAATGATTATTCTATACTCTAACTTAGAATTAAACGAGAGTATAATACATGTTAGCAATTTCCGAAGAAGGTATTTGAAATGTTGAATATTATTTGCATTCAGTAAGATAAACAAATATTTGAAAACGAAAAAATAATGGAATATTTTTTAAGAAGAATAAATTTAAATATACATATTTATATATTCTTTTTTTTTTTATGTACCTTCACTATTTTATTATTCCTTTTGCTTCGAGACTATAAAAATCGCCATTTTTCCTGATGTGACGTCACAGTTATATTTTCTAGCGTATTTATTGTATGCAGACGATTACAGTAAATATTATTTACACTTAAAAGAATGCACATAATTAATATATATCTATATATAATTAATATATAATTACATCTAAAAGTTTACAATTTCTTTCGCATCGATTAATCGATAGGCAGCTCTTTAAGGGACATTAATGAAATTGATAGCTTCTGACTTTTACTTTATCCAATAAATTTTAACTAGCTATTGATTGGTTGATTTGGAGCTTGATCTCGTAGAAACTAGATATTTGTTATGTGAGGCAGCTTCTTAGTTAAAGAATATTGTGTACTAAATAACATAAACAAATATTTGAAGCTATAATAGTAACGGAATATTTTTAAAGAAGAATTAATTATTTCTTATTTATTTGTTATTACTTCCCCATCATACGTAGTAGTGATGGGCGATTCTGGGAATTTTGAGAATCGATTAAAATCGATATCGTATAAAACAACATCGATCATAATAAGAATCGATTTCTCAGTTCTAGAATCGATACTAGAATCGATATTTCGATATTTCGATTCACACAGAGAAGATCCAAATTACTAATTCCAAAACTTAGACAATCAGCAGGACCGTAATTACCGCCTCCCACCCCCCATCCCCATTTAGGGAGGCATAGAATTAAGCTATTGCAGATTTTAGAGTCGGATAATAAGAATTTTAAATTTTAAAATGATTGTCACTTATGGTTTTTACTTACGCAAAAACTTTGACAAATTTAAGAGACATAACTCAACTAATAACAACACTGAGTAACTTGGCATTAAACCGAGTATAAAGAGTGCCAAGAGCGTGTAACTAGGATGGGGAACAAGGAGTATAGACACAAAAAAAAACTTTTTTTTTCTAATGCCAACCAAATGTTACACGAGATAGTTTGGAAGAACATGAAATATGCCCCATTCCCAAGGGGTCAGGTAACCCCCACTCTTGACGGAAAGGCGACCATAGCCCAAATGTATCTTTTGTCGAAGTTTCAAAATGAGGATTTACAATAAAATAGAACGAGAATTGGACATTCTAAAAATTGCATGCATACTTTGAACGGCCCATTTAGTAAAGATTGGCGAGGAAGGGGAGGGGGAGGGCGAGGGATTAGAACGGACGAACTTGAAAAAAAAAAAAAATTAACTAATAACCCAAATAACTGAGCTTCTAAACAAAAATATAGTGTTTAACTTAGTGTTGAATTCATGGGGGGGGGGGGGCCGCGGGGAACATGCACTCTTTGAAACTATAAAAAGTGCCAAGAGCATGTAACTAGGTGGAGAGAGGGGTAGTAACAGAAAAAAACGAGGAGATAAAAGCTTTATAACGATATGTTACATGAGATGGTGTGGAAGAAACAAAAAATATGCCCCCCACCCAGGGGGCAAGGTGAATCCCAAACGGACAGAAGGGCGACCCCGGCCCAATTATTCCACTTTCCGTTCTGGCGCTCGGGGCACATGTCCTCTCGCTTCCCCTTTTTCCTCTTAGTTTCGGCCCTGCTGGTTTCAAAATATGGATTTATAACAAAATAGAACGAGGATTAGACTTTTTTTAAATCGCAGTCATAATTTGAACGAACCTGTAAGTTAAGATTGGTGAGGAAGGGGGGGGGGGAGGAGTAGAACGGGCGAACATGAAAGAAAAAATAGTGGCACTCTGACAGTGCCGATAGAAGTGAAACCTTGAACAATTACGTGTGCATTTTTGAATCGTTAGGATATATAATTTTGAATCGCCAGGAAATACTTTTAAATGAATAAAAAAAGGTTCTATAATATTAAAAAAAATATTAATGTCTATATATATATATATATATATAAAAAAAAAAAAAAAAAAAAAAAAAAAAAAACGCGCGATACTATATGTCCAGTTGTTGTAGTTAACTCACTATAACTACTTTCTTACATTTTAAAACGCGATAAATACGCCAACCAAATTTAGACCATACTATCGATACCTTAATCCTTATCCAAATAAATCATTTTGTATTAATGCCTGTTACAATATCTGTAGATTACTTTTTGAATTATTCAAATCGGACATTCCATTCAAAAGATATTACGAATTTAAAGATGACTATCTAAAGAAATAATAGCGCTGCTGAGTACTCGGTGGCCAATAAGCTTAGGGATTACGTGTGCAATCAAACGATTGCGGGTTCGAACCCCAGTTTCGCTGATATGTATCAATGTTTTTTTTTTTTTTTTTTTTTTTTGAAGAAGTTTGAAAAATTAAAATTTTAACACATTATGGGTCCGTAATGTGACCTGAAATGATGGGAGAAAATTTCTTTTGCTAGATTTGTAATGTATGAAGCATAAGCTTTCAATAGACATATTGTATCAAGAAAAACCCCCTCTGCCCCCCCCCCCCAAAAAAAAAGGTCCTATAGGGAAAACCGGGAAACTGGAAAAGCAAAAAGAACGGCGAGAAATGGTTAGCTGTACTAGAATTTTTCTCATCACTGTAACTCCTATAGAAGCAAAGTTATAGCCTTTTAAAGATTGAAATGAAGTGAAGAAATAAGCAAAATTAGGTGAGTGATCGACAGGGGGGGGGGGAAGAATCCACAGCTCTGGGGGTGCCATGTAGCTTAAACTTTTAAGTTAAAAATGGTAGAAAATTAAATGAGCGAAATTTTAAGGTGTACATTGGGAGAGGGTGCAAGCCCCCCCCCCCTCAAAAAAATTTTTGTTTCTTTTGAAGAAACAAAAAAATATGCCCCCCGGCTGGGCGCTGATAAACCCCAAACGGGCGGAAGGGCGACTTTTTATTTATCTTTTGTCAAGGATTTAAAATGTGGATCTAAAATAAAATAGACCGAGAATTGGACATTTTTAAAACTGTATGCATATTTCGAACGGCCCTGTAAGTTAAAACTGACGTGGAAGGGGGGATTAGAAGAGACGAACGTGAAAAATAAAACATAATAAACTAATATTTCAAAAATCTGGATTTCTAAACAAAAATATAACGATTTAACATAGTGTCGAATTAATGGGGTAGCCCGCAGGGGATTATCCCCCCCCCCCAGAAGTTATGAGATTTTATGCTTTTTAATGCACAAATTGCGATTCCCCATTGGTGACCATCCCCTTCCAAACCTAATGACGCAAATCCCCCCCCCCCAAAAAAAACCTTCATACTTTAACATTTCCTCCCCCCCAAGCATAATACAAATTGTAAATTATATTCTACTTATAATCTACTGCACATTCAAGAGATAGCGAAATGAGAATAGCAGAATGAGCTATTATTGCTCTTATCTAGAATTTAAAGAAAGAAAACATAGGAACATTTCTGGAATTAAATTTTGAAATATTAAAAAATTAAAAATCTCCCCCCCCCCCCAAAAAAATGTACTTTTTCTCAAATCCCCCCCCCCCAAAACTAAATTGTATGACGCATCTTGCGTCACCAAACCACTCTCTGGACACCCGTGCACAAATTGCGATTCCCCCTCTCTTACAGAGCTGTGAAACATGATGCCTTTCTCCGGAGTCGCAGAAAAATACTTGCATTCAACACCGATTTAGCCTAGAAAGAAAAAAAAAATCGAAATCGAATCTAAAGATCGAAATCGAATCTAAAGATCGACATCGAATCTAAGATCGACATCGAATCTAAAGATCGAAATCGAATCTAAAGATCGACATCGAATCTAAGATCGACATCGAATCTAAAGATCGAAATCGAATCTAAAGATCGACATCGAATCTAAAGATCGACATCGAATCTAAAGACCGATCTTACGGGCAGAATCGATTTTACATTTTTACTTTCTTTTGTAACTTTACAAGAAAAGAGTATTAGATTCGTGAAAAATTTTGACTTCCCGTTTTTGATGGATTTATATATTTTAGAAGGTCTTTAACACGATTTCATGTTTTTTAAGAAATATCTGTCTGTGTGTGTGTCTGTCACTCTGTGCGTCTGTATACGACAAAAATTTCTGACCGTTCTATCTGAAGAACAAATGCACGGAATTCCACAAAATTTTAGATTTAGTTTGACCTTAATATAAACTGAATCTAATTAATTTTTGGTGCATATAGCCTAACAGGTGGCGCTGCTATACTGCATTTTTTGCGATTTGCGCAACAGCTATATCTGATAAACGAATGAAAGGATTTTCATCACATTTTAGATCCAGTTAGTCCTTGACATGAATTGATGTTTATGCATTTTGATGTATATAGCTTCTCAGATGGCGCTGCTATACTGAATTTTTCACAATTTCCACCCAGCGCCATGTGAAAGGGGGGGGGGTGAAAGGAAGCGGTCGTTCCGAGCACGGAAATTTAGGGGGCGCCAAATTTTTACTACTAACATCACTTCTAGCCTATCACAAGAAAAAGTTAATCGGGGGGGGGGGGGCTAAATTGGAACTTTGAACCGGGCGCAGTTCTCTTTTCGCACGCCCCTGTTTCCATTTTAGCTTTATCTCAAGAACTAATGCACGGACTTTCATAAAAATTTAGATTCAATTAGTCCTTGATATTATTTGATGCTAATTACATTTTGGTGGAAATTGCTTAAGAGATGGCGCTGCTATACTGCATTATTCATGATTAACGCAATAGCGCTATCTCAAGAACGAATTTTCATCAAAATTCAGATTCAGTAAATCTCTGACATAGATTAGTGTTATTTAGTTCTTGGTGTAAATTGCCCAACAGGTGACGCTGATATGCTGCATTTTTTATGATTTCGCAACAGCTGTATCTCGCGCTTTCATGGATTTTCATCAAAATTCAGATTCAGCTGGTACTTAATAAAAATTGATCCTGATCAATTTTTGGTGTACATCACTCAAAAACAAGTTGGAAATTGCACGTAAAGCGTAGCAAATGAGGTGCGTTCGTTGATAACGAAGTTTTAAAATATTCAGATATTGCTGATATAGTAGAGCGTACTTTGGATACAGTATAGTGGTCGAAATCTTTGTGTTCCTGTAAATATGCAGGCAGTAATTCTTATTATACTTCATTAACGTATATCTTATTCATAAAATGTGAAGTAGTTTAATATAATTAAAACACCCCCCCAAACAATGTTTCCCCGTACAACATTATTTAGTGGAATACATTTGTGTGGCCCTGTAATTTAATAATAAATATTCTTTGCATCACAGATTATACAAAATGTATTTTTAGTACATATTTCATAGATTCATGTCGATTCTATTATATTCAAATGAGTGTAACACCATTAAAATGCATTTGAAACTTTTTTCCCCATTGACTGTAATGTAACGGAATACTTTTGATTGTCCCTGTAATTGATCAATGCATCCGATTTTCATAACATTTGAAATGACTCGACAAAATTATGTAATAAATATACGTTTTAAATTTCAAACGATTGAAATGCATTTGAAACTTTTTTCCCCATTGACCGTAATGTAACGGAATCCTTTTGATTGTCCCTGTAATTGATCTATCCATCCGATTTTCATAAAATTTGAAATGACTCGACAAAATTATGTAATAATTATGTATTTTAAATTTCAAACGATTCGGTTGGGTAGTTTTTGCGTTGTTATATGCGGACGGACAGACAGACAGACAGACGGACGGACTGAGCGACAACAATAGGTGCTACGTATTTACATAATTACGAACGCACCTAAAAACGCTATTTTGCAAGGGGGGGGGGGGTTCTGAGGTTTCTTTAATTCTTCTATCTTAGAAACTAATACACTGAAATTTTGGAATTGGCACATCCGTCTATTTTATCTTCGACTTTTGAAGGAAAATGAAAATTATATTACCTTCAGAGAAATCGATTAAAAATTTTAAAGTATCGATTAAATCGAGTTGGCCGTAGTATCGATTAAATCGATTTAAAGTATCGAAATCGCCCATCACTAATACGTAGTATAGGGTAAGTCTTGCAATCGTTTTGAAAATCGAAAAAGAAAAATTTTTGACGGATTTACACGTTTCAGATAGTGGAAATTCCAAAAAACATATTTTTAGAAAAAAAATTGAGTCCCGTCTGTCTGTCTGTAACCGTTTGATATCCCGAACAAATTGAGATAGAGAGTTGAAATTTTGTATGTACTTAGTATGTAAGAATGGGACAAAGCCTATTTAATATCAGTAGCATCGATTATCCGGAACTATTTTTTCCGGCCTCTCGAATGGTATATAAAAATTTTCGAATTTTTTTATTTTAAGGAAAGGATGTAAAAGGCAATAAAATGGCACAAATTTTGCATCAATAACGAAGTCGATCGGATTATTAGTTGTCGAGATATTTCTAATCCTGTTTTCTACATTCTTCGGTTATTCATGACCTTGTATTTTATTCAAATTTAAATTCAAAGATACATTTTAATTCGAAATAATACGCTTAATCCGAAGCAATAAACTTATAGTGAATATAATCATTATTTTTGGAGTTATAAGGATGTTTCTTTTATGCCACTCAGTGCTACTTGAACAGTTTGGCGTTTTATATAATATGTCGAAATGGGTTCATCAGCAATTCATTAATAGAGCATGATTATGTGTTAAAAATACTTAAATATATATTTAAATTTTGTTTTGGAATTGCAATCCATTTTATAAATAGTTTACACATGTTTCATTTCCATATATTATAGTATGAATATTCATAATGGTTAAGTATTACGATGGCCCCCAACGACTAGTTTAATTGTACATTTTATTTATATTTTTATTAATCGTTTACTAATTTATTTGTTCCTCCGTTATTTAAATTAAAAATTGTGTCAATTTTTATCATTTACGATTAGTTTGGCGATTTACAAAATTTGTCATAATGGGATAATCAAGTAATACCCGCAATTCATTAATAGAGCATTACTATGTAGTGCTAAAGATATTTAAATATGCGTTTAAATTTTATTTTGGAATTGCAATGAATTTTATAAATAGTTTACACGTGTTTTATTTTCATATTTTATAGTATACATATCCGTGATGGGTAAGTATTATAGTGGCCCCCAATGACTATAGTTAGATGCGTTCGTAATTATGTAAATAGTTGTCGTTCAGTCCGTCCGTCCGCATATAACAACGCAAAAACTACCCAACCGAATCGTTTGAAATTTAAAATACATAATTATTACATAATTTTTTTCGAGTTCTTTCAAATTTTATGAAAATCGGATGCATAGATCAATTACAGGGACAATCAAAATGTTTCCGTTACATAACGGCCAATGGGGGAAAAAGTTTCAAATGGATTTTAATCGTTTGAAATTTAAAATACATAATTATTATATAATTTTGTCGAGTTATTTCCAATTTTATTGAAATCGGATGCATAGTTCAATTACAGGAACAATCGAAAGTATTCCGTTACATTACGGTCAATGGAGAAAAATGTTTCAAATGTATTTTAATGGTGTTACACTCATTCGAACATGATAAAATTGATATGCATCTATGAGGTACATATTATAATATACATTTTACATAATTTGTGGTGCAAAGAATGTTTGTTATTGATTTACAAGGCCACACAAAAGTGTTCCATTTCATAATGGTATAGGGAGAACATTGTTTGGTGCACATTTTAATTGTAATTAACTAATTACAATTTCATGAGATTGATATAGGAGAGTAATGTTTTTTAAAACTTCGTTATCGTACAAACACACCTCATTTGCTACGCTTCACGTGCAATTTCCAACTTGTTTTACTTGTATTTATTTATTGATTGATGGACTTTTTACTAATATCTTTGTCGAGAAAAAACTAGTCGTTGGGGGCCACCGTAATACTTACCCATCATGGATACGCATAATATAACATGTGAAAATAAAATATGTGTAAAATATTTATAAAATGCACTGCAATTCCAAAGCAAAATTTAAACGCAAATTTAAATAGTTTTAATATACATAGTCATGCTTTATTAATGAATTGCTGATGAGCCAGATTCGACAAATTATATAAAACACAAAAATACTCAAGTAATATCGGATTGCGTAAAAGAAACATCCTTATAACTCTAAAAATAATAATCACATTAGGCTTTGTCCCATTCTTACATACTAAGTGCATACAAAATTTCAAGTCTCCATCTCAATTTGTTCGGGAGATTGAGCGTTTACAGACAGACAGACGGATGGCAAAATTTTTTTTCAAAAAAATATGTTTTTCGGAATCTCCAGTATCTGAAACGTGTAAATCCGTCAAAAAATTTTTTTTCGATGTGTTCAAAACGATTGCAAGACTTACCCTATACTACGTATGATGGGTGAAATAACTAGTCGTTGGGGGCCACCGTAATACTCCCCATCATGGATGTGCATAATGTAACATATAAAAATAAAATCAAGTAATGACGAAATGCGTAAAAGAAACACCCTTATGTCTCAAAAAACTAACAATTTACTGTATTAGATTAAGCGTTTCATTTCCTATTAAAATATATGGAACTATATATTGAATCGAAATTTGAAGGAAATACAGGGCCATGAAAAATCGAAGAGTGTGGAAAACAGGATTAGAAATATATCGGCAACTGATGATCCGATCGACTTCGTTCTATATGCAAACTTTGTGTTATTTTATTGCCTTTTACGTCCACTCTTTAAAACAAAAAAATTCGAAAATTTTTATATACCTTTCATCAGCACAAATTTTTCAAGAGTCCGAAAAAAATAGTTCCGTTTAATCTATGTTGCTGATATTCAATAGGCTTCGTTCCATTCTTACATACTAAGTACATACGAAATTTCAAGTCTCTATCTTAATTTGTTCGGATGATAGAGCGTTTACAGACACACAGATAGACAGACAGACGGACGACAATTTATTTTTTTTTCCAAAAATATGTTTGTTCGGAATCACCAGTGTCTTAAGGTTGTTCTCAACTAGCACAAAACATTTTGACACTTTTATACATTCATTTTTTAATAGAAAAATATGAAATCGCAAGACCTGGCTATGGAAGCGATTTCGAATTGAACTTAGTTTTCCATTTTATGATCATTAAATTATGTGTCCAGTTTTCAGCTATTTCGATCATATGATCACCCGCTTTTCTCCTGCTTTTCGACCGGTTTTTTCTGCTCTCGTCGGGAAATGTGCTCAAAAACGTCCACTTTGAAGGCTTGTTCTGAAAGATCCATTTTGTTAAAAAAAAGAAACAGAAAATTGAGTGCAATTAGACAGTTTCTGAATAAAAACACCTGCTAGTTTCATGCGTTTCCGAACAAAAATAAATGAAAGTATATGTCACAAAGTTGCCCTTTTTGATTTAAGAACACCCTTAAGAACGAAAAAGAGGTTATTTTACTGCGCAAGTATATAAAAATAAAAATATTTCTCCCTTTTATCTCGACTATTCCTATCCTAACGTTAACTACACTGTAAACTTAAACTCCAGTAAAAAAACGGAAAAGGTGCTGGCAGCAGAGTTGCCGTATCTGATCCGTTAAATCATAGAAATTCTTTTTCATTACTTTTCCCTTTCCAAGACTGAAGTGTTCTGTTTGAGACTGGAGATTGTCCGTTTTCGAAACTGGAGCATTTCCGTTTTCGAAACTGGAGAGTTTCCGTTTTCGAAACTGGAGAGTTTCCATTTTCGAAACTGGAGAGTTTCCGTTTTCGAGACGGGAGCATTTCCGTTTTTGAAACTGGAGAGTTTCCGTTTTCGAAACTGGAGCGTTTCCGTTTCCGAAACTGGAGCCTTTTCGTTTCCGAAACTCGAGCCTTTCCGCTTTCGAAAGTGGAGCTGTTCCGTTTTAGAAACTGAAGTACTCCAAATGGGAAACTGAAATACTTCAACTGGGAAACTGAAACGCTATGGTTTAGAAACAGGATATTGTTTTTCAGACTAAAATTTCCATTTCAGAAAGAAATTTCAAATTAACGCATGATTAGTTTCCGTTGTGTTAATTTATATTTTCAACTTTTACCTTTCTGATCAAAACTTATTGCCATATAATTAATTTCGTATTTATGTCGGTAAATATTTTTTGTGACTAATTTTTTCGACGTATTTTTCTTAATTTTTTTTTTTTTTTTTTTTTTTTTTTTTTTTTTTTTTGTTAGTTGTTGAAGTATTTCAAAAATAATGACTGCATGTGTTAAAGTATTAAGGAAATACATCAAACAATATCAATTATAATAATCATGCCTTGTATATTTACATTGTACAGGGCCTGATTTCTGAAAAGGTCAGCCTTAGGCCCATTGCTGATGAAGAACCAAAATAATTTAGAGAAGAATTCTTAAAAAATGCTTTTTTCTGCAGTTTGCTTAAAAATTTTGTACTCCTTGGTTATCCCGTCGACCAATTTCGCCAAATTATACGAATCGTCCAACTATTATCCAAATTACTCAAATTGATGCAATTTTTTTTTACATATAACAAGAGTACAAATAAATTAGTAGAACATAAATAAAAAAAAATGTCGAATCAAAAATCCTTTGATGACGGAACAAATACGTGCATTGTGTTTAATGCAAGTGAATGTGAAATTTACGGTAATCCATTATTGGCATTTAATCTTGGCATTAAATATTTTGCCGACAGGATTACCAAGTGGTACCAAATATTTTATATTAACTTGAAAACTGCATCGCATTATCTAAAATCTTCGAAATATAATCTGAATAAACTTAACAAATTTTCCAAAGATTTTTTCATATTACAAACTGGCATTTTGACATTTCTTCTTATTGATCGAAACTTTTTGGCCTATAATAGATTAGAGATAATTTATGTCAGTAATTATTTCTAACTAACTCTTCCTGTATGATTTTCTTAAGGAAAACCTTTTGTTTTAGTTTTCAAAATATTTTGATAAACTGGATGTGTTAAAATTAAAATGCAGAGAAAAAGGAATGCAATATCAATTTTACTATAGACATTCTTTGGTTTAATCTTAAAGATAAAATAGTGTTTTCCATTTTCACACATTCTGAATTGCCTGGTGATTTCTGGTGTAAAACCAACTCTGCAGAATTACAATTACTTGCTACGAAAAGTTTTAAATATGTTAACTGTCTTTTTTTGTGTTTATATATAATGTATTGAACTGGATACAAGAATTTTCTTTGCTGTGTTGTGAAGTTTTAAACCATAAAAATCAGGAAGTAAAAAAAGGTCAGAAACTTCAAAAGTATTCATTAATAATTCTTTATTAATATATAAAATATTAACAAAATAAAATAATACATGATGATCACATTAAAAAAGAAATCTACAATTTTCAGTGTAATGCTATAATTCATTCAATCTAACAAATAGAATTCTTTGTATAATATTTTGTATTTGAGAGTGAAAATTGAAAATGTATTCAGAGAAACAATCATGAAGTTTTAAAAAGCAATCATATATGATTGCTGATAACTTCTATCACATCAAATAGTTCTAATAAACACAGTAAATTGGGTTAAAAAATTAAGAGGAATAAATATGCAAAAAATCAGAACATTAAATGAAACAATAAAATTATCGCTTGTTGCATCCCAAATTAAAATGACTTTCAAAATCTCTAAGTCCATTTACTAACTATATAACTGGCTTGATAATCTTATTAATTCTTCTTCCTTTCATCCTAGGTGCTTTGATACCTTCATTTGAGTTAATAGTGGCAAAGATTCTAGAAAATGAAAATAGAAAATTTAGTAATAAAAGACACTTATAAAGTTAAAAGATGTAACATGGTATATTATAAAAAAAAACCACAGTTTCCTTTTATTTTACAATACTTTTTTTATATAAAAAAGTTGCAGGAAATACGAGAAAAAAAGTTCTAAAATAACTTAGAGCAATTTATGGCCTTAAATAGGATTATTTTAATACTATCATGGTTTTTAAACAGACATGACAACGATCGATACCAAAGAAAAAAAATATTTGATGCCTTTTCGTTCTCCCCCCTCCCCCTTCGGCTCAGAAATTCATCCTGGCCATAAGCCGAAAGCTGGTCCCCAGGATGGGCATCTACTTCTACGGCTGCCCTTTCGTTATGGTGTCCGGGGAACGTGTCCCCTCTGCCCCCCTCCCTTTAGCATCGATCCAGAGAACTATAACAAATACTTTAACTTCTACCATTATAAAGGGTTGTAATCCACAAAATCTGATTAAAAAAAAAAAAAAATACGTGTGGCACTCGGGGACTGCCGCGGTAAAGCTATTGCATAGCATTTTTTATCAACTTATGCAATTATAATTATTTATTTATTTTTTATTTATGCAGTTTTTTTTGTCTTTGATATTAATTCAAGTTAAACATTTTGAGCGTGATGACCGATAACAATTTTTTTTTTCTTGTATTGAACAAATGTGAAGTTAATATAGTTTAAAATATTTCTATTATCTTACAATACATGTAGGCTAATCAGGAATTTTTATCATTGAAACTATACGTTTATGGTAGCTGAAATAAAAAACATAAGTTTAAGACTTGATATTCTCAAAATATCTGAAAAATACCGCGTCAATGTCTGCCGAACTCTACCGAAGGATAGAGTGCCGAAGTCGGCAAAACTGAAGCGACGTTAGCCGGAGTGCAAAGAAAGTAGACTGGTACAAGAACCTCAGCTTCGAAAACACGTAACTGCGCCATCTGTTGGTACCTTTGTAATCCTGCGCTACCATGCATAGCAGGAAAGCAAACAGTACAGGATGAAGCAGTGCGCGCGCCGCGCGCCAAGGACGAAAGATAGTTTTGATGATATGCGCGCGCAGACGCCGCGTTTTTTCTCCGGTCAAGAACAACACTTGCTTGTGTAGCGTGGGTCGGCCATCTTGCTTTATGCCGATACTCGCCGGCTCGTAAAAGCAATGGATTTATTAAGCATTTACAGCTTTTTAAAACAGGGTAAGTGAAAGATGCTTATGCATATGTTATTTATTTAAATGTTCCCATACGTTTCCATTTTAATTTAAAGATCATTATCGCACTATTGTGTAGTTAAAATGTAATCTATGCCATATATTATTAATACATTATTATTACGTATTTTTATATTAGTATGCATTTATATTAGTGTGCAACGCAATAGTATTATTATTCTTTAATTATTATAGTAGTAATATATAGGATAGTATTATATAGTATAGTATTATTTAGTATAGTAGTATTGTATAGAATAGCATTATTATTATTATTCTGATTTTTCTGATCTTGTGACAGATCGGTGATAATGTGCAATAATTTAATATAATATAACAACGCAATAGTATTATTATTCTTTAATTATTATAATAGTATTATATAGTATAGTATAGTATTATACAGTATAATAGTATTGTATAGAATATCATTATATTCTTTTTTATTACAAATTAAAATAATGATTTTATCACAGTTTTTTAATAAAAGTGGAAACTTGTGTTAATATTTAAATTACATATAAATGCATAAAAATCTGTCGCTTACATTTTAAAATGAAGAGGATGAAAAATTATATATTATTAACGTCCTCATACTTTGAGTGAAAATGATTAATTGCAAAGTGTAACGAACTGTCGAATGTTGCGAGTATCTTTAATACTCATTAGGTCGCTGGTTCAATTAATACTACTAATTATTTAAAAATTCTTTATATACAAATTATGTACATATTATTTACATTTCGAATAAAGAATACAGATCTAGCGAAACACACGAGAGGTCCGCTAAGATCGCCGAAACCAAAACAATAACAAAACGATATTCCAGTGTTGCCAAAACGGCAAACCTAAAGTACAGTAGAATGCGCCAAGGAGACGCACGGCATCCGAGGTTATGGTGAAGCCGTTACAAAAGAATGCGCCATGGAGACGCGATATACAAGACTGTGGTGAAGCCGTAACACAAAGAATTCATTACTATCACGAATAAAATTTAAAAGAAAACAATAGTTTTCAATTGTTAAATATTTTTCTTTCCTTTAAGAGAATAGCATCAGTTCTTTTATATCTATACATACATTTCCCCTTAATGAAACAAAAAATAATAGACACTCATTAAATAATAATAATAATTCAATATATACTATAAGGTTGAAATGCGCGGTTCTCCCCTCTCCTTCCCCCGATCACGTGCTCCTCGCTGTGCTTCATCCCTGTAAAGTTTGTTTTCTAGCACTGCTCAAAGTAGCATAGGTTACGTAGCGGTGAAAGAAGTCTGCGTTTACATTGCGCCAATGAGAGCTTTCTATCTTTTTCCCTCTCTAAGATCTTTGCGGAGTGTTAGGTTTTTTTCTCCTTACGGAATTTCTAGACTCTTTCGCCGCGCTCAAAGCCCGCGATCAAAGCTATGCATTACCTTAATACAAACAAATTACAAACTTTGGCCGCACTACGAAAATTAGATCGCGAGTTATAAGTATTTTAAATTTTCCGAACCTCACCGTGGGGCTCTCCTGTCACCAAATCAACACTGTCTCATAATAAATTACCAAACAAAATTTGGCCGCACTACGAAAATTAGATCGCGAGTTCTAGGCATTTTAAATTTTTCGACCCTCACCATGGGGGATCTCCTGTCACCAAAAGTAACACTGTCTCATAATAATTTACCAAACAAAATTTGGCCGCGCTACGAAAATTAGATCGCGAGTTATAAGCATTTTAAAATTTTCGACCCTCCCCATGGGGGATCTCCTGTCACTAAAAATTAACACTGTCTCATAATAAATTACCAAACAAAATTTGGCTGCGCTACGAAAATTGATCGCGAGTTATAAGCATTTTAAATTTTTCGACCCTCACCGTGGGGGGGGGGGGGTCTCCTGTCACCAAAAGTAACACTGTCTCATAGTAAATTACCAAACAAAATTTGGCCGCACTACGAAAATTAGATCGCGAGTTATAAGCATTTTAAAATTTTCGACCCTCACCATGGGGGATCTCCTGTCACCCAAAGTAACATTGTCTGATAATAAATTACCAAACAAAATTTGGCCGCACTACGAAAATTAGATCGCGAGTTATAAGCATTTTAAATTTTTGACCCTCACCGTGGGAGGTCTTCTGTCACCAAAAGTAACACTGTCTCATAGTAAATTACCAAACAAAATTTGGCCGCACTACGAAAATTAGATCGCGAATTATAAGCATTTTAAAATTTTCGACCCTCCCCATGGGGGATCTCCTGTCACTAAAAATTAACACTGTCTCATAATAAATTACCAAACAAAATTTGGCCGCGCTACAAAAATTAGATCGCGAGTTATAAGCATTTTAAATTTTTCGACCCTCACCGTGTGGTGTCTCCTGTCACCAAAAATTAACACTGTCTCATAATAAATTACCAAACAAAATTTGGCCGCGCTACGAAATTTGATCGCGAGTTATAAACATTTTAAATTTTTCGACCCTCACCGTGGGGGGTCTCCTGTCACCAACAATTAACACTCTCTCATAATAAATTATCAAACAAAATTTGGCCGCGCTACGAAAATTAGATCGCGAGTTATAAGCATTTTAAATTTTTCGATCCTCACCATTGGTCGGGTCTCCACTCCCCAAAAGCTACATTATCCTACCTTGTTTTATCTTAAAACGATTCTTTTCTATACACATTCTATCAGGAATTTTTATTATTGAAACTATAGATTTATAGTAACTGAAATAAGATATATAAGTTTGAGACTTGATATCCTCTAAATATCTGAAAAATACCGCGTCAATGTCTGCCGAAGTCTACCGAAGGATACCATGCCGAAGTCTGCCGAAGTGAAACGACGCGACGTTAGCCGAGTGTTAGGTTTTTCGTTACGGATGTGTTAGGATTTTTCCGCGTTACGGAATTTTTGGATTCGGTCGCCGCGCTCAAAGCCCGCGATAAAAGCTATGCAATAGCTTAAAAATACTGAATGGTTCAGATTTTCTTCAACCTTAAATATATTAGGCATCACTAAAGTAGAACACACAAAGCTATAGGGGAGAGTGGGGTACATGTGAACAAGTACACATAAATATAGCTTTTTCTCATAAATGGATTAATCTCTATAAACAAAAACTACTCAATATATTAAACAGAGCAATTTTGTATATGGTAATTTTTAAAAAATTGCTTTTATAGTTTCTTTCTTTTGATAGTTTTATAAATTAAAAATAATTGTTTCACAACTGTCCTACTATTGGGGTGACGAAAAAAGAGAATTTATAACGAAAAAATATCTAATAATAACACATTGCTCAGTGGTGCACAAAACAGGAATTTTAATATACATTAGTACATATTAAAATAAAATAAAATTTTCAACGTTTCGCGCCGTCTTCTGCGGGCGTCTTCAGGAAAATATGAAATGGAAGGACTACGTTTGCATCTTGTTCGAGAGATATTTCTACTAAATTAAAAATTAAATGAATTAAAATTTAAAAATGTTGCCAATTACACGTGAGTAAAAATTAAAATATTGCAAGGAAATAAAAATTTTAAGGTTTTATGATGTTATGCCATATTTTTGGTATATTGTAGGATAAATTATCATTACATGGTTTATTTTCACGTGCTATGATTTCGATGGATTCTATTATTTTACCTTGAACTGGGTTATTGCATGGAACTATGATTTTGGCTTCCTCAAAATTAATATGGCAACCCTTGTTCGCCAAATAGAAGCGAGCAAGGGCAGTATTCTGTTTATATTGTTCTATATCTCTACGATGTTCTTTAATTCTAGTTAAAAGTTTCCGCGTGGTCATGCCGATGTAGACTTTTTTAAGATTATTAGATAAAGTGATGGGGATTTCATAAATACCAGATTTTTGATCTATTGGAATTTTGTCTATTTTATCTGTAACGAGGTCAGTGAGATAAGGAGGAGGAATGGCGACAAGTTTTATGTTATATTTTTGTGCGATCTTTTTTACTTTTTCAAATATGTAAGGGATATAATGAAATTTTCTGTAAACTATAAGTTTATTCTGTCGTTGGCCAGATGTGGGAGGAGTATTGTACTGTTGAACTATTTTATTTATAAATTTTGCTGGAAAACCATGGTCAAAAGCTATTTTCTGTATAAAATCAATTTCTTTATTTAATGTGACATCTGAACAAATCATAAAAGCTCTTTTAATAAATGACCTGAAAGCAGATATTTTGTATTCGAAAGGCATGTTGGCTGAAAATGGGATAACTGTATTTTCTTTTATTGGTTTTCTATAAACTGAAAATTTTAAACTTGAATTGCATCTATTAATTTGAACATCTAAAAATGAAAGGGTGGCGTTTTCTTCGACTTCAAGGGTGAAATTAATACTATTGCTTAATTTATTGACATCTTGTAGAAAAACATATAAATCAGCTAAACTGTGGTTCCATAAGATGAAAACATCATCAACATAACGGAACCAACATTCAGGTTTTAAATTAAACGTATTAAAAATTTTTTGTTCTAGTGGTCTTAATGCGAATTCAGCAAACAAACCGGATACTGGTGACCCCATCGGCGCACCATGCAGCTGTCGGTAAATATTCTTATTAAAAATGAAAATGTTACTGAAAACTATTAGGTTTAGGCCAGATTTAAGGGAGGTTTTGATATCTTGAGATATATTTGAATTTTTATCTATTATCAAATTAATGTATTCTATGACTTCGTGCATATTGATGGAAGGATATAATGAAACTACGTCTAAACTAGCCATAATGGTGTTTGTATTAACTGGAATGACTTTAACTTTATCGATAAAATCTCTTGTAGATAAAATTGCAAATTCTGAAACAGGAAGTATCGATTTCAAGAAGATCACGAAAGCCTTTTCTAAAAAGTATGTGGGTGCAACACAGCGGGAAACTATGGGTCTCAGTGGTAAACCTGGCTTGTGATCTTTCAGTCTCCCAGTCAACATCGGAGTAACACCAGTATGATTGATCTTAATAAGTGATTTCATACTATCTGGCCATTTTCCAGTGCGAACCAACTCTTCAACTTTACGGAAAATTTTCTTGTTTAAATCTTCCTTCAGAAGTTCACAATCCATATCAGCAATACACGCATTCATTTTATCAATGTAAGTTAATCTGTCCAAAACTGCTATTTTGTTTGATTTGTCTGTTTTGATAATGATAATATTAGGGTCCTTTTTTAAATTATTTAATGTCCTCAAAATTACGCTCTGTTCTTTATTCTGCTTATATGAAATTTGTCTTACTAATCTGTACATTGCTGCCCGCTCTTCATCTCTATTACTTTCCGGGATGACTTGAATGATGTTTTCACAATCTGCAATAATACTATTACGGTTTTTATTATTATCAAATACAAATTTTGGTCCAAGAGAAATGCGTGTATTGCTGATATGGATTGTGAACTTCTGAAGGAAGATTTAAACAAGAAAATTTTCCGTAAAGTTGAAGAGTTGGTTCGCACTGGAAAATGGCCAGATAGTATGAAATCACTTATTAAGATCAATCATACTGGTGTTACTCCGATGTTGACTGGGAGACTGAAAGATCACAAGCCAGGTTTACCACTGAGACCCATAGTTTCCCGCTGTGTTGCACCCACATACTTTTTAGAAAAGGCTTTCGTGATCTTCTTGAAATCGATACTTCCTGTTTCAGAATTTGCAATTTTATCTACAAGAGATTTTATCGATAAAGTTAAAGTCATTCCAGTTAATACAAACACCATTATGGCTAGTTTAGACGTAGTTTCATTATATCCTTCCATCAATATGCACGAAGTCATAGAATACATTAATTTGATAATAGATAAAAATTCAAATATATCTCAAGATATCAAAACCTCCCTTAAATCTGGCCTAAACCTAATAGTTTTCAGTAACATTTTCATTTTTAATAAGAATATTTACCGACAGCTGCATGGTGCGCCGATGGGGTCACCAGTATCCGGTTTGTTTGCTGAATTCGCATTAAGACCACTAGAACAAAAAATTTTTAATACGTTTAATTTAAAACCTGAATGTTGGTTCCGTTATGTTGATGATGTTTTCATCTTATGGAACCACAGTTTAGCTGATTTATATGTTTTTCTACAAGATGTCAATAAATTAAGCAATAGTATTAATTTCACCCTTGAAGTCGAAGAAAACGCCACCCTTTCATTTTTAGATGTTCAAATTAATAGATGCAATTCAAGTTTAAAATTTTCAGTTTATAGAAAACCAATAAAAGAAAATACAGTTATCCCATTTTCAGCCAACATGCCTTTCGAATACAAAATATCTGCTTTCAGGTCATTTATTAAAAGAGCTTTTATGATTTGTTCAGATGTCACATTAAATAAAGAAATTGATTTTATACAGAAAATAGCTTTTGACCATGGTTTTCCAGCAAAATTTATAAATAAAATAGTTCAACAGTACAATACTCCTCCCACATCTGGCCAACGACAGAATAAACTTATAGTTTACAGAAAATTTCATTATATCCCTTACATATTTGAAAAAGTAAAAAAGATCGCACAAAAATATAACATAAAACTTGTCGCCATTCCTCCTCCTTATCTCACTGACCTCGTTACAGATAAAATAGACAAAATTCCAATAGATCAAAAATCTGGTATTTATGAAATCCCCATCACTTTATCTAATAATCTTAAAAAAGTCTACATCGGCATGACCACGCGGAAACTTTTAACTAGAATTAAAGAACATCGTAGAGATATAGAACAATATAAACAGAATACTGCCCTTGCTCGCTTCTATTTGGCGAACAAGGGTTGCCATATTAATTTTGAGGAAGCCAAAATCATAGTTCCATGCAATAACCCAGTTCAAGGTAAAATAATAGAATCCATCGAAATCATAGCACGTGAAAATAAACCATGTAATGATAATTTATCCTACAATATACCAAAAATATGGCATAACATCATAAAACCTTAAAATTTTTATTTCCTTGCAATATTTTAATTTTTACTCACGTGTAATTGGCAACATTTTTAAATTTTAATTCATTTAATTTTTAATTTAGTAGAAATATCTCTCGAACAAGATGCAAACGTAGTCCTTCCATTTCATATTTTCCTGAAGACGCCCGCAGAAGACGGCGCGAAACGTTGAAAATTTTATTTTATTTTAATATGTACTAATGTATATTAAAATTCCTGTTTTGTGCACCACTGAGCAATGTGTTATTATTAGTTAAAGTTTATGGTGCAACTGTCCTATATATATTTATGAAAAAATATCTATTAATTTCGCTAGTTTCTGGGTGATATGTTTAAGCACTGCATTATAAAATTGAAATAAGTAGATTTATGAAAGAGAGAGAGGATTAGATGATTGGTTTAATTGTTAAAATAAAAAGAAAAATTAAAGAAGTAAATTTGAAAAAGAATATATAAAACTTTTAAATTTTGCTTCGGGGTTTGTGTTTCTGGAATTTTTTTTTTTTTTTGGGGGGGGGAGGGGTATTTAGATAATTCTCATCAGAAATCTAACAAAATATGAAAGATTCCCATCCATGTATTTGTCTTATTTACTTCTAAATTAATGATAAAAAAAGGTTTTTTAATGATTGTTAAAAAAAAAACTCGATTATAATATCTCCCCTAAATTTATCTTCTTTCACTTTTGAAAGAGAGAAGGGGGGAGCTGCATAAAATTGTAATTTTATGATAGTTATTAGTTTAAAAATTTTACTTTCTTAAGATATTACTGATATCTATCACCGTTTAAAGCATTATATATATAACTATTTTAGAGAAAAGTAAGCAATCATTTCATGTTTGGAAAAAAATAAATAGAAATATTTGCTAAACTGTTTAACGCGAAACTTTTTTGTATTAACAATGCATAAAACACCGTTTATTAAAATTTAGTATAACATTATTTAAGTTTATTAATTATTTTAAATTAAAATTAAACGAGATTGTTGCTCTTTATGTATCTATTGACAGATGTTTTTGTGGAAGTTGGAATACAAAATCAAATGTTCTGAGACAAACAGTCTTTTATTGCAGGAAACTTATAGAAGCTAACATCATATCATTTCTCATGAAGTTAACTGAAACGATCAGAATCTAAGAATGATTATTGGGGCTCATATGAATTGTTCATATTTGCCCCCAACAAATTATTTCATAAATGCTCCACTTGTCCAATACAGTTAAAATGACAAATCATTAACATTTTTCAATTTTTGAAGACTTTTTTGTATTAAAAAAATATTTATTAGTATTCATAGTATATGTTAAAACACTAAAATTCAAATAATAGAATAAATAAAATTATTAGCTTACCAAGTGGGAACTAAAATTTTACTTTTGAGATCTATAAACGGTGTTTTGTCTACCGAGGTTAAACAAAATGTCAAAGAGCTTCAATTTTTTCTTCTTTTTACCATATATCTACAAGTGTTGTTATCATTAATATTTTTTTCAACTAAAAAATCCTATAATAACTAGTGAAAAATTGCTATGTTCACATAGTTCTATTTTACTTTAACTTGCAGAAGTTTTTCTAAATATTAATGAGTAATTACAATATTTAATATATTTCTGCATAGATTTCCTTACTGTGGCAAAGTTTTATAATTGTGATTCAAATCGAACTCTAAAACACTTTACTTACATAGTATTTTACTTTTTGACAAATGTTAAGTTTTATCTTCTTAAAAGTTTTTTTATTATCTGTGGCGTAAAATTAAACTATATTAATGCACTATCATAGTATGTATTAATGTAATATGTTTATTTTCATCGCAAATTTATTTAAAACTAATGTCTGGGAAAAACTGATTTAAATAAATGATCTTTTAATTTATTTAAATCGTAATTTAAATCAAACTGATTAAAATTAACGAGTCCTGTTAAATTTATTTGAAAATAACTTTAGTAGTATACTTTTAAAATTCTGGTAACAAATACAATAAAAACACAATTCGGTTGTACTTTTCATGGGGTGTTTTGTTCCATTACTATAATTTTGATGTATTTCTGGATATGTGTGATTATTTGATGTATTAATGGAAAAGGAGACTGAGATTGGCTAAGTTTGTAGATTAATATGGAAAAAAACTGGAATATGTTGATTATAACATTATTTAAAAGATAGTTTTTAAAAATTCAATAAACTTAAGCTGTTTAAGTAAAAAGTCTTAGTGCTTCTGCAAAAATTAGGAAAAATGATTTTTCGGTTAGGGAGAAAAAAAAAGTTTTTCACATAAAGCATAAAACACATGTCCCACTTTTCATTAACATTTAACTAATATTACTGATTTCATAGACCACTGCTTTTTTAGTTGTTATATTTTAACTTTCAATTTTTCAATTTAACTACAAATACTGATTAAATTTCATTTCATTTGGAACTTTAATACTATCACCGGAGACTTTTAAATAGGTGAATGTTAATTACAATATAATGTCTTGTACAAAATGTTTAGCACAAAAACACCATCTTATTAGTTTACTAGGACTTCCCTCAGAGGGATTAGTCTGAGCGATATTGCTGAGAACATAGATTTAACAATAATTTGCAACCTTTAATTGACCATATACTGCCAGAAATTCAAATGACGAAAATGGCCAAAGTAAAATATATAGTTACAAAATAGTCTATATAAATTCGTATACATGGTTAAAAAATGGAAAAGCAATTTATGCAAAACACCCGTGCATGGGTATAATTAATACATAATAGTTAATATATATAAAAGTATAATATCTATATCTGATTTCTATTGATGCGATGAGGTTCCCGATAGGAGTTTAGGGAATTTTCTCTTTAAAATGTGATACATAAAAATTCCAAAAACGCCAACAAAGGAATGCAATGCGTCGTTTAACTGTGTGTTCTAGATATAATTAATTCGATTTAAATGGATCGTGCATGCTGGCCACTACATACACAGTTTTATTTTATTTTCAAACCTATTCTCAAGAAGTTGAGCAATATCTTGGAATAAATAAAATGCTTTATATGCTAAAACGCAATGCTTGTAATATAAGGTACGACACGACATTTGAATATCTCATCTGCATAACTTTTGAGATGTCAAAGAATCATCACAAGTGATTTAGAAATCTGAACACATTTCTTCGGCAAAACATGCAGGCTCAAATACGCCAAAGTGAACTCCATTATGCATTTTTACCCAAATAAGTTATTATTTTAAAGACCTGTAATGACAAATGAGGAAATGTCTCTATGATAAAATCGCTTGATTGGAAAAAAATACTGCCCCTCCCCCCCACATACCATTATGTTTCGGAAGTCTTTTGTGGTATATCCTGTAAGTGAATAATAAGTTTTCTTTGTGCGGCATATTCTGCAAAATTTATATTCTAGAGCACTTCATAAATTTTACAATAATCTCTTTATGTTTCAACGGTAGTTATAATTAAAAAGTATTTGGAACTATCTCAACCCTTCGGCCGTAATGTAACGGAATATTTTAACTGACCCTATATTTGAACTATGTACCCAATTTTACTAAAATTTCTAATGACTCAACAAAATTTGCATCAAATACATATTCAATCGTTTCGGTTGGGTAGTTTTTGTGGAGTTATATGTGGACAGACTGATGGATAGTCAGACAGAGGGACGTATCAGACGACGACTGTATGCGCTATGTATTTATATAATTTTGAACGTACTTAAAAAATAGTTAAATTTAAAAGCGCATGCCAAAATTTAAACAAATTTCAACAAGTGTTACTAAAAGACAGTATTGTAGCTGATTTTTTTAATGTGTCCCTGTAAATAGAATAAAAATGCTATGAATATTCTGTTATAACGTAATCGTAGTGAAACTCGGTGATTTATATCAGTTTCAATCCATCTGCAATAGCGTAATATCATTAACATACTCTGTGAACGTTTCTTACCCATAGACGATAATGTAATCAAATTCTTTTGGGTGCCCCTTTAAAGGAACTTCAATCTCACATACATCATATACCAAACATGCCTAGGGGACCTTAATAAGATTTACAAATTGCATTAAAATAAGCGTATATTTACAAGTATTAGAGCGAGGCCAGGCGGATGTATGGCCACATGGACAAAGAAACCGAACGCATAAACACTTTTCAACTTTGTTGGTAAGTATTAAAAATGCAACCCCAAGGCTGAAGATTGAAATCAGATTGGTTCCTTTAATGCCAAATAAATAAATAAATAAATACATAAATTATAAAGCTCTCCAAAAAACCAGAAAAGAACACGGAACTTATATATGGCATAATTGGCGCCAGAATAACATTATTTTGCATGGCTTAGTAACCCTGCTATTGTTGTTTATTTATTAATAAATTGTTTTTTTACTTAAAAAATATATATATAGTTTTTTTTCAATATTTATTAATTAATCGTGTTTTTATTTATTGTTATTTCCCTTTTTAAAATAATAGAAAATAATTGAAAAATATATATGTAACTAATATTCAAAAAAATGATTTCGCCAAATTTGCCCCAAATCCGATGCATATATGATATACCTGCCCTAATAGTACTTTTCTAACATTACCTTTACCTTGGCACTTCAGTTTGGAGTCAAAAAGTGAGATTTGTTGCAAATAGATGAACAGCCGCATAAATAAACCTGATAAATGTTTATGCTTATTTTTACATATACATATTGTACGAAAGTCACATACGCACTACGTGGCGCGATTTTTTCTCCCGCAAATTGGCAAAAACTTTGATTTGGTGGAAGTTTTGAATATTGCTCTAAATGTTAATGTTTATGGTTTATTGTGTTATTTATGTATTTTATTCTATTTATTATTATATTTATTATTTATAACTGTTTACTTATTGCTTCCACTGTTCTTTCTTTTTAAAATAGATTGATGAAACAAAATAAATGGGTTACCATATGAGACATTCAATCGCCATTTTGTTGCAATCGCGCCAACTTAGAAAGCATATGATATCTGTGGCATATTTATGTTTTCATAAAATTTAACCATAAAAAAATACGTGCAATCACGCAATAATCGCAGGGGGGAAGACACACTGCTTAATGAGAAATAATTTTAAGTAATCTATGTAAAAAATATAACAGAATATAATATATGATTAAAAGTAATATCTAAAGAACGCATGTCAAACACGTATTTTATTTAAAAACGAAATAATTGTTTCCAATCTGCACGCGTGAAATATATAAAATGCTAATAGAAATTAAAAAATGCTATTATAAAAATTACCGCAAAATCTCAAATATTAAGTTACTAAGTATTATGGCTTTTTTGTTTTAAATATATAAATAAATAATAATAATAAAATAGATTTCCTCTCCAATTTTTTTATTTCATTTAAATATGTTTTATTTTAAGTAAATAAAAACTGCATGCGTATTTCCTTTTCTCCATGTGCTCGAATTCTGGAATTTAACGAAAACATCCAGCGGGTGAAAAGTGACGTACATCAAATTTCTGTAACGTATGCAAATAATTTGTGCTTCTTTATCAGTTTTTTTAGTATAACTTTTAAACTATTTGGAATTAATTTTTGAAAGTAGGTGCATTCACGAGGTTACCTTCACAGGTACCATCTGGTACAAACAGAATCTAAATCCGACAAGTACTTTTTGAGATTTGCTTGACGAAAGAATTTTTTTTGATTTTTAATATCGTTACGTACTCTGAGTATAAGACTTCGCTACGCTCAGACAATTATTGTTTTTATTCATCTTTTGAACTTGCAGTCACACAAACCTCTACACACTAGTTGCGTTGCAATTTCTGATACGTCAGTTAAAAATTAAACTTGCTATCTGCATATCAAATTTATAGTCTGCTATTATAAAAAAAATAATACAAGTAAATAAAGATATAAAAGAGTTAAGTAAAACATTCTCAATAAAATTATCACTAACATTTCATGCTTCATGGCTGGTAAAATTTTTTAATGATAATCCAATTAAGAAAATATACATGAGAGACTATTTCATATTTGTGTTAAACTTTAAACATGCAGGGAAGAATGGGGCACATGTGAACATGGGGCAGATGTGAACATCGCATTTTTTCACTAGTTATATGATTTTGCAGTTGAAATAAAATATCAATGATGATAGTACTTGTAGACATATGGTAAAAATTTTTTGAGGCTCTTTGACATTTTATTTGTCCTCGGCAGCCAAAACCTTGTTTTGTAAATCTCAAAAGTAAAATCTCAGTTCCAACTTGCTAAGCAAATAACTATTTATCCTTTCATTTGAATGTTAGTGTTTTAACACATACTATGAATACTAATAAATATTTTTTGCAAAAAAAAAATCTTCAAAAAGGAAGAACTGTTAATGATTTATCACTTTAACTGAAGTGACCATGTAGGGGACACTTGTGAACAGACTACTTCTGGCAGATATGAACAGTTCATAAGTGCCTTAATAACAATTCTGTGATTCTGTTCCTTTAGTTAACTTCATGAGAAATAATATCAGCTTCTATATCTATAATTTACCTGCAATAGAAGACTGTCATAGAATATTTGATTTTGTATTGAAACTTCCACAAAAACATCTGTCAACAGGTGCATAAAGAGCAACACTCTCGTTTACTTTCAAGTGTAATTTAAATAAATTTAATGTTTTCTAAAATGTTATAATATTATACAATATTTTAATAAACGGTTTACTATATTATTTTTTATGCATTGTTAATACAAAAAGTATTGCGTTAAACAACTTTGCTAATTGTTCTATTTAATTTTTCCAACCCTGAAATGAAGGCTTACTTTTGTCTCTAAAATAGCTATGCATATCATGCTTTAATGGAGACAGATATCAGTAATATCTTAAGAAAGTAACATTTTAAAACTAATAACTTCCATAAAATGCCAATTATTAGCCTTTTCTTCCCCCTCCTTCTCCTCTCTCTTTCAAAAGCAAAAGAAGTTAAATTTAGGGGAGAGATTATAATTGAGATTTTTTCAACAATCATTTAAAACCCTTCTTTATCATTAATTTAGAAGTAAATAAGACAAATACATCAGTGAGAACCTTTCGTATTTCGTCAGATTTTTTATAAGTACTATCTAAATGCCCCTGTCTAAAATTTCCCCGAAACACAAACCACTAAGCAAAATTTAAAAGCTTTTTTTTTATTTTAACAATAAATCAATCATCTGATTCCCCTCTCCCTCCCTCCAATCTACTTATTTTCATTTTGTAATTTAGTGTAAGCTATATTTATGTGAACTGTTCACAAGTGCTCCAGTCTCATAAAAAAGAGATCTTTTTTTTGTCAAAGAACGAAAACATTAGGATACTTTCATTTTTGGATCATCTTTTAAATCAAGTTAAACAATTTTTTTCCCTTACTGATATGATAAATTAGTCATTTATTCCTAACAGTGGTCTAGGTAAAGCTGTATTCTATGTATAAAATAACATCATTAGTAAGAAATGATTGTTAGTCACTAACAAAATTAATCTTGGGATAAAAGAATTACAATTTCATATTTTATCATTTTATCTTAACCTTCTTTTCAAATCCTAACATTTATTCATTCCTTTCCCAGTTATAAAATAAATGTCATTTGAGGGGGGACATGCTGCAAACCCTCTCCCTCCCTCCAATCGACTTATTTTTATTTTGTAATTTAGTGTAAGATATATTTATATGAACTGTTCACATGTGCTCCAGACTCATAAAAAAAGAACTTTTTTGTCAAAGAACGAAAACATTAGGATACTTTCGTTTTTGGATCATCTTTCAAACCAAGTTAAACAATTTTTTCCCTTACTGATATGATAAATTAGTCTTTTTTCCTAACAGGGGTCTAGGTAAAGCTGTATTCTATATATAAAATAACATCATTAGTAAGAAATGATTGTTAGTCACTAACAAAATTAATCTTGGGATAAAAGAATTACAATTTCATATTTTATAATTCTATCTTAAGCTTCTTTTCAAATCCTAACATTTATTCATTCCTTTCCCAGTTGTAAAATAAATGTCATTTGAGGGGGGACATGCTGCAAACCCTCTCCCTCCCTCCAATCGACTTATTTTTATTTTGTAATTTAGTGTAAGATATATTTATATGAACTGTTCACATGTGCTCCAGACTCATAAAAAAAGAACTTTTTTGTCAAAGAACGAAAACATTAGGATACTTTCGTTTTTGGATCATCTTTCAAACCAAGTTAAACAATTTTTTCCCTTACTGATATGATAAATTAGTCTTTTTTCCTAACAGGGGTCTAGGTAAAGCTGTATTCTATATATAAAATAACATCATTAGTAAGAAATGATTGTTAGTCACTAACAAAATTAATCTTGGGATAAAAGAATTACAATTTCATATTTTATAATTCTATCTTAACCTTCTTTTCAAATCCTAACATTTATTCATTCCTTTCCCAGTTGTAAAATAAATGTCATTTGAGGGGGGACATGCTGCAAACCCTCTCCCTCCCTCCAATCGACTTATTTTTATTTTGTAATTTAGTGTAAGATATATTTATATGAACTGTTCACATGTGCTCCAGACTCATAAAAAAAGAACTTTTTTGTCAAAGAACGAAAACATTAGGATACTTTCGTTTTTGGATCATCTTTCAAACCAAGTTAAACAATTTTTTCCCTTACTGATATGATAAATTAGTCTTTTTTCCTAACAGGGGTCTAGGTAAAGCTGTATTCTATATATAAAATAACATCATTAGTAAGAAATGATTGTTAGTCACTAACAAAATTAATCTTGGGATAAAAGAATTACAATTTCATATTTTATAATTCTATCTTAATCTTCTTTTCAAATCCTAACATTTATTCATTCCTTTCCCAGTTGTAAAATAATTGTCATTTGAGGGGGGACATGCTGCAAACCCTCTCCCTCCCTCCAATCGACTTATTTTTATTTTGTAATTTAGTGTAAGATATATTTATATGAACTGTTCACATGTGCTCCAGACTCATAAAAAAAGAACTTTTTTGTCAAAGAACGAAAACATTAGGATACTTTCGTTTTTGGATCATCTTTCAAACCAAGTTAAACAATTTTTTCCCTTACTGATATGATAAATTAGTCTTTTTTCCTAACAGGGGTCTAGGTAAAGCTGTATTCTATATATAAAATAACATCATTAGTAAGAAATGATTGTTAGTCACTAACAAAATTAATCTTGGGATAAAAGAATTACAATTTCATATTTTATAATTCTATCTTAAGCTTCTTTTCAAATCCTAACATTTATTCATTCCTTTCCCAGTTGTAAAATAAATGTCATTTGAGGGGGGACATGCTGCAAACCCTCTCCCTCCCTCCAATCGACTTATTTTTATTTTGTAATTTAGTGTAAGATATATTTATATGAACTGTTCACATGTGCTCCAGACTCATAAAAAAAGAACTTTTTTGTCAAAGAACGAAAACATTAGGATACTTTCGTTTTTGGATCATCTTTCAAACCAAGTTAAACAATTTTTTCCCTTACTGATATGATAAATTAGTCTTTTTTCCTAACAGGGGTCTAGGTAAAGCTGTATTCTATATATAAAATAACATCATTAGTAAGAAATGATTGTTAGTCACTAACAAAATTAATCTTGGGATAAAAGAATTACAATTTCATATTTTATAATTCTATCTTAACCTTCTTTTCAAATCCTAACATTTATTCATTCCTTTCCCAGTTGTAAAATAAATGTCATTTGAGGGGGGACATGCTGCAAACCCTCTCCCTCCCTCCAATCGACTTATTTTTATTTTGTAATTTAGTGTAAGATATATTTATATGAACTGTTCACATGTGCTCCAGACTCATAAAAAAAGAACTTTTTTGTCAAAGAACGAAAACATTAGGATACTTTCGTTTTTGGATCATCTTTCAAACCAAGTTAAACAATTTTTTCCCTTACTGATATGATAAATTAGTCTTTTTTCCTAACAGGGGTCTAGGTAAAGCTGTATTCTATATATAAAATAACATCATTAGTAAGAAATGATTGTTAGTCATTAACAAAATTAATCTTGGGATAAAAGAATTACAATTTCATATTTTATAATTCTATCTTAACCTTCTTTTCAAATCCTAACATTTATTCATTCCTTTCCCAGTTGTAAAATAAATGTCATTTGAGGGGGGACATGCTGCAAACCCTCTCCCTCCCTCCAATCGACTTATTTTTATTTTGTAATTTAGTGTAAGATATATTTATATGAACTGTTCACATGTGCTCCAGACTCATAAAAAAAGAACTTTTTTGTCAAAGAACGAAAACATTAGGATACTTTCGTTTTTGGATCATCTTTCAAACCAAGTTAAACAATTTTTTCCCTTACTGATATGATAAATTAGTCTTTTTTCCTAACAGGGGTCTAGGTAAAGCTGTATTTTATATATAAAATAACATCATTAGTAAGAAATGATTGTTAGTCACTAACAAAATTAATCTTGGGATAAAAGAATTACAATTTCATATTTTATAATTCTATCTTAACCTTCTTTTCAAATCCTAACATTTATTCATTCCTTTCCCAGTTGTAAAATAAATGTCATTTGAGGGGGGACATGCTGCAAACCCTCTCCCTCCCTCCAATCGACTTATTTTTATTTTGTAATTTAGTGTAAGATATATTTATATGAACTGTTCACATGTGCTCCAGACTCATAAAAAAAGAACTTTTTTGTCAAAGAACGAAAACATTAGGATACTTTCGTTTTTGGATCATCTTTCAAACCAAGTTAAACAATTTTTTCCCTTACTGATATGATAAATTAGTCTTTTTTCCTAACAGGGGTCTAGGTAAAGCTGTATTCTATATATAAAATAACATCATTAGTAAGAAATGATTGTTAGTCACTAACAAAATTAATCTTGGGATAAAAGAATTACAATTTCATATTTTATAATTCTATCTTAACCTTCTTTTCAAATCCTAACATTTATTCATTCCTTTCCCAGTTGTAAAATAAATGTCATTTGAGGGGGGACATGCTGCAAACCCTCTCCCTCCCTCCAATCGACTTATTTTTATTTTGTAATTTAGTGTAAGATATATTTATATGAACTGTTCACATGTGCTCCAGACTCATAAAAAAAGAACTTTTTTGTCAAAGAACGAAAACATTAGGATACTTTCGTTTTTGGATCATCTTTCAAACCAAGTTAAACAATTTTTTCCCTTACTGATATGATAAATTAGTCTTTTTTTCCTAACAGGGGTCTAGGTAAAGCTGTATTCTATGTATAAAATAACATCATTAGTAAGAAATGATTGTTAGTCACTAACAAAATTAATCTTGGGATAAAAGAATTACAATTTCATATTTTATAATTCTATCTTAACCTTCTTTTCAAATCCTAACATTTATTCATTCCTTTCCCAGTTGTAAAATAAATGTCATTTGAGGGGGGACATGCTGCAAACCCTCTCCCTCCCTCCAATCGACTTATTTTTATTTTGTAATTTAGTGTAAGATATATTTATATGAACTGTTCACATGTGCTCCAGACTCATAAAAAAAGAACTTTTTTGTCAAAGAACGAAAACATTAGGATACTTTCGTTTTTGGATCATCTTTCAAACCAAGTTAAACAATTTTTTCCCTTACTGATATGATAAATTAGTCTTTTTTCCTAACAGGGGTCTAGGTAAAGCTGTATTCTATGTATAAAATAACATCATTAGTAAGAAATGATTGTTAGTCACTAACAAAATTAATCTTGGGATAAAAGAATTACAATTTCATATTTTATAATTCTATCTTAACCTTCTTTTCAAATCCTAACATTTATTCATTCCTTTCCCAGTTGTAAAATAAATGTCATTTGAGGGGGGACATGCTACAAACCCTCTCCCTCCCTCCAATCTACTTATTTTTATTTTGTAATTTAGTGTAAGATATATTTATATGAACTGTTCACATGTGCTCCAGACTCATTAAAAAAAGAACTTTTTTTTTGTCAAAGAACGAAAACATTAGGATACTTTCATTTTTGGATCATCTTTCAAACCAAGTTAAACAATTTTTTCCCTTACTGGTATGATAAATTAGTCATTTATTCCTAACAGGGATCTAGGTAAAGCTGTATTCTATATATAAAATAACATCATCAATAAGAAATGATTGTTATTCACTAACAAAATTAATCTTGGGATAAAAGAACTACAATTTCATATTTTATAATTTTATCTTAACCTTCTTTTCAAATCCTAACATTTATTCATTCCTTTCCCAGTTGTAAAATAAATGCCATTTTTATTGTTCTGTGTTTGTATTGAATTAAAGGGGGGGGGGACATGCTGCAAAGAAAATATTGTTTAAGTGTTATATATAAATCAAGTACATGCAAAACAAGTTACATTAGAAAACCATATAACTTAGAAAATCTTATCTACATATTGTGTAATCTAAATATGGTACTTTAAATTTTTTTTTCAAAAGCTCCTAGCATCTTAAGTTTATTTTGCGGTAACTCATCACTAAATTCTTTTCTCAATAAGAAATAAATTGTATTTTAATTTATTTATTTGGATCTGTCCTCCGCCTCTCAAAAAGAGATTATTTGTGCTCCAGAAAATATTTCTGTTAAAGACTGTATACGCATATAACTTATTTTTGTGATATCGTGATTGATTTCATTTCTTAAAATGGTTCATTACAAAAAGTCAGTCCCGATCCTCCCCCCTCTCTCATATATATATATATAAAAAAGAAAGGCATAAAAAAAAAGAAAAAAAATTATAATCTAATAATTGATTACAGTAAAGTAAATTGCAAAAGTAAAATGCATTATCATTAAATAGAAGCAATGTTGCATCTTGCTATACTAACAACATTTTTTCTTTAGTTGTTGTTTTTCTGAGCATACTTTAAAAAATACATATTGATGTTTTTGACGGTTAAAATCACTTTAAACGTAATTTAAACTTATATCACGTCAAAAAAAATTTTTGACGGCTTGAACCAAACCCTGCATGTAAGCCAAACGTACAATATTAGAAATAAACATAACAGGATCAGAATATCTAACACTCATTTAAAATAAGTACAATTTTCATAAAAAAATAATTACAAAATGAATCCGAATAACTTACCTTTTGTTACAAACGTAACGAAAGAATCCAGGTAAAAAAGATGACGAAATAGAAACAACGTTTTATTTTTCGTGTAGTTTTAAGATATATACTGCATCTAAATGTCAGCATCAGCTAAAATGATCGCAGAAATCTTTTCTAAACATAGCTTAAACATTCATAATCAACGATAACATAAAATCAACATGGCTGTCACAGGAGGTGTTCTGTTTTTGGTGCGTCTGTTGCCAGAAACGGAAACGCTCAATTATCAAGTCAACAAAAAATGAAAAACTTCCTGGAATTTCTGGTAAACTAAGATTTTTTTCTAAAACGGAATTTCTCACTTAAAAAAGTTAAAATTCAAAGAATAACACCTGTAAAATTCAGGACACTTTTTTACAGTGTACCCTTTTACTTACCCATCATACGTAGTATAGGGTAAATCTTGCAATCGTTTTGAAAATCGAAAAAAAATTTTTGACGGATTTACACGTTTTAGATAGTGGAGATTCCGAAAAACATATTTTTAGAAAAAAAAATTTTGCCGTCCGTCTGTCTGTCTGTCTGTAAACGCTCTATCTCCCGAACAAATTGAGATAGAGACTATGCAATGCATTTCATCCCTCCATCAGCCATCATCGGACACATATAAGGTACTTCGGAAAGAATATACTATTTGAAATTTTTTGTATGGCCCTGTAAATGCTATGTACTTCATATTATGCAAGACAGTAGCGTATAATTTATATTAAGCTTCAGTGACATATATCAATTTTATTATACATGAAACAGCTTAATATATTTAAAATATGTAGCACACAATTCCCCCTTTTACCATTATCTAATGGAATTCTTTTGTGTGGCCATGTAAATGAATAATAGCTACATTTTCACCTTATATTTTATAGAATGTATATTTTAATATGTTGACAGGGTATAACATCTTTCAAATTCCTTTGAAACGATTTTTCCATATAGGCTGTAATGTAATGGGAAACTTTTGATTCGCCCTGTAGATAAACTAATCATGGTAGAAACTTCATTTTCA
This sequence comes from Maratus speculifer, assembly GCA_964019185.1. Classification (NCBI taxonomy): domain Eukaryota; kingdom Metazoa; phylum Arthropoda; class Arachnida; order Araneae; family Salticidae; genus Maratus; species Maratus speculifer. The sequence continues at coordinate 256,381 of CAXHSM010000012.1, read as the reverse complement.
ATAGGATTCGTGCTAGGGTAAGCGTCAATAACGTCCTAAAATTTCATGGCAATCCGAGTATATTAACGATTTTTCTCCCATAGGCGTAATGTAATGGAAAACTTTTGATTCGCCCTATAGATAAACTAATCATGGTAGAAACTTCATTTTCAATAGCGTTCGTGCTAGGGTAAACGTCAATAACATCCTAAAATTCCACGGCAATCCGAGTATATTAGCGATTTTTCCCCATAGGCCGTAATGTAATGGGAAACTTTTGATTCTCTCTGTAGATAAACTAATCATGGTAGATACTTCATTTTCAGTAGGTGTCGTGCTAGGGTAAACATCAATAACGTATAAAAATTTGGAAGCAGGACATTTCGGTCCTGCCATTTCTGTCCCGCTATTTCGGTCCCAAGACATTTCGGTCGCGAGACACTTCGGTCCCAAGCCATTTCGGCCCCTTCTCCTGCAAACTGAAATTTTGTGAAATGAGAGATAATTTTATAGGGAACATTGCAGAGTTTTTAAGCTGAAGGCCATAAAACTTTAGTATAATGCGATTATAAGTGCCTGAAAACCGCACACACATATAACTCTTATCCAAAATATTATAATTCACACAAATTTTTTATGGTAATCCTAATGGTAATTGGTAATCCTAATGATAATTGGTAATCCTAATTCTCAGAAAAGTTAGTAATTTTAATATAAAAATCAAATTAATATTTTTATTAAATATATTTATTATTAATAACATGATTAATTTACATAATAAATTTTATTTTAAAATAAACTCAATACATAATCCATTTTATATGCAATACATCATTATATTTCCTAGTAGTTCTAAACTGAAATTCATCTTTTACTTGTTTATTTATTGTATATTTAAAACTACAGAAATTTAAAACAATTAGTATAGTTAAAAATAAAACTAAAATAAGATTTTTTTCCTGGGAAAGTAAGAGCGAAAAGGTAATACAAATAAATAAAAGCTTAGTTTTGTTACTTAAAAATTGAAAAAAAAATATTTAAAATATTATTACGTTTTAATATACTTTATTAAATTATATATTATATTTTATATATAATATTTATATTATTATATAAATTTTATGTAAATAAAAGTAAAAAAATATTCATCTTATTAGAATGAAATAGGCTCAGTTTCAATAAAATTAACTTCCAAGAATAGTCTCCATGGCGTGAGAAAACTGTTAAAAAATGCAATCAAGAAATTCGCGTTTGTAATGACCGAAAGATGGCGTTGTAATAGACCTGATAATCGTTTGTTTACGTTTGTTTGTTTACGTTCCATGCTGTAGCACTGTAGCATAGAACCAGTTTAAAGAGCTATTTAAAGTGCAGTTTTTTATCTTTTTTATTTAATTATGGGAGATAAATTACAAATATCGACAATTTTAGAATTTGTAGATGCTGGAAAATCTAGTAATTGCTTTAGAGAAGCTGAAGCATGAAAGCATTGTGTTGCTGTCATGCTATTTTGCCATGAGTAAGTCAAATGTACTTTTTTATATTATAGATCTAAACTTTGTGTATAAAATTTTGATTTTAGATAATTTTAATACAAAGAACCCAACGTTGCACGCGTTATAGAACTGTTTATTTATTTATCGGCCTTTTAAACACTGATTTCATGCTCATGGTATCAGTTCTATTTCGTTTATCAGACTTTGTCCGCGAGAGGGCGTCTATTTCATTTCAAACGCGAATACTATTATTAAAGAAAAAAAAAGTGGCGGAGGCAAAATTTTAAAAACAATTTTTTTTCATAGCATGCCCAATTACAAAATCATTATTTTTTTCCCAAAGTTAATAACGGAAAGTAACTTATGAGAACAAATTTAGAAGATGCAACTTTGTATTATACAAATAATAAGAAAAATTAAAAAAATGTTTTTCAATAAATATATCTCATTTCTGATTTATCAAAGGAGAGGATGTAGATGGGCGATTTGAGGAAATATGTATATGTTATAACTTGTAACTGTCTAATTGAATTATTAAAGACATTTATTATCAAACTAATTGGAAAGGGAAAAAATAAGCACAGTTTTTTAAATTATTTAATTAATGCTAATTTAGAGGTTCTAAAAAAATGTACGTAAACGGCCAAAAAATATTTATGGCAAGTTTATATAAAATACTTTTTAGTTTATACAGTTTATAAAAGCTTATATAAAATACTGATAATAATAATTGATAATAAAATTTAAAATATTTATTCCGATTAATAATAATACTACTAAAAGCAAAAGACAATATCCCCTAAATTTATATCACATTGTTTAACAAAACAAAATTTTCAGCTCGCTGTGATTTCATTGTCACGAGTTATAAAAGTTTAAATTTATCGGATTCTTATATTGAACTTTTTATAAAACTTGGAGGGGGGAAGGGAAAAATTAAAAAAAGACCCGAATAATGTTGAACTTATACCATTTTGCAAGCCCACAAGAATTAGAATCCGACTTATAAGATAGCGAGCAAAGAAATAACAAGGAATTGAAATGATTAAGGACCGAAATGGCAAGGGACCAAAGTTGCTGGGGACCGAAATGGCCACGGACCGAATTGTCTCGGGACCGAATTGTCTTGGGACCGAATTGTCTCGGAACCGAAATGTCTTGGGACCGAAATGTCTCGGGCCCGAAACGGCGGGACCGAAATGTCGTGTACCCTAAAAATTTCATAGCAATCCGAGTATATTTACGGGAGTTAGAGCGCGGACAGAGGCCATCCGGCCAGACAAACCGAATGCATAAGCACTTTTCAACTTTGTTGGAAAGTGCTAAAAAGAGAGGAGCTGTCGGAATGGTTTTACGTTGGCTTTGGATCAGTTCACTTCGTATAAAAGAACTCAGCCTCCGACTTTTACTCTTGTGTTGTTTTTAACCCTGATGATGAGCATGACATGCTCGAAAGTTCTAACAAGGAAGGTCTCCACACGGGCATACTCCGAAAAATCTGAAAAAATTACAATATGTTCTTCTCATGAGTATATATACGTTTATAAAAAATTTTCGGCGGAACCTCCACACAATGTCCGTAAAAAAATAATGAAAATTTCAATATTTGGCGATCTTTCACCTGTTGGCGATGGAGTGTAATTTCAAAAAATACTTTTTTATGTCAAATACACTTTAAGGGGAAAAAAGTTTAAGTAAAACTTGTTTTGATAAATTTTTAATTTAAATAACTTTAGTTTTATAAGTTACGATTGTTTTAAGTATAATTTTGTTATATTGATATTTATATGCATTTATATTCAAATTTAATCATCAAAATTTGAGATATAAATCGAAAATCACAATTAAAATTCATTAAAATTGTTTCAAGCTTAAAGTGCAATTGAGTATTGTCGATTCGATTTTGTTGCTATGGAAACGTCGGGCTTTTATTTTTGAATATGCTTAAATGTATGAAGATATTTTTTCTCTATGATTTTTTTTTATATCTGAAAACATTTTTTTAAGTGATTAATTCAATAATATTTCAACAAGCAATATATATATATATGTAATAAAATATAAATATGTAGTATATAATATTAAAGTATTTTATTGTTTATATTTATATTCATTAAATACCATTTACACGCATTCTAAATATCAACAGTTTTGAGTTTCTTTAAAATCGTTTGCTTTTGACGAGGAAAAGTGCTGCTCGCCAAATCGCGTGATGCTTTCGCCTTTTCGCGCCAAATATTCAAAAGTATTTTATTTTTTTAGATATTTCCTACTATATTTCCGCCGCTAATTTTGACGGATCCTTTATTACACACATAAGTAGCTTAATTAGTATTTTTTTTCATAAAATTCTGAGTATGCCCAGTATGGAGACCTTCCTTGTAAGTTTTATTAATCAATGTAAATAAAAAACACCTAAGTAATTTGAGTATTTTATTTTGGTTTTATGTATATAAATAAGGTGAATTAAAGGATTCGATATGTTATATTATTTTAATCTTGTGATATTGTGTGTTTTTTTGTTGTGTCCCTGTATAGCTTTTGAGCCAGAGGACCGGCACAGCCAGGGCGAGCGCCGCCGAATTCTACGTGTACAAAGAGAATCCAGAGTTGTGGCAACACATACAGCGCTACGGGGTCGACACACTGCAGCAAGGACTCGAGAAACTGAGGTAGGTACTGACCTCCCCCCCAATGAAATAATTTAAGGTATTGTAACTTATAATTTAAGGCTGTTTTGGTGAAAATTTTCGATTTTTAGCTCACAGGCTATCATAGCCTGAGAGCTTATGTGCCCGTCCGTTCTGTATGTATGTTCGTTCGTGCGTAACGCGATAACTCATGATAAAAATATCGGATCCATTTGAAATTTTGTATATAGGTATATCCTGGCAAGGCGCTTCCCTGATTAGTTTTTGGAGTTCATTCGATATGTATAAGAGGGGGAAAGGGGGTTCATGCCCCTCCCCTTCATTAATATAAATGGGTTTTTCATGCAGAATTAAGTTTTCGTTCAAAATTTAGATATAAGATCATTCTGACAAGGCGATTCCGTGACTGTTATTAGGTGTTCATTGAATAAGTATAAACAGGGGGAACGGGGGTTCTAATGCCCCTCCCCTTAATTTATGTAAATGGGTTTTTCAAGCAGAATTTTCAGATTTCGTTCGAATCTGAATAGTTTTGGAAGTTTAATGGTTAAGTATAAAAGAGGGGGATAACTCCTCTTAAATTATATAAATGGTAAATGGGTTTTTATTAAGAATTATCCGATTTGCTCTGAATTTTGGATATAGATTTTTTATATGATAAAGCATGTCCTTGATAGTTTAGGAGGTTCAATAATTAAGTATAAAAAAGGGGAAAGGGGAGAGCTGTTTCCCCTCCTTAATTTGTTTTTCGAACGGAATTAACCCTTGAAAATATAAGGCTGTAATGTACAATTAGTATTTGTAGCCTGTGAGCTCAATGTCATCAGTTTAACTGGGCAATTTTTTTTTTTTTTTTTTTTTTTTTATTTATGTGAAAGAGCAATCTTGTACGATTCCAAATCTAAGCGTAATGCATTTTAAACGTTTAATTTTAATACACATCAAAATGGCCATTTTTGTGAAAATGTTTTATATATTTTGAAATTTTTAGGTTATTTTTCAAGATATTGTAAAACTCCCCGTTCAGTGCACAGATAAGTGTAACAGAAGTGTGCAGCATAAAAGAAATTGAAATATATTTATTTGAATTGAGTGTACGCTGTCTGGCGTAAGCATGATATTTTGCTAGGAATAAAAAATTCAAATCGTTACTCGCTATAAACAACAAAACTTACCAGGAAAAAGAAAAAAGCTACTAAGAAGTTAAAAATAGTTAAAAATAAAGTTAAGGAGGGGTTAGAATATAACTGTGGTGCATTTTAAGCGTAACAATTAAATATATTAGTTTTTTTTACCTAAAAAAAAGAAATCTTTAAGTGCGATTTCTGGAAAATCAATTTTTTCGTTATTTCCATGTGCGATAAACTTCATTACATAAAAAGTTTTATGCTAACGTATAAGCGATCACCCGCGTCCCTTCAATAAAATAATTTCAAAATAAAAATAAAAAATTATGATTTAAACAATTTACAACGACTGTTTGGAAAATAATATTTTCAAAGACTATAATTTAAACAAGTTGGAAATTCCACGTGAAGCAATGAGGTGCGATCGTACGATAACGAAATTGAAAAAATATCTAGTTTTAAAAATATCATTCTCATACATCAATCTCATAAAATTGTAAATTAGTTAATTACAGTTAATATGCGCCCCAAACAATGTTCTCCCTATACCATTATGTACTGCAATACTTTTGTGTGGCCTTGTAAATCAATAAAAAATGTTTTTTTTTTTTTGTTTTACACCACAGATTATGTGTAATGTATATTATAAGATGTACTTTATAGATGCATATAAATTTTATTATGTTCAAAGGCGTGTAAGAACATTAAAATGCATTTGAAACCTTTTTCCCATTGACCGTAATGTATCGAAATCCTTTTGATAGTCTCTGTAATTGAAATTCGTAACCACTTTCGAAAGCGAAAAGATTAAAGAGTAATCGGCATTAAAAAAGGTATTTTTTGAAATTCTCTTTCATTGCCAACCGACGATAAATCGCCAAATAAATGAAAATTTCTTTATTACAAAAAATTATATTAATATTAAAGGTTTGCTTTCATAATAACATTTAAAAAAAGAAGAAAACCTCCAAACGAAATCTCATTTTACTTTCGTCATTGAGCTCGAATAACATTTGAATGTAATCGAGCCTTTTTTATTTTTTTTTAACTCTTCAATTTTTTTTTAATAATATATTAGTTAATTAATTTCTTGAATGCACTTGCAGATTTTTTTTTATTTTTTCAACGATACTGAATTCAAATTAGGAACGTTAATTGTTTGTTTTTTGTCCTTTTGTTATTTTATTTTTTCTTTTTTTTTAAATGATGAATAAAAAATACATCATTAATGGAAAATCTTGACCGTCGTGAAGGATACTTTTTTAAATGTCTATTTCTATCAACTTAATTAAATTTTGTATAATTTTTTTTGAGTAATTTTTACTTACCCATCATACATAGTATAGTTTTGAAAATCGAAAAATATTTTTTGACGGATTTACACGGTTCAGACATTGGAGATTCCAAAAAACATATTTTTAGAAGAAAAAATAATTGCCGTCCATCTGTCTGTCTGTAAACGTTTTATCTCCCGAACAAATTGATATAGAGACTTGAAATTTCGTGTGTGCACTTAGTTTGTAATAATGGAAAGAAGCTTATTTAATATCAGTACTTCGATGATCCGGAACTATTTTTTCGGTCTATTTTATGAAATATTCGTTCTGATGAAAGTTATACAAAAGTTTTCGTAGTTTTTAGGGCCGTTCGTAATTATGTAAATACGTAGCACCTATAGTTGTTGTTCAGTCCGTCCGTCTGTCTGTCTGTCCGCATATAACAACGCAAAAACTACCCAACGGAATCGTTTGAAATTTAAAATACATAATTATTACATAATTTTATCGATCCATTTCAAATTTTATGAGAATCGGATGCATAGATCAATGCCAGGGACGATCAAAAGTATTCCGTTACATTACGGTCAATGGGGAAAAATGTTGCAATTGCATTTTAATCGTTTGAAATTTAAATTACATACTTATTACATAATTTTGTCTAGTCATTTCAATTTTTTTGAAAATAGGATGCATAGATCCAATACCGGGACAATCCAAAGAACTCCGTTACATTACAGTCAATGGAAAAAAAAAAGTTTCAAATGCATTTTAATAATATTACATTCATTCGAACATAATAATATTGATATGCATCTTAAAGTCCATATTATAATATAGATTTTGCATAATCGGTTGTGCAAAGAACTTTTGTTATTGATTTACAAGGCCACACAAAAGCATTCCATTACATAATGCATATAGAGAGAACATTGTTTGTTGAGCATTTTAATTGTAATTAACTATTTACAATTTTATGAGATTGATATTTTAAAAACTTCGTTATCGTACGAACGCACCTCATTTGCTACGCTTCACGTGCAATTTCCAACTTGTTTATTTTAAGAAGTGGATGAAAAAGACAATAAAATAACACATATTTTACATAAAGAACCTAGTTGATCACAATGAGTTGCCTCGATATTTGCAATCCTATTTTCCAAACTCTTCGACTTTTCATGACTCTGTATATCATTCAAATATCAATTTAAAGATATATTTCAATTGGATATAAGACGCTTAATTCGACGCAGTAAACTGTTTGTTAATAGGATTATTATTTTTGAAGTTATAAGGATTTTCTTTTACACAATTCAGTACTACTTGAGTAATTATGGTGTATCTATATTATAAAGGCCAAACGTAACTGTGCGTAACGCATACGTCTTTTTGCGCATGGCAACACTTTCAAATTTTAAATGAATTTCGGTATCGCAATTTTTTCTACTAAAAGTTTTTTAACTTCTTAATGGCGCATATTTTCAATTTTTACACCATCGTGTAGGAAAAAAAAATTACTTTTAAATGAAATTTGTTTGAAAGCTGTATCTTAATTTGTTTTTGAAATATTAATTTTTTTGTAGCTTTTAATACCTCTTTTCTAATTGTAGCAACAGGAATACTCCATTTCTATATAAAGCAAAGGAAAAAAGGGAAAATATTGGGTGCTGTATCTTTATGTTGCCGTTTTCTCATTAAAAGGGAAAAAAATAGAAATTTAAATATCTTCTGTTATAAAACCCGGTGAATTTTGACTTCATTTACAAAATTTGATTTACACGTAAAAGAATATCAACAGTTTAATATCTTTCAGCTAATAGCATTGATACTTCAAGATTTGAATCAAAATTATCAAATTAAAATGCAAATTTTTTTGAAACGTGAATACAGATATGAAATGTACATTTGTAAATTTTGATATGGTGAAAATGATGCCGGGTTTAGAATTCACGGGAAAAAAAAATTCTATGATCGAGTCAAAGTTGAATAAATTTTGCTTTTTATTATTTTGGAATACTAGCAAAAGAACCTTAACTGATAACTTTATCATAACAACATATCTTTATTATTTTTTACTGCTTACATATACGATTAAAGTTTCATTTTAACAATTTCTACAAATGCGTTTTATAGAAATAATATTTTGTTAATTTGACGATAAATATCGTTTGTTTAAGAGTTAGACGTACCAATATGAAATGCATTTTTACTGTAACTAATTTTGTAGGTTTATTATAAGCTAATGAAACAGTTCCTTCTTAAACATTTTCTTTCGTCAAAATTTGACGGGTTCTACCTTGTTATATATTATGTCAAAATTGGTTCGTTAGTAGTACATTTATTATTACTATCTGTTGAAAATATTTAAATATATTTTCGAATTTTGTTTTGGAATAGCAATGCATTTTATAACTAGTTCCGCATATTTTATTTTCATATATTATGCATATCCATGATAGTTCAGTATTACGGCGGCCCTCCAACGACTTGGTTTATTATTTTAATCATAAATAAAAATTTTATTATTAATTCAAAATTTTTACCTTGGTGAAGGATGCTTGTTTCGGCGGATTTTCGTCGGCGACCCCTACCTAACAAGGAAGTCTCCATAAGGGAATACTCCGAAAAATCTGAAAAAATTACAGAATGTTCTCCTCGTGTGGATATGCATGTTTGTAAAAAAAATTTCGGCGGGACCCCTTTAGAATGTTCATAAAAAATAACAAACATTTCATTTATTTGGCAATTTATCACCAGTTGGCGGCGAAATAAAATTTCAAAAAATAATATTTTATGTCAAATACTTTTTAAGATAAAAATACTTCATGTTGCACTTGTATTTTAAAATAGTTATTTAAATTACTTTAGTTTTGTCAGTTTTAGTTTGTTTTAACGGTAATTTTATCATATATGAATATATACTGAAAATTAACTATCAGATATTATGAATAAAAAAAATAATTAAAATCGTTTCAATCTCAAAATTAAGAGAAAATGAACACTGTCGATTCCACTCTGTTGCTATGGAAACAAAAATATCTCTCCGATACTGAAATGTATTACTGCAGCATTCTTCAACTGGTCTTTATTTTGGAATGCGCTTAAATATATGAAAACATTTTTTATATGTTAAATTATTTTTACAGTGATAAAATTTAATAACTGCATTAACAAGCAGCATGTATGTAATGCAAAAAGCAAATATATGTATTAAACTCCTTAATTGTTTAAATTTAAATTAATAAATATATTTACACGCATTTTAATATCTATTTATAAAGAATTTTCAGTTGCATTAAAATTGTTTACTTTTGGCGAAGAAATGTGGTGCTCGCGCTTTCGTCTTTTCACGCCAAATATTCGAAAGTATTTTATTTTTTTACAAAGTTTCTACCTTGATTCCGCCGCTAATTATCACTGATCCTTTATTACATACATGAGTAGCTTAATTAGTATTGTTTTCCAAAAACATCTGACAAGGAAGGTCTCCACACGGGCATACTCAGAAAAATATGAAAAAATTACAGAATGTTCTTCTCATATAGTTATATATGTTTATAAAATTTTTTTTGGCGGAACCTCCTTATAACGTCCGTAAAAAAATAATAAAAATTTCGTTTATTTGGCGATTTATCTCCGGTTGGCGAAAAAACGAAATTTTGAAAAATACGCTTTTACGCATCGAATACTTTTTAAAGAAAAAACTTTCTATGTTCAATTTATTTAAATAAGTTTAGTTTAAGTAATTTTAGTTTTGCATTTTTATTTTACTTTAAGTGTAATTTTGTCATATACGTTTATATGTACTTATAACAAAATGAAATTAATATATTTTATCATTTAAAACACAATTTAAATTGATTAAAATTGTTCCAAATTGAAAAATACACTGTCAAAAATCTGCTGCATTTTGTTGCAACGCACTCCCTTGCTTGTATATAAAACGATTACTTGGCCGTGAAATGGAGCTTTCTCATTGGTTGGAATAGAGACATTATATACAAGCGGTGGAGTACGTTGCAACAAAATGCAGCAGATTTTTAACAGTGTATGACACGGTCAATTCATCGTGCTATGGAGCATTCTCATTGGTCAGAAGAGAGATATTCTATAAAAGTAGTGGAGTGACGTTGCAGTAAATGCTGCAGATTTTTAACAGTGAAGTCAAATAAAATCACTTTTCAGATTCGTTAAAATCGTCTGCTTTTGGCGAGGAAATGCACTGCTCGCCAAATCGCTTTCAGCTTTTCACGCCAATTATTCCAAACTATTTTACTTTTTTATATATCTAATAATGTAATTCTGCCGCTAATTTTCACTGATCCTTTATTACCTACATGAGTAGTTTAATTCATATTTTTTTCAAAGAATTCTGAGTATGTCCCCAATGGAGACCTTCCTTGTGAGTATCCCCAGTATGGAGACCTTCCTTGTAAGACCCCGAGCAATCCTTGTCCCTTGCGCGAAGTGCTGTCGCTGGTAGGCGACCACGGATGGCGCCAAAATTCCTTACTTACGACCCGAATACCTTGGATTCTAAATAGAAAAGGAAAAAAAAGTAAAATTGAAACCGGACAAATTTAACAGAAAAATTTGACAAATTAAAGATATTGAAAGACGGTTAGCGGGTGAGTGGGACTCTGAGACTACCGATTTCTCCTGCCTTCATCCCGAACATATACAGTCGACTCTCGTTAATTCGAACTCTTCGGGACCACAAGAAATGTTCGAACTATCCGAAGTTCGAATTAAGGAAAACATGATAAATATGGTACTATTACAAAGGAATCAATGGTATAGTATTTTTTAAACTTATTTCGTCTGTTATTATCAGAATACGACTTAATATTAAATTGGAATGTATAAATACATAAACTAATTGAAAGATTAGAAACAAGCACGATGGAAGAAAAATTTAAAGCGTCACTGATGGACAGACGTTGCACTAAAAAAGTGGATATCAAATACATTGGATTATATGTATACTCGTTCGGAACAATTTTCACAAAAATCAAAGAAAGAAAGTTATTCAAGTGATCTGAAATCCGTGAGAAAGAAAGGAAGAATGAAAAATCGGAATTCTCGTTAGTTCGAATTAAACGAAGGCGAGAGAAAATGAGTTCGAATGAATGAAATTTTTTAACGGTATTCTGCCATTGAAAATTTCGGGACTTTATGTTCAGTTCGAATTAAACGAAGATTCGAATTATCCGATTTCGAATTAACGAGAGTCGACTGTATTTCGGACGGCGGTTGGGAGTGGATGGGTGAGGGGAGTGACGATGCAGCAAATGGGTCAAATTTTTAAGAGTGAGTGTTTGTTTTTCGTAGGCTTTCATGTCGAGCCCACAAGTCAGATGTATGTTGTGTCAATTCTCATTTGTTTTGTTTTGCGTAGGAACAAGGAGCTGGATGTGTTGATTGGAGACACGGCCATCCTGAACTACTTTCGCGGGAACGATCCCGGATGCAACCTGCACCTCCTCGGGGATTCCATATTCGACGATGCCTACGCGATCGGAGTCAACAAGGGATTCCCGCTCACGGTAAACACGTCAACAGTCACTTCTTTTTACAGCTAAAAATTTAATCAATAATTATAGAACAAAACAATATACAGGGTGATTAATAAAACGTGGACAAAATGATATGAAAAATCAAGCATACAACAAGGATCAAAAATCACATAGGAACATAGGGCCGCAAACTATTTATTGAGTCACAAATACAGAGTGTTTCATTCTAGCTACACTCGGTTTGAAAGTAATAATTTCGAGGAAAATAAAAACATTGTAATGAAAATGCAACGATAGGTACCTTATTTTGTGTGAAATGTGATAACCTTACGATAAGATCTGTAAAAAAAATATTGATGATACCGCATAAACTCATTATGACAGTCCAAAATGTGAGGTGTCAAGTGCATATTGCCGGTGCGCATAATGCAACTGCTACCACTTTTCTTTGCTGTTATCATATTTAAAACAAAGGTGAGGATGTCTGTTAAATGTTTTATTAGGATGAGCGAAGCGAATCCTCTACTAGTCCACTCAAATTACATTTTGTCGTACGCTTTACAAAAAAACTATTCATTATTTTGACTTGAAATTAAACACAAAAATAAATTATGATCTGTAGGTCATAATCATTATTAATCAAATAAATAAAATGTATTTTCTTTATTCCGGCAAAATCGTTTGCGCTGATGACTCTACACATATTAAAAGAATTATGTTAAGATTTTTTTTTTTTTTGTAAAGTGGCAACAGATGTGTAAACAAATAAAATTAATTGTTAAATTCGTTATATAAAGAACTGTTTGAATTTCGAAGTTTGAAATTTGAACCAAATGAAACATATATTATTTTGGTACATGTAGTATTATTTTTAAATAATTTACCGTTTTATTTTAAACAATTTGCCGTTTTAAAGAATCTATGGAATATATTAGCTCTGTTATAAAAAATGCCATGAAAATGCACACTCACTGGTTGAAAAGTACGTGAATATAATATATCTTTAACTCTTCACTTTTTTAAAGGAGTTGCTCAAGAAAGCTTTAGTACATATATTCTATGGTATATCCTGTGTATTGAGCGGATACCCTCTGTTTCTCTTACAACTTCGCCACTGTATGATGGCGTAACGAACACCTGATACGAATTTGATGTTATGTGAATGTGACATTTTTATCATCATTATTGGCATTTAATCTTTTAGTTTGGCGGTACCTTTTTTTGGTCGACGGGGTAATACAGTACTACAAATAATCCTTCTATAGTAAAAAAAAACTAGCCTTAAAAGGAATGACTCCTGGAATGATGCTGATGTGGAAGATTTCCGGAACTAACAAATCCGGGTTGTCCACTCCTTCCATGAGTCGAATAGACCAGTCAGGAAAAGGCTCCGTCTATGCATCGCCGTATGGGTTACCATAAAGAAAGGAAAGGTTACCATCGCCAAGTTTGTCGCCAACTTGGCGATATATCGCCAAATTTGGCGACCAAAATTAGTTGTCAAAAGTGACGCCAACTTGGCGATAACTGTGATATTTCGCCAAGTTTTCAATTTCTTTACAACACCAGTCGTTTGATACATCATTTGAGAGGTTTGCAACTGATTATTCATATAATGGATGTCTTGTGTATTATCCCCCATTCTGCTCCCCAGGGGGGACAAATTTTTAATTTCTTTACAATACCAGTCGTGTTACACAAGATTTGAAAGGTCTGCAACTGCTTATTCATATTATGGATGTCTTATGTGTCACCCCCACACTCTGCTCTCCTCAGGGGGGGGGGGGTCACATTTTTAATTTCTTTACAACACGAGTTGTGTGACACATCATTTGAAAGGTCTGCAACTGCTTATTCATATTATGGATGTGTTGTGTGTCATCCCCCACTCTGCTCCTCAGGGGGGCACATTTTTAATATCTTTACAACACCAATTGTGTGATACATCATTTGAGATGTCTGCAACTGCTTATTCATATTATGGATATCTTGTGTGTAACCCCCCTTCTGCCCTCAGAGGGGGCACATTTTGTAATTTCTTTACAACACCGATTGTGTGACACATCATTTGAAAGGTCTGCAACTGTTTATTGATTTTATGGATGTCTTGTGTGTCACCCCCACTCTGCCCCCCAGCTGGGCACATTTTTAATTTCTTTAGAACACCAGTCGTGTGACACATCATTTGAAAGGTCTGCAACTGCTTATTCATACCATGGGGTATTGGCGAACTCAGCAAGCACGGGTAGCCAATAATTTGGAATCGCGAAGCGATTACGCAGGGGGTTGGCGAGCATAGCGAGCAGGGGGGCGGGGCCCCCCTAGTATTTAAAAAAAAATATTGTTAGTTTCAAATAGTTATTTAATGAAATAATGCTCGCGAATCCAAACAAAGCATGGCTTTTGCTAGTTATTATATACTTCAGTTTTCTGACATTTATTACCGTTCAACTCTAATTGAGTTAGTATGAAACACCCTGTATTTGTGACTCAGTAAGTGGTTTGCGGCCCTATGTTCCTACGTGATTTTTGAACCTTGTTATATGCTTCATTTGTCATATCAATTTGTCCACGTTTTTTTGAATCACCCTGTATATCATTTAAAAAATAAAAGAAAATAGTCAGTTTATTAAGGAATAAGTAACAATTGCTGGGTTATCATGTGAGGCATATATCTGCCTTTTTGTTGCAATTGTGCCAATGTGGTGCGTATAGGACATCTGCGCCTAATTATTTAGCGGAATATTCTAATTTGAAAAAAAAAAATGAGCAATTAAAATAAATAACGAATACAAACAACTTGATGGAATGCTTAGTACGCATTAAAGAGAGACCAAACTGGTCGCCAAGGGCAGCTAGTATACATTAAACTCTCGCATTAAGTTTAAATTCATTAAATACAATTTACACGCGTTCTAAAAATCTATTAACAAACAATTTTCAGTTACATAAAATCGTTTGCCTTTGGCGTGGAAAAATGCTGCTCGCCGAGTTGCGTGACACTTTCGTCTTTTCAAGCCAAACATTCCAAAGTATTTTTCTTTCAAACTTAATTTACAGTAATTCCGACTGGTCTTTTATTACATACATAAGTAGTTTAATTGTTTTTAGGTGCGTTCGTAATTATGTAAATACGTAGCACCTATTGTTGTCGCTCAGTCCGTCCGTCTGTCTGTCCGTCTGTCCGCATATAACAACGCAAAAACTACCCAACCGAATCGTTTGACATTTAAAATACATAATTATAACATAATTTTGTCGAGTCATTTCAAAATTTATGAAAATCGGATGCATAGATCAATTACAGGGACAATCAAAAGGATTCCGTTACATTACGGTCAATGGAGAAAAAGTTTCAATTACATTTTAATGATGTTACACTCATTCGAACATAATAGAATTGGCATGAAGCTATGAAATATATACTAAAATATGCATTCTGTACAATCTGGGATGCAAGGAATTTTTATTATTAAATTACAGGGCCACACAAAAGTATTCCACTATATAATGATATATGGGGAAACATGGTTTGGTGCGTTCGTAATTATGTAAATACTTAGCACCTATTGTTGTCGCTCAGTCCGTCCGTCTGTCCGTGTGTCTATCCGTCTGTCTGTCTGTCCGCTGTTCGCATATAACAACGCAAAAACTATCCATCCGAATCGTTTGAAATTTAAAATACATAATTATAACAAAATTTGGTCGAGTCATTTCAAATTTTATGAAAATCGGATGGGTAGATCAATTACAGGGACATTCAAAAGGATTCCATTACATTACGGCCAATAGGAAAAAAGTTTTAAATGCATTTTAATCGTTTGAAATTTAAAACATATAATTATTGCGTAATTTTGTCGAGTCATTTCAAATGTTATGAAAATCGGATGCATAGATCAATTACAGGGACAATCAAAAGGATTCCGTTACATTACGGTCAATGGAGAAAAAGTTTCAAATGCATTTTAATGATGTTACACTAATTCGAACATAATACAATTGGCATGAATCTATGAAATATATACAAAAATATGCATTCTGTACAATCTGTGATGCAAAGAATTTTTATCATTAAATTACAGGGCCGCACAAAAGTATTCCACTACATAATGCTATACGGGGAAACATGGTTTGGTACGTGTTTTAAATATATTCAACTATTTCACATTTTATGAATAAGTTATATACGTTGCTGAGGTGTAATAAAAATTCCTTCCTGCATATTTACAGAAACGTAAAGATTTCGACTACTATACTGCATCCGGAGTACGCTCTACTATATCAGTAAGATCTGAATATTTTTAAAACTTCGTTATCGTACGAACGCACCTCATTTGCTACGTTCACGTGCAATTTCCAACTTGTTTTTTTTTTAAGTATTCTGAGTATGCTTACTATGGAGACCTTCTTTGTTAGTACTACATTAAATTACTAGCTGACTCGGCTAGTGTTGCCCGGGATCGTATGCAAAGTGATTGGTCAATAACAAGTTGACGAAGTTGTAACTGTTATTGTCGAACAAGAAAAGAAAAATATGCGGGGTACCATCAGAACTCGAACAGTATCTCAGCAGTGTAAAATTGATCTGTACTATATTTTTTGCCATTTAATCATTCAACAATTACATTAATACACTTTTGGCACGCCAAAATTGCCCCTAGTGGTAATTTTTTTCTTGGGGAGGGGGGGCAGCAAAGCATGATTTCGTAAGGTGAGAGTCATAGCAAAGCAGTCGGTCTGAGAATGATGAACATTCCCAGCCTTTCCTTTGTAGCCATTACTCATGATCACTACACAGAACTGATTTTATGCAAATTAATGCATTTTAGTCGTTAAACAACGCTAAAATTGTCCCTAATGGCGATTTTTTTATTTTTGTTATTTTCTTTAATTTTTTTTTTTTTTTTTAAGAATTCGAAATCCCATGTTCACTATGTATGCTGATGAAATTTGGTTATGTTTAGCCCACAACTTTACTCGCTAGAGGGCTTTGAAAACTTCACTTTAATTACTAACAACCCTGTATTTCACATACTCAAAATAGCTCCGATCTCAAAACTGAAATACACATATGCTCATTTTTGATTCCATGGTTATGTTCAAATATAAATCGCTAAAAACTTGTCTCCTGAATTTACAAATTCAACTAAAAACAAACTGGCACTTATTTCTTGCTCAAAATTAGTAACAATGAACATTTAATTTGTTATTTATTAAGAGAAATAGCAAAATTATAAAGAAAAATACCCAAATCGAACATTTTTAATGACATGTACAAGTAAGAGCGTTATTTACAAGTATACTTTAAAATTATTTTAAAATACTGTGCATGCCGCCATCTATGACATAAACCCATACTGGGGTACAAAATTATCATTTCTTTGGATTTGATACCATGTGATGTTTCGAAATTGAGAATTCAATGTGTTCATTTTTGATCCGAACATACTCAATTCGATATGCGTACATCGACTTGCTCATTTTTGAGTACTACAGTCCAACCCTGTTATAAGGAACTTCAAGGGATCAACATTTTTGTTCGCTATATCTGAACCGCTAAAAAATGTTAGAGTTTAAAACTATGTATATAATTACTTGATACCTATATGTTCAAGTAATGATGTATTAAGAAAAAAAGATATGATCATTATATATGATCTATTAGATACTAGCAGGCTATGTCCGCTGCGCTGGTCCATATTTCCAAACGAACCTTGACTCAAACAAAATGTTGATTTAAAATTTTTATTTTAAAGCAGTATAGACCATCCGGGAATGTCCTTCCGCATTGCTGAAAACAAAGCCAACGCCAAGTGCGATATTGTACTATTGTATTCCTTGAGAAAATTTGGACATTCAAGCACCATATCTTTTATTTTATCAATTATAGTAGAGTTTCGTATGAAAATGAGACCGTTATGACAACAGGAATCAAAATCCTCTCGAGTAATCAAACTATTACATTAGAGGGCATTCCAATGATTATGAGATTGATTATCAAACTCTATTAACTTTTGGATCGTACATTATCATTTCTTGGTTCTTAAACTCCCGAATCTGAACTTGCACTATGTGTATATCTGGTAGCCTAAATACAATCTCATTACAGGTTGCATTACATTTTTTAATAACCGTCCTCTTCTGGCAATTCTACTACAGTTTTCTATCTACCTTGGTCTGTTCCAGCAAAGTACATAGCAAAAAATGTAAAAAAGAGTGTTTAACTTATATATTTATTAGAACTATGAAGCATAAAAGGTGTGTTTTAAAGCTGAATTATTTGGGTAAAATTAAAATTACATCAGTTTCACTGCCTCTTCATTTTTTTAAACCAGTTGCAAACATGTAGCTGTTAAATCGGGAATATCTTGATGCTAAATTTTGTAGAAAAATAAACCTTCAGCTTGTAATCAATTCCATTATGATTTTTGGCTTCAAACATTAGTATTGCTTATAACGATTTGTTGCAAATGTATCAGACTTATTTCGTGTTTATTGTCAAATGAAAGTGAAGTTTACAATAAACTATTATTGGCATTTAATCTTCTATCTTGGCGATAATTTTTTTCTTTTGTTCGACGGGGTAATGAAGTAGTATTTAATATTTAATTTTTGATAAAATTCTGTTGATAGGGCTTAATGTTAATTAAAACTGCAGCATAAACATCAAAAACAAAATTTTCTACTGTCGGTATTTCATGTATAGTTTTCTTTTAGCCAATTTTAAAGTATTTTTTTTTTTTTTTATCCTGAATGATTGATAAATTAATTGCAAATATTTTTTTAAAATTCTATATCATTGTTATTCCGAAGATTTTTCCTGCACATTGCAGATATTGCTTTTTTAGTGATAGTAAAATAACTGCAGATGAAAAATACATAATAAGGCTAAAACACAGAATTAACGACAGCTTGGCGAATGCCTCTACGGAGACTTGAAAAGTACGCCATTTCTGTCAACTTAAATATCCAGATAGAATTTTAACAAATAATAGGTATTACATTATTATTCCATAGATCAATTTCGCCAAATTATACATATTGCAAAACGATTCACCATATTATACAAACGGATGTAACTTTTATTTTAAATAACCAAAGAATCAATAAATTACTAAAATATTAATAGAAATACAAATAAAACGTCGAATTAAAAAATAGTTGATAACGTAACAAACGCATGTAACATGTTTAATGTCAAATGAATGTGACATTTACGATCATCCATTATTGACATTTAATCTTATATTTTGGCGGCAATTTTTTGGTCGATGGGATAATCAAGTTGTACCAAATAATATATAACTAATAATATAGCCAATAATATTTTGGTCAGGTGTGATGTATGGATCACGTTGGCGCGATTGCAACAAAATTGTGATTTTATGGATTGCGTGGTAATCTGGTTATTGTTGTTTATTTACTAATAAACCGTTTCTTTACTTTTCTTTATTGTTTTGTTCTATAATTATTAATTAAACTTCACTTATTTATTATTTTTTCCTTTTTAAAATAATAGAAAATAATTAAAAATAATGTAATATGTAACTGGTATTTGAAAACGTAGTGTTTGCCAAACTAATGTCAAACTAAAAAAAAAAAAAAAAAAAAAAAAAAAAAACCTTTGCGCCAAGGTGATGCGTATTCGCGTTTGTAATGACCGAAAGGTGGCGTTGTATAGACCTGACTGATAATCGTTTGTTTACGTAATGCTGTTTGTTCCATGCAGCTGGAGCAAGCGAATCATGCAAGCATTGTGTTGCTGTCATGTTATTTTGCCATGAGTAAGTCAAATGTACTTTTTTATATTATAGATCTAAACTTTGTGTATAAAATTTTGATAATTTTAATACAAAGAACCCAACGTTGCATGCGTTATAGGACTGTTTATTTATTTATTTATTTATTGTAGAACTGTTTATTTATCGGCCTTTTAAACACTGATTTCAGCGGAAGATATCAGTTCTATTTCGTTTCAGACTTTGTCCGCGAGAGGGCGTCTATTTCATTTCAAACGCGAATATAAAAATGGAAAAATGTTTATAATAATGTAAACAAAAAAAAGTAAACGAATAATCAAAAAATCTTGGTGTTATTTTTAAAAATAACACCAAGCAGTCGTTAATTCTGTAGTTGCATCAATAGTAAATTTTCTGTTCTTCGTTTGTTTCAAAATAAAAAACCATAAATTTAATAATCTCAAATAAAATAATCTGACAAATTTTCTATGATCTCGTTGATGATCTAGAAGTCTCCTTAATACATACACAAAACGGCAAAGATGTCATAAGCGCCGATTTTGGCGCGATAATTTTTTATGCTAATTTGGCGGAAACATTGTTTTCGAATACCAGTTACATGTGTATATTTAAATTATTTTCTATTATTTAAATAGTAATAAAAATTAATGAAAAAAGTTTAATTAATAAGTATATAACAAAACAATTTATACAATTTATAAAGTAAATAAACATTTTATTTATATATAGATATATAAAATAGTCGGGTATAAATAAATGTATAAAATAGTCGGGTTAATATGTCAGACAAAATAATGCCAATTTAAAGTCTATTAATTACCTCGGTAATATATAATATCTGTGCCAATAAAACTAATAATATAGTAAATATGCTATTTGGCGGTGCTCAATTATCGATGATTAGTCCAATATCATTTTAAATATTATCTAACACAGGAAAAATATGAAGAAAATTGAAGAAGAAATGGCTAATTAAAACAGACTTGTAAACTATTTTGGCACAAATGCCATATAAGCACCACATTTGTGCATTTTGTTTCTTTTTTACGCCAATTTAGCGAAAACTTCGTTTTTAAATATCAGTTACATATATATTTTTAATTGTTTTCTATTATTTTAAAAAAGAAGTAAAAATAAATAAATAATGTTTTGTTAATAATCATATATATTATAAAGCAGAAGTTCTGAAACTTCCAAACGGGTGTTTTCAAAAACTACCCGATGGATCTTTTTGCAGATTATATCATTCGATAGGAAATATTTTTGCGGAGGTTTATGATACAAATATACAGGGATAACTCTGATTTTTCGTACTAAATTTCGTATTTTTCGGTTATTTTTGACGAAAGGGTTGCCAGTACTTATTTTTTGGCGAAAATTACCATTACTAAAGAAATTAAAAAGGATATATCTGTTAGAAATATTACAAACATCTTGCAAATAAAGGCAAAAAATATTTACTGATAATAAAATAACTATTGATAACAAAAATAATAATAATAATAATAATAAAGAAAAACCATTTAATGAGACATTATATCATAAAAAAAAATATTTATCTTAAAAATAAAAGAAATATTTGTAACGCTTAAAAAATAACGTGAATTATTACATTTGATGCAACATTTGGCGACTTATCCTTGCGTTAGAATAAAAAAAAATAACTTGAAAATTTGATTAAATGAATTTTGAACGCTATTTATTTTCCTTTCTATTATTTCCTTTCTCTTTTTTTATCAAATTTCGATAGTATATAACTTACTCCAGAGAAAGGCAGATCTAATTATAAAAGTAATTGTAAGTTATATATTTGTTTCTTTGAGGGTTTTTTTTTTTTTTTTTTTTTTTTGACAAAGAATTAAGCCAAAAATGCATATGTCTGATATTAGGTCGCAATAATGTTGTTTTTTCCAAGTGAAGATAATTTTTGGAGTATATTTTAATATTCAATTGTAAATTTAATAAACATAAGTTAATATTTTAAAAATTGTAATCAAATATTTAAATTTTAGCTTCAGTGTGAAATTCTGCCACACACATATATGCTGTAAAATAATGTCATTCTTTTTCAAAAGTTTTTCACCGTAATTTTGAAAATTGTAATCAACAAACAACCTTTTTTGCGCCATTTTGTCAAATTTTCTTCCAGGGAAAATTAGTTTCAAAATTTACAAACTGAACAAGGAAATCTATGCAATTTAAATGAAATTTATGCAATTTCGCGTTATTACTATCGATAAATTCAACATTTTGAAATAAACATTGCCTGCTGAAAAAAATGGCACAGATGTCATATATGCACCACATTGGCGCGATTGCAACAAAACGTCGATTTTATGTTCATATGGTAGCTCGGCTATTGTATATTTATTCATAAACTATTTACTCTTATTTATTTTTTTTTAAATGATGTAAATTGTTTTATTTTATAATTTTTAACAAAACATTATTTATTTATTTTTATTTCCTTTTTAAAATAATAGAAAACAATTAATATATATGTAATTGATATTTTAAAATGAAGTTTTCACCAAATTTGTGTGAAAAAAGAAAAAAAAAGTCCTTCCGGCAATGCCGGGAGGAAGAGGTAGCTTTCATATACTTATATATTTATTTATTTATTTTAAAGTAAGTTACATTGTTCAAAAATACTAAGCTCAAATTAGTGGAAATAATCTTATAAAATTAGTGATTTTATAAGATTGAAGACTAGTTTTTGTCAAGACTGCATATTAATAGGAATTTTTAGAAATTAGTCATCTTTTATTCAACCTGGTTTTATTTTAAGCGATTTAGAGAGTCACCAAATTCCACGATATCATCAAGTGTATGCCATTTTAAAGCAACATTGTGGATCATTCAAATCAGACCGTTTCAAAATGTCAGCCATAAGCAAAATTCAAAGTGCTATAACTCAATCATTTTTTAAAATATAGACAAAATGAAAAGTGTTCTGAAATCGTTGTTTTAAGTTCTAACACGTAAAAGAAAAATATTTTTCAATTTTTAGGTAGCTTTCATTACAAAAAGTAAAAAGCTACCTATTGCAGCCGTCCGGAGGAAAGCACTTCCGGAAAATTTTGGTATATTTTCACCGATCATGACCCCCAGACCCCAAAACCACCCTCCGTTCAAATGTTGACATATATATATATATATATATATATATATATATATAACCATATATATATATATATATCTGATTTTTGTCATGCGATAACTAACGTATTTATGAACCGATTTGAATGAAACTTGGTATGTACATAGTACATACAAATGCCTCGACCGAGTTCGTTGGTCAGCATCATCCGCCATTTTGTTTTTAATGGCGGTCATTTTAAATTTTTTAAAAAATTTAAAATTTAAAATTAAATGCGAAGAAATTAAAAGTTGAAAAATATTTTCCTTTTACGTGTTAGAACTTAAAACAAAGATTCCAGAACACTTTTTATTTTGTCTATATCTTAAAAAATGATTGAATTATAGAACTTTGAATTTTTCTTATGGCTGACATTTTGAAACGATCTGATTTTTGTCACGTGATAACACGCGTATTTATGAACCGATTTCAATGAAACTTGGTATGTACATAGTACATACAAATGTCTCGACCGAGTTCGTTGGCCAGCATCATCCGCCATCTTGTTTCAAAATGGTGGCCATTTTAAATTTTTTAAAAATTTAAAAATTTAAAATTAAATGCAAAAAAATCAAAATTTGAAAAATATTTTTCTTTTACGTGTTAGAACTTAAAACAACGATTCCAGAACACTTTTTATTTTGTCTATATCTTACAAAATGATTGAGTTATAGCACTTTGAATTTTTCTTATGTCTGACATTTTGAAACGATTTGATTTTTGTCACGTGATAACACGCGTATTTATGAACCGATTTCAATGAAACTTGGGATGTTCATAGTACATGCAAATGTCTCGACCGAGTTCGTTGGCCAGCACCATCCATCATTTTGTTTCAAAATGGTGGCCATTTTAAATTTTTTAAAAAAATTAAAATTTAAAATTAAGTGCGAAAAAATTAAAAATTGAAAAATATTTTTCTTTTACGTGTTAGAACTTAAAACAACGATTCCAGAACACTTTTTATTTTGTCTATATCTTAAAAAATGACTGAGTTATAGCACTTTGAATTTTGCTTATGGCTGACATTTTGAAACGGTCTGATCTGAACGATCCACAATGTTGCTTTAAAATGGCATACACTTTATGATATCGTGGAATTTGGTGACTCTCTAAATCGCTTAAAATAAAACCAGGTTGAATAAAAGATGACTAATTTCTAAAAATTCCTATTAATATACAGTCTTGACAAAAACTAGTTTCAATCTTATAAAATCACTAATTTTATAAGATTATTTCCACTAATTTGAGCTTAGTATTTTTGAACAATGTAACTTACCTTAAAATAAATAAATAAATATATAAGTATATGAAAGCTACCTCTTCCTCCCGGCATTGCCGGAAGGACTTTTAATTTTTTTGCATTTAATTTTAAATTTTTAAATTTTTAAAAAAATTAAAATGGCCACCATTTTGAAACAAAATGGTGGATGATGCTGGCCAACGAACTCGGTCGAGACATTTGTATGTACTACGTACATACCAAGTTTCATTGAAATCGGTTCATAAATACGCGTGTTATCACATGACAAAAATCAGATCGTTTCAAAATGTCAGCCATAAGAAAAATTCAAAGTGCTATAACTCAATCATTTTGTAAGATATAGACAAAATAAAAAGTGTTCTGGAATTGTTGTTTTAAATTCTAACACGTAAAAGAAAAATATTTTTAAAGTTTTGATTTTTTCGCATTTAATTTTAAATTTTAAATTTTAAAAAAAATTAAAATGGCCACCATTTTGAAACAAAATGGTGGATGATGCTGGCCAACGAACTCGGTCGAGACATTTGTATGTACTACGTACATACCAAGTTTCATTGAAATCGGTTCATAAATACGCGTGTTATCACGTGACAAAAATCAGATCGTTTCAAAATGTCAGCCATAAGAAAAATTCAAAGTGCTATAACTCAATCATTTTGTAAGATATAAACAAAATAAAAAGTGTTCTGGAATTGTTGTTTTAAATTCTAACACGTAAAAGAAAAATATTTTTCAAGTTTTGATTTTTTCTCATTTAATTTTAAATTTTAAATTTTTTTAAAAATTCAAAATGGCCACCATTTTGAAACAAAATGGCCGATGATGCTGGCCAACGAACTCGGTCGAGACATTTGTAAGTACTATGTACATACCAAGTTTCATTGGAATCGGTTCATAAATACGCGTGTTATCACGTGACAAAAATCAGATCGTTTCAAAATGTCAGCCATAAGAAAAATTCAAAGTGCTATAACTCAATCATTTTTTAAGATATAGACAAAATAAAAAGTGTTCTGGAATCTTTGTTTTAAGTTCTAATACGTAAAAGAAAAATATTTTTCAACTTTTAATTTTTTCGCATATAATTTTAAATTTTAAATTTTTTTAAAAATTTAAAATGGCCGCCATTTTGAAACAAAATGGCGGATGATGCTGACCAACGAACTCGGTCGAGACATTTGTATGTACTATATACATACCAAGTTTCATTCAAATCGGTTCATAAATACGTTAGTTATCGCGTGACAAAAATCAGATATATATATATATATATATATATATGGTTATATATATATATATATATATATGTCAACATTTGAACGGAGGGTGGTTTTGGGGTCTGGGGGTCATGATCGGTGAAAATATACCAAAATTTTCCGGAAGTGCTTTCCTCCGGACGGCTGCAATAGGTAGCTTTTTACTTTTTGTAATGAAAGCTACCTAAAATGCACAAATGTGGTACATATATGGCATATGTGCCAAAATATTTTACAAATCAAATTTTACATTTAATTAGCCATTTCTTCTTTAATTTTCTTCATATTTTTCCTGCGTTAGATAATATTTAAAATGATATTGGACTAATCTTCGATAATTGAACACCGCCAAGTAGCATATGTACTATATTATTGAAAGTTTTACTGGCACAGATATTATATATCACTGAGGTAAGTAATAGACTTTAAATTGGCATTATTTTGTCTGACATATTAACCCGACTATTAATATTTATTTATAAATAAAATGTTTATTTACTTTATAAATTGTATAAATTGTTTTGTTATATACTTATTAATTAAACTTTTTTCATCAATTTTTATTACTATTTAAATAATATAAAATAATTTAAATATACACATGTAACTGGTATTCGAAAACAATGTTTACGCCAAATTAGCATAAAAAATTATCGCGCCAAACTTGGCGCATATGACATCTTTGCCGTTTTGTTTATGTATTAAGGAGACTTCTAGATCATCAACGATGTTATAGAAAATTTGTCAGATTATTTTATTTGAGATTATTAAATTTATGGTTTTTTATTATGAAACAAACGAAGAAAAGAAATTTTACTATGGATGCAACTACAGAATTAACGACTGCTTGGTGTTTTTTTTTTTTTTTAAATCGAAAAGGCAATTTTTTAATTATTTGTTTACTTTTTTTGTTTACATTATTATAATCATTTTTTCCATTTTTATATACGCATCACCTTAGCGCGTTTTTTTTTTTTTTTTTTTTTTTTTTTTTTTTTTTTTTTTAAATCTGACACCAGTTTGGCAAACACTAAGTTTTCAAATACCAGTTACATATTATATTATTTTCAATTATTTTCTATTATTTTAAAAAGGAAACAATAATAAATAAGTGAAATTTAATTAATAACTATAGAACAAAATAGTAAAGAAAAGTAAAGAAACAGTTTATTAGTAAATAAACAACAATAACCAGATTATGACGCAATCCATAAAATCACAATTTTGTTGCAATCGCGCCAACGTGATACATACATGACACCTGGCCAAAATATTATTGGCTATATTATTATTTATATATTTTTATATTATCTGGTACTACTTAATTATCCCATCGACCAAAAAACTGCTGCATTTAAAATATAAGATTAAATGTCAATAATGGATTATCGTAAATGTCACATTCATTTGACATTAAACATGTTATATGCGTTTGTTACGTTATCAACTATTTTTTGATTCGACGTTTTATTTGTATTTCCATAAATATTTTAGTAATTTATTGATTCTTTTGTTATTTAAAATAAAAGTTTTATCCGTTTGTATAATATGGTGAATCGTTTTGCAATATGTATAATTTGGCGAAATTGATCCATGGAATAATAAAGTAGTACCTATTATTTGTTAAAATTCTATCTGGATATTTAAGTTGACAGAACTCGCGTACTTTTCAAGTCTCCGTAGAGGCATTCGCCAAGCTGTCGTTAATTCTGGGTTTTAGCCTTATGTATTTTTCATCTGCAGTTATTTTACTATCACTAAAAAAGGAATATTTTCAATGCGCAGGAAAAATCTTCGGAATAACAATGATATCGAATTAAATATATATATATATATATAGGATGGACGAGTCCTTACTGTGAATAAAAACTATTCTCTGACAGTCACATACATTTATTATCAGACGAACAGGACAAAAACACACAAACAAAAAATAAACAGATTAAATCGTCTTCACTTTTCAAAATACTACTTTAAAAATCACATAATTCGTCGTAAAATCTATCGTCATTTTTACTCTTCGAAATGTCAGTCTTAGTTTTTAATTAACGTCGTTCATCGTTGTCGCAAAACATTCTATTTACGTCTTCTTCATTCTTTCACTCTTCGCCACACAGCTTGGAAGCTTCGCGTTTCTTAATTAATCTCGTGCCGGCGTTTCGGAGAGTCCGATGCAGGTGCGACAGAAAGGGAGTGTAGCCCATGCATGCGAGAGTATATCCCACATGCGGCCGTCCTGACATCTGGAGCTGCCGCAGCGACATGTGATCTTATAGGATCTGAAAAGAAACAAAAACAAAAAAAAGTAACTGTTCTTAGGAAAAAAAATAGAGTTCGTTTGCACACTAGAAAGGTCAGTCGTCTTTCTTCTGAAATGGTGTAACATCGTAGGAAAATGTTCTTTAAAATCGCTGACTGTTAAAATGATCAGACATACACATTAAAGATAAGGGGAAAAAATAATGTTTCAGTTATCGTCATGCCAAGGCTTCATGTATTCAGCACACGAACTAGTACTGATCGGTCCTTCAGTTGATGAGATTTTCTCTACGTCGTAGGTGTCGTTAGACTTCACTTTGGTTACTTTATATGGACCTAGGAATTTAGACTTCAATTTTAACCCTGGTCCTTGTTGGGTTCTTTTAATTGCTACGAGGTCTCCAAGGTTATATTTCCGGGGTTTCTTACGTCTTAAATTATAATGCTCGCGATTTTCTTGTTGGATTTCCAGAATATTCTTCTTAGCTTCTTTTCGGAGTTCTTCTCTATCTTTCATGAATTGTTCTTCGACTGCACTGTTCAGGAGTTCAATAATTTGTAAATCTTCTTTCTGTTTCATTTTTGTACCAAATAGTATTTCAAACGGTGTTCTCTTAATGCTTCGTTGGTAAGTTGAATTAATAACTTGTTGAACTTTAGGAACATATTTAAACCATTTGGTCGGTTCGTCTTTGGACATTTTAGAGATTACTGAAATTATGATGGAATTAAGTCGCTCCACTTGACCATTAGCACGGGGAAGGCCTGTTGTAATTGTCTCGTGTTTTATATTTTCATTTTGGCAATAATCAGCAAATTCTTTACTTGTAAATGCAGGACCTTTATCGCTAATAATTTTGGAAGGGTTGCCAAAAGTATAACTTTGTTGTTGCAGTTTCGAAATGACTTCGGCAGAAGAAGTAGTTTTACAGGGATATAGCCACACGAATTTGGTAAATGAATCTATTAAAGACAAAATATGTTTATAGTTTTTGTTAGTTGATTCGAGAGGGCCTAGATGATCAATGTGGTAAGTTTGGAGGGGAGTCTCCTCTTTGTGTAAGGGATGTAACTCACCTTCTTGTTTTCCACGTTTTCGATTATATAAAAGGCATGTTACACAATTTGCTATAACTTTATCAATCTTATTTGCCATATTAGGGATAAAAAATTCTTCATTAAGGAGTTCTTCACAACGTTTGCGTCCGAAGTGTCCTTTGTCATGAACGTGTTTAATGACGTTTAGCTGCATTTCATCCGGCACAACTACTAGATCGTAACCTTTATGATTTTTATAAAGAACGTTATTTTTGAGGAAATAATTGTCATATGGCTTTGTTTTCAAAATTTCTTTGATGGCCTGTATATGTTCATCGGTGTTCTGTGATTGTATGATTTTGGAAGTAAAACTGTCTTGAATGGTCATACATACGGGATTTCTGCTTAAAGCGTCGACGTGGCGCATACGTGTACCTTGTCTGTGTTCGATTGTATAGTTATAATCAGCTAACATTAAAGCCCATCGAGCTATCTTGGTGCAAAGATCTTTTTTATTCATAGTTAGGGCAAATGCATTGCAATCTGTGACTATCTTGAAAGGAATACCTAAAATATAAACACGAAATTTTTTAAGAGCCTCGATGACAGCCAAAACTTCTAGTTCATAACTCGAATATTTACGCTCAGCATCTGTGGTTTTTTTGCTCATAAAGTAGACAGGGTGAAATTGATTATCAATAGAAGACTTTTGAAGGAGGGCTACTCCGTAACCATCAATAGAAGCATCGCAATGAACTTCTGTTTCATTACTAGGATTATAAATGCTTAAAACAGGACCTGAAGCAAGAATGTGTTTCAACTGATTAAATGCATTTCGCTGTTGGTCACCGAAGTGAAATTTAGTGTCCTTTCTAAGGAGATCTGTTAAGGGTTTAGCTATTAAAGAATAATCTTGAATAAATTTACGAAAATATGAGGTTAATCCGACAAATGAATGTACATCTTTTACACTTTTAGGTTCCGGAAAATTGAGAACAGCTTTAGTTTTGGAGGGAGATGGATGTAGTTGACCATTTTTAATGTGGTAACCCAGAAAATCAATTTCTCGCTGTAAAAAGTGGCATTTTTTTAGATTCAGTTCCAAACCATATTCTGATGCAGTTGTAAGAACGCGTTGTAATTTCTGGAGTCCTTCGGCTTCGTCTTCAGACGGTATTATAAAATCATCCATGTACACGATAAGTACTTTTTCATTAATGAGATCGCGAAAAACATTATAGATATATCTCTGAAAAACTAAAGGAGCATCGCTAAGGCCATAATTCATGTATAGAAATTCAAATTGACCAGAATGTGTTACAAAAGAAGTGTATTTTCGGCTATTTTCTTCTACTTCGACATGAAAAAATGCATTTTTAAGATCAAGAGTTGTAAATACTTTTGCAGAGTGCAACTGATCAATAATGTCATCGATTACTGGGAGAGGAAAACGTTGTTTATGTGTTTTAGCATTTAGCTTCCTATAGTCAACACACAATCTATATGAACCATCTTTCTTTTTTACGAGGACAATAGGTGATGAAAAATTACTGGTGCTTTTTCGGGTAATTCCCTTTTCAAGCCATTCAGAAATTTGTTTTTCGACAAATTCCTTCTCTATAAGAGCTAGGCGTCTGGGAGGACAAGTAACAGGAATTTCGTCTTTCAGATGAATTGATAATTTTACATCGGTAGTCTTTACTTTTCGGGGGGAATAATTTTGAATAAGTTCCGTAATTTTTGAACGTATAGTTTTATCGGTAATATGAGATAAATCAAGATTACTATCTTCTAATACTTGAGCAACATTAATCAGAAAATTATTTGACATATTTTCATTTTGCTTGATTTTTTGCATCGAAATATTATTTTGAGAAACTGTTAAAATACTTTGCTGTATAACATCTGTACCAATAATAAAATCAAAAGATATGGAATAATCTGGTACTACATAAACATTAGTGGTGTAATTAAAATCATCTATAGTAATATCCGTAGAGAAAAAACCCAGGGGTTTGATCATAGTATTTCCTAATCCAGTTAATGTGATTGTTGAATGTTCGAGGTTCGAAACCGTTGGGAGTTTGCGATAAATACTTTCTTTTAACAGACTTCTTTCACTTCCCGTATCGATCAAAGAAAGAACATTTACTGACGAAATAATTACTTGTTTGGTCATAAAAGTATTCGACGTAATGGTGGAAATATTGGATGGTTCAGGCTTATTTCTAGATTTCCTTGGTTGATCACATTGAGCCGACTTATGGCCAAAATTCGAACAATTAAAGCAGCGAGGGCCTTTGCCTTTATGCCTACATTGGCTACTTTTATGGTTGGCTAAACCACAATTAAAGCAGAGAAGATCAGGTTTTGGACGAAAAGATTTCTCTTTTAATGGCATTTCTGGTTTAGATTTACGAAATTTAGTGTTCTCATAGTCATGCCGAATTTTATCATAAATTTTGAGCTTTTGTTTAAATTCTACTATAGATTGGCAGCCATATAATATTGATTTTCTAAAAACAGGGTCGGGTATACCGTTAATAATATACTGCATCAGTGCTGAATCTTCGATGTTACCGCGCGAACATAATTGTTTCATTACGAGAAAATATTCTTCAAGAGATTCATTTTCTTGTAATTTTCGTTTATTTAACATGTCATGTAACTCAGCAGAATTATAAGTAATGCCAAATTCAGAAATTAAGAGTTGTTTAAGTTTTTCGTACGAGTTAATGTGAAATTCTGTTTGTACTAACAGCTGGGCTTTTCCTCGTAAGGATCGTTTAGCAAATACAAATTTATGAAATTCTGATAAATTGAGCATGCTAGCGACATCGTCAAAATTACTTAACCAAATATTTATATCTTGAAAAGAACTACCATCAAAAGGCGGTATAACACTTTCAACATCATTAAAATTAATAGTAGATGGCAAAAAACTTTGAACTGGAAATTGCTTGTTTTTATCAAAATTTGATGATTCGGTATTACTTGCAGTGTCCTTATTCAATGTGGTATTATGTGAAGACATTTCAGGTTCCGAATCGGTATCACTTTCGTTTTGAATAATGTTAGCTTGCAGTGAATTTAAGTCTGAAAGATATGTCACTAATCTGGTTGCAAGTTCAGTTAAAGAACCGTCATTTGAGATACACAGTAAATTACAAATTGTGATTAAATCATTTAAAGAAAAATCTGCCTGAACTTTCGTAACTTTATTTTTGAATTCAGTGCTGGTCGTTTCGAAATCGAAACCAGTGAAGTCACGAATTCTTTTCCGGTTTGATCTATCACCATCAGTGTCGAACAATAATTTATGAAGTAGATTAATTTTATTAGTGCGTTCATTTTTAAATGCAACTTCCAGTTCTTTGATGTCGACTAGCTTCATAGTAAATATAAAATATGGAATAATTAACTCACCCGTAAAATGATATCCGGCTTGAATCTGAAGAAAAAATATCTAGTTCATAACAATGAGCAAAAATGGTAAGTGGGCACTTCTGGCACCACTTTATAGGATGGACGAGTCCTTACTGTGAATAAAAACTATTCTCTGACAGTCACATACATTTATTATCAGACGAACAGGACAAAAACACACAAACAAAAAATAAACAGATTAAATCGTCGTCACTTTTCAAAATACTACTTTAAAAATCACATAATTCGTCGTAAAATCTATCGTCATTTTTACTCTTCGAAATGTCAGTCTTAGTTTTTAATTAACGTCGTTCATCGTTGTCGCAAAACATTCTATTTACGTCTTCTTCATTCTTTCACTCTTCGCCACACAGCTTGGAAGCTTCGCGTTTCTTAATTAATCTCGTGCCGGCGTTTCGGAGAGTCCGATGCAGGTGCGACAGAAAGGGAGTGTAGCCCATGCATGCGAGAGTATATCCCACATATATATATATATATATATATATATATATATATATATATATATATATATATATATATATATACACTATATTGCCATTAATTATGGGACACTTGCGATTTTAGACATTTTACTAAATATCTAGAAAAATACATGAGGAATCATCTCGATACTCTTAGTGTATAAATATAATAGTATACGTCATACATCTCCGTGAAGATTTTTTACCGAAACGCCATAGGGGACCGTCAACAAATTAAAAAAGAATTAATATCTTTTGAATAACCTTGTAAAAACTAATGTAGCAAAAGCGCTCAAACTCTAGATTATGATTGAATGCCTTGTTGTAATACACTGTGTTCATTTTTATGCAAATAGCATGCACACTCGCAGAGTAATTAAGGTTTTTATAAAAATGGTCCCAAATTTGTCTAAGTTTTTCCATTATAATTTTCAGAGTTCTTAATATAAAATAATATTTTTTTCAGAAAATATGACAAACAACATTGCACACAGTACCCTGTAATCAGAATTAAAAAATAATAAAAATTGTATGAAAAATGAGTAGGTTTACTATATAATTTTTTACTGCGCATGCGTCAAAGATATCAAAATTTCATTTGCATATTATGTTAGCTAAATGTAAAGAGCAACTTTTTTAAAAGTCTCAAAATCATAGCTTGAAAATTCTGAAAGTAATCGTCTATAGAAAAAGGACAAAATCCGTTGTTTCCAAAATGAAGCAAAAAAATGAGGGATTTTATCCAAATGCAGTAGTACATCCCATATTGTGTATTCTATATTGACACTAATCAATGAATATATGGATACAACCCCTCTTGTTTTTGCTTCATTTTGAGAATAACGTATTTTCGACTTATTCAATTGACGATTATTGTCAGAATTTTCAAGTTATGATTTTGTGAATTTCACAAAAGTTGCTCTATACATTTAGCTAACATAATATGCAAATGAAATTTTGATATCGTTGACGCATGCGCAGTAAAAAATTATTTAGTAAACCAACTCATTTTTTATACAATTTTCATTATTTTTTAATTCTGATTACAGGGTACTGTGTGCAATGTTGTTTGTCATATTTTCTGAAAAAAATATTATTTTATATTAAGAACTCTGAAAATTATAAGGAAAAAACTTGGAAAAATTTGGGATCATTTTTATAAAAACCTTAATTACTCTGCGAGTATGCATGCTATTTGCATAGAAATGAACACAGTGTATTAAAATAAGGTATTCAATCATAATCTAGAGTTTGAGCGCTTTTGCTACATTAGTTTTGACAGGGTTATTCAAAAGATATTCATTCTTTTTTAATTTGTTGACGGTCCCCTTTGGAGCTTCGAGAAAAAATCTTCACGCAGATGTATGACTTATGCTATTATATTTATACACTAAGAGTTTCGAGATGATTCCTCATGTATTTTTCTAGATATTTAGTAAAATGTCTAAAATCGCAAGTGTCCCATAATCAATGGCAATATAGTGTATATATATTTGCAATTAATTTATCAATCATTCAGGTTAAAGCAAATTCTTTAAAATTGGCTAAGTAAAAAATATACATGAAATACCGACAGTAGAAAATTTTGTTTTTAATGTTTATGTTGCAGTTTTAATTAACATTTAAGCCCTATCAACAGAATTTTATCAAAAATTAACTATTAAATACTACTTCATTACCTGTCGAACCCCCGCCCCAAAAAAACTATCGCCAAGGTATAAGATTAAATGCCAATAATAGATGATTGTAAACTTCACTTTCATTTGACAATAGACACGAAATAAGTCTATCGTTATAAATGTTTGACGCCAAAAATCATAATGGAATTGATTACAAGCTGAAGTTTTATTTTTCTACAAAATTTAGCATAAAGATTATCCCCTATTTAAAAGCTACATGTTTGCAACTGGTTTAAAAAAATGAAGAGGCAATGAAACTGATGTAATTTTAATTTTACTCAAATAATTCAGCTTTAAAACACACCTTTTATGCTTCATTGTTCTAATAAATATATAAGTTAAAACACTCTTTTTTACACATTTTGCTATGCACTTTGCTGGAACAGACCAAGGTAGAGAGAAAATTGTAGTAGACCTGCCAGGAGAGGACGGTTATTAAAAAATGAACGCAACATGTAATGGAGATTGTATTTAGGCTACCAGATCTACACATAGTGCAAGTTCAGATTCGGGAGTTTAAGAACTGACATATGATAATGTGCGATATGAAAATTAATAGAGTTTGATAATCATTTCAATTCTTTCTAACAAAATAATGAGATGAGTAGATAACATTTTGATTCCTGCTGTCATAACGGTCTCATTTTCATATCAAACTCTACTATAAATGATAAAACAAGAGAGATAGTACTTAATTACCCAAATTTTGTCCAAGACATACAATAGTGCAATATCACAATGTCATTGGCACTGGCTTCGTTTTCAGCATTGCGGAAGAACATTCCAGGTGATGGTATACACTGCTTTAAAAACGAAATTTCAAATCACCATTTTGTTTGAGTCAAGATTCGTTTAGAAAAATGGACCAGCGTAGCGGGCATAGCCTGCTAGTTATAAAATAAAACAATTTACATCATTTAAAAAAATAAATAAGAGTAAATAGTTTATTAATAAATATACAATAGCTGAGCTACCATATGAACATAAAATCAACATTTTGTTGCAATCGCGCCAATGTGGTGCATATATGACATCTGTGTCATTTTTTTTTTTTTTCGGCAGGCAATTTTTATTTCAAAATGTTGAATTTATCGATAGTAATAACGCGAAATTGCATAAATTTCATTTAAATAATGGCGCAAAAAAAAGTATGTTTGTTGATTACAATTTTCAAAATTACGGTGAAAAACTTTTGAAAAAGAATGACATTATTTTACAATATATATGTGTGTGGCAGAATTTCACACTAAAGCTAAAATTTAAATATTTGATTCCAATTTTTAAAATATTAACTTATGTTTATTAAATTTACAATTGAATATTAAAATATACTCCAAAAATTATCTTCACTTGGAAAAAACAACATTATTGCGACCTAATATCAGACATATGCATTTTTGGCTTAATTCTTTGTCAAAAAAAAAAAAATAATAATAATAATAAATAAAAAAAAACCCTCAAAGAAACAAATATATAACTTACAATTACTTTTATAATTAGATCTGCTTTTTTCTGGAGTAAGTTATATGATATCGAAATTCGATAAAAGAAAGAAAGAAAATAATAAAAAGAGGAATAAATATCATTCAAAATTCATTTAATCAATTTTTCAAGTTTTTTTATTTATTTTATTTTTATTCTAACGCAAGGATAAGTCGCCAAATGTTGCGTCAAATGTTATAATTCACGTTAAGTTATTTTTTAAGCATTACAAGTTTTTCCTTTTTTTTAAAGATAAATATTTTTTTATAATATCATACCTCATTAAATGATTATTATTATTATTATTATTATTATTATTATTATTATTATTATTATTATTATTATTATTATTATTATTATTATTATTATTATTATCAGTAGTTATTTTCTGCTTTTATTTGCAAGATGTTTGTAATATTTCTAACAGATATATCCTTTTTAATTTGTTTAGTTCTGATAATTTTCGCCAAAAAATAACTACATGCAACCCTTTCATCAAAAAAAATCGAAAAATACAAAATTTATTACCAAAAATCAGAGTTATCCCGGTATATTTGAATCACAAACCTCCGCAAAATTATTTCCTATCGATTGATGCAATCTGAAAAAAAATCTGTCGGGTAGTTTTTGAAAACACTCGAGCCGAAGTTTCAGAACTTCTGCTTCATAATATACATGATATGATTAATGAATTAAATTGACTAAAATTGTTTGCATTAGACTGGCACAATGCTAAATAAATTAATTAAAAATGAAGAGCATTAAAAGGAAAAGTAAAAAGAGAAAAAAAAAATCATGGTAGACTAGAAAAAAAAGTTCGTTATAACCGATTCTTCAGATTTCAGGGGTTCGTTTTAAAATTATAAAATAGCATTAAATACAACAGGAAAACCAAAATTTTCGTTCTTTATATCCGGGAATTCGTTACAAACCGGGTTTCGACTGTACTAATTTTTTTTTTTTTTTTTTTTTTTTTTTTTTTTTTTTTTTTTTCAGTGAAGACTGTACACATTGTTAACTCTGTTTTGCAGGGCGTTATTTCCCGTCAGAGGACAGGTCACAGCGATTTATATTTGAACACAACCATGAAATCAAAAATGAGTTTCACAGTTTTGAGTTACACTTGGACCGGAGCTATTTTGAGTATGCGAAGTACTTAAAATTGAGTATTTTTACTTTCTTCTATCTTCAATAGAAGAAAGTATTGTAATCGAAATTTTTTCGACTTCCGGTTTTCGACGGATTTACACGTTTTAGGGGTCAGAGATTCCAAAAAACATGTTTTTACAAAATGTCTGTCTGTCTGTGTGTCGCCATTCTACCATCAAAAAGTGCATGAAGTTATGCATAGAATTGAACCAAATTTTTGAGAATGTTTTTGGCTGTGGCAAGCAAGTTCTCCTTCAGTTTTGAAATATTCCGCCGGAAGGGGGCGCTGCAATCGCTGTTTTTGTGCTGTTTTCAATATTGTACCGACCAAAAGTATATGGAGTTATGCATCGAATTGAACCAACTTTTTTGTGTAAGTGTATGGCTATGGGTAGTTGGTCCTCCCTGAATTTGAAAAAAATTCGCCGGAAGGGGGCGCTGCAATAGCGAATTTTATGCCATTTTCAATATTGCACCGCATAAAAGTGTATGAAGTTAGTTCTAGAACTGAACTAATTTTTTTGTATATGATTATTTTTTGGTAAGGGAAGTACGTCCTCCCTGAATTTGAAAAAAAAAATCTGCCTATCATTCTATTGTCATCGGCTCGTGCTCAGACGGAAATTTGTTTTTACTCCGATTAATTGTTTGAAGCAGAAATTTAACATGAAAATCAAAGTTGGTATGGTATTGAATTAAAATTATTAAAGCATTAAAATGAGTAACTATTTTTTTAAATATTAAAATTTACGTATGAGATAGGAGAAAGTTTTGGTATTGGCACATCCAACTAGTTCACTCAATTTTGAGAAACCATTTATTTTTCAGTGTATAAACCGGGCAAGAATGGGTACTACTCTGTTATCCCGTCGACCTTTTTCGCCAAACTTGTAGCCAAATTATACATACTGACGTAATTTTTATTTTAAATAACGAAAAAAACAAATAATTAGTAGAATATTAATAAAAAGTCGAAATAAAAATCGCTTAATGACGTTTCAAACAAGTGAATCGTATTGAATGTCAATTGAATGTGACATTCGCGATCCTCCATTATTGGCATTTAATCTTATAGTTTGACGATCATTTTTTGGTCGACGGTATAACCAAGTAGTACCTTTCTGAATAACAACCCCTGCTATTTTCATGCATTTTCAGGACAAAAATAAATTAAAACATGTGTCATAAAATCAAGTAAAACACTTTGTAAAATCACCATAAAATGAAAGTAGGACGCGTTTCGAGCTACAACAATAACAGCTCGTCATCAGTTAAACCAACACGTGTCCCTATGGGCACAGAGTCGAGATAAAGTGAAAGAAAGAGGGAGGTTACAAAGAATGCGGCAGGTGGCGCTAGCTGAAAAAGCTCAGGTGGAAGAGAAAAGTCGAGATAAAGTGAAAGAAAGAGGGAGGATATTACAAAGAGTGCGGCAGGTGGCGCTAGCTGAAAGAGCCCAGGTGGAAGAGAAAAAGGAAGCCAAAATAATAAAAGAAAGAGAAAAAAGTGGAAAAAAATAAATAAAAATAATAATAGTAAAAATAGTAAATAAAATAAATAAATAATTTAAAATAAATAAATAATTTAAAATAAATAAATAAATAAATAAAAGTCACAAAGTTGCCCTGTTTGATTTAAGAACACCCTTAACCCTTCGACTACCTTCTTTTTGTTTGATTTCAGGACGCCCTTTCCCGTCTGCTTCTTCGCTACAGCGAGTACGGATTCGTGGACCAACTGTCCAAGAAGTGGTACGGCCGCGTCCCGTGCTTCGACGACCGCCTCCACCGCTTCAACCAGCCGGAGCCACTGAGCGTGGGGGCGGTCGCGGGCCCTTTCATCATGCTCCTCGCCGGACTCGGACTCGGTCTCGCCATCCTCGTCCTAGAGCACGCCATCTTCCGCTACGCCCTGCCCGTCCTGCGGAAGAAGCCCAAAGAGTGCTTCTGGCGGAGCCCCAACCTCATGTTCTTCAGCCAGGTAATACAATATATATATATACAGGGTGATTTAAAAAAAGTGGACAAATTGATATGACAGATCAAGCATACAAGTACTCAATAAGTGGTTTGCGGCCCTATGTTCCTATGTGATTTTGGTACTACCGTTATCCCGTCGACCCATTTCGCCAAATTATACAAATCGCCAAACTAATAGCCAAATTATACATATTGACGTAATTTTTATTTTAAATAACGAAAAAAAAACCCAAATAAATTAGTAGATTATGAATAAAAATATTAATAAAAAGTCGAAATAAAAATCACTTAATCACATTTTAAACACGTGTATTGACATTCACGATCATCCATTATTGGTATTTAATCTTATAGTTTGACGATAGATTTTTGGTCGACGGGTTAACAGAGTAAAACCAAAATAATAATAATAATAATAATAATAATAAAACGTGGACAAATTGATATGACATATCAAGCATACGACAAGTATCTATAAGTGCAGGAATAAGTTGAAAACTGGTGTTATACAACTGAAGACAAAAAAACTTCTTTAAA
Source organism: Maratus speculifer (assembly GCA_964019185.1). Taxonomy (NCBI): domain Eukaryota; kingdom Metazoa; phylum Arthropoda; class Arachnida; order Araneae; family Salticidae; genus Maratus; species Maratus speculifer. The sequence goes on along the minus strand of CAXHSM010000012.1, from coordinate 216,885 downwards.
GAACTATAAAATAAATTAAATTGCACAAGGCCTTTCGAAAGAACTTAGTCTTTCTTCATCAAGCGCAAAAAGACGTGCGTCTATTATGAAGTATCGAGTCGTGCCGCTACCTACAGCCCCAACCTCATGTTCTTCAGCCAGGTAATACAATATATATATACAGGGTGTCCGCTACTTTTGAAAACTATTGGGTTGGTTCAAAAATATTTTGGTACTACAGTAAAACCCCGATAATTCGGAGTAATTGGGACCGGACCCAACCCGGATTATCCGGAGAATTAGAAAAAAAAAATGAAACAAAATAAAACATACGTACAGAAAATCACCTTTATGTTTAACTTTTGATTTGTCCACTTCTTTTGAATCACCTTGTATACAGGGAATCAAAACTCTGATTTCAAAATTAAATTTCTCGTCGTTAATAATAAATTTTAAATGTTCATTTAATTACTAAATCCCGTCCTGCGGGGAAAAAAAAAAAAAAAAAAAAAAAAAAAAAAAAAGAGCTTTTGGCGGAGCGCCAACCTTATGTTCTTCAGCCAGGTAATGCAATATGTATACAGGGTGATAAGTTGAAAACTGGCGTTATACAATTGAAGACAAAAAAAATCTTTAAAAAACCATAAAATAAATTAAATTACATATGAATGCCTATTATGAATGTAGCAGCACTATGAAGTAGCCAGTCGTGCCGCTCTATTCATAATAGACACACGTCTTTTTGCGCCTGATGAAGAAAGACTAAGCTCTTTCGAAAAGCCTTGTGCAATTAAATTTATTTTACGGTGTTTTGAAGAAGTTTTTTTGCCTGCACTCAATAAGTGGTTTGCGGCCCTATGTTCCTATGTGAATTTTTATCCTTGTCCTGATTTGTCATAACAATTTGTCCACTTTTTTTTAAATTACTTTGTATATTTTAAAAATAAATTTCTCGTCGCTATTGATGCATTTTAATAAATGTGTTCATTTAATTATTAAAATCCCGTCCTGCGAATGTAGCCCAAGGAGTGCCCAACCTCATGTTCTTCAGCCAGGTAAGGGTATATGCATATATACAGGGTGTCCAACTTTTGAAAAATATTGGGTAGGCTCAAAAATATTTGGTTATCTTGTCAACCAATTTCGTCAACTTATAAAAATCGCCAAACAAAATATAAAAATTGCGCGGCGATTAAGCGGTCACTCGCCCCGATATACTAACCGGTTATCTAACCCGTTAAGTTGAGGTAATTCGGCAGGTAGGGGCCTGGTCATTGGTTAGAATGAAAGAAAGAAAAATCGCCAAACTAATAGCCGAGTTATACGCGTTGACGTAATTTTTATTTTAAATAACTGAAAAAACAAATGAATTAGTAGAATATTAATAAATGTACAAATAAAAAATCGCAATAAAAACCACTTGATGGCGTGTTGAACATGTGTATCGTGTTTAATGTAGTTGAATGTAACATATTCGCAATCATCCATTATTGGCATTTAATCTTATAATTTGACACTAGTGTTTTGGTCGACGGGTTAACCAAGTAGTGCCAAATATTTTCTGTCCTGCGGAAGAAACCAAAAGAGTGCTTCTGGCGGTTCCCCAACCTCATGTTCGTCAGCCAAGTAAGGGTATATGCATATACACTATATTGCCATTGATTATGGGACACTTGCGATTTTAGACATTTTACTAAATATCTAGAAAAATACATTAGGAATCATCTCCAAACTCTTAGTGTATAAATATAATAGTATACGTCATACATTTCCGTGAAGATTTTTTACCGAAACTCCATAGGGGACCGTCAACAAATTAAAAAAGAATGAATATCTTTTGAATAACCCTGTCAAAACTAATGTAGCAAAAGCGCTCAAACTCTAGATTATGATTGAATGCCTTATTGTAATACACTGTGTTCATTTTTATGCAAATAGCATTCACACTCGCAGAGTAATTAAGGTTTTTATAAAAATGGCCCCAAATTTTTCTAAGTTTTTTCCTTATAATTTTCAGAGTTCTTAATATAAAATAATATTTTTTTCAGAAAGTATGACAAACAACATTGCATACAGTACCCTGTAATCAGAATTAAAAAATAATAAAAATTGTATGAAAAATGAGTAGGTTTACTATATAATTTTTTACTGCGCATGCGTCAAAGATATCAAAATTTCATTTGCATATTATGTTAGCTAAATGTATAGAGCAACTTTTGTGAAAGTCACAAAATCATAACTTGAAAATTCTGAAAATAATCGTCAATTGAATAAGTTGAAAATCCGTTATTCTCAAAATGAAGCAAAAACAAGTGGGGTTGTATCCATATATTCATTGATTAGTGTCAATATAGAATACACAATACGGGATGTTACGACTACTTTCGGATAAAATCCCTCATTTTTTTGCTTCATTTTGGAAACAACGGATTTTGTCCTTTTTCTATAGACGATTACTATAATTTTGATATCAACGAAAAATATAATTTTGAAATCAGGATTTTGATTCCCTTTATAAAGGGGGATTCAAAAAAAGTGGACAAATTGATATGACATATCAAGCACACGACAAGGATTTAAAAAAATCACATAGGGCCGCAAGCCACTTATTGTGTCACAAATACAGGGTGTTTCATCCTAACTCAGTTTGGGTTGAGGGTAATAAATTTCAGAAAACAGAAGTATATTATAATAAAACATTTAACAGACATTCTCACCTTTGTTTTAAATGTGATAACACCAAATAAAAGTGGTAGAAGTTTGCATTATGCACACCGGCAATATGCACTTGGCACCTCACATTTTGGACTGTGATAGTCAGTTTATACGGTATCATCGATTGCTTCAGCAGTATGATTTTCCAGATCTTTTCGTAACGTTATCCCATTTCACACAAAATAAGGTACCTATCGTTGCATTTTCATTATATTATTTTTAATTTCGCCGAAATTATTACTTTCAAACCGGTTGTAGCTAGAATGAAGCACCCTGTATTTGTGATTCAATAACTGGTTTGAGGTCCTAATGGGATTTTTTTTTTTTATCCTTGTCGTGTGCTTGATCTGTCATACCAATTTGTCCACTTTTTTTTTAATCACCCTTTATATATATATATATATATATATATATATATATATATATACATATATATAGGTAAGTTAAAACCGCTTACCTTTTATCATTCCTCACAGTAAAAATAATTCTGCTACTGGCATCTAGAGAATAATAATCCAAGATATGCATAAAAAGTTATCATACGAATTAAATATCTCCAACTGAGCAAAAAATTGCCCAGGCCTGGAATCGAACCCAGATATTTGACTTACAAGGCCAATGCTTTACCGCTTAAGCTAACTGGGCTCGACAACCCATAAGCCAAGTATCTGGGTTCGATTCCCGGCCTGTCCAATTTTTCGCTCAGTAAGAAATATTTAATTCGTATAACTTTACCAATCAGTTATATTGTGATAATCTACGTACCCATCGTTCTATGGAGCTCCTTTACCTGCGGTCTATTCTGTTGAGCTGTCTAAATGACAGACCAGATGTTATGAACTACAAGGTTATCTGGGCGGAAAATGGCCGACGGTACAGGGAATAAGAACCCTGATTTCAAAATTAAACTTCTCAAAAACAAAGATCGGCAGAACTAGCAAAAGCCATACTTTGTTTGAATTCGCGAAGCACTCCTTCATAAGATGTTCCATTTGCTTCAATTTTCAAACTTCGAATTCGATTAACACTTTATATAACGAATTTAGCAAATTTATTTGTTTACAATTCTTCTGTTGCCACTTTACAAAAATAATAGTAATTCTTTTAAAATGCCTAAGTATTTGAGATAATTTGGCGGAATAATGAAAATATACTTTATTTATTTATTTAATCAAGATTCTATCTCTAATTACTATCTCCGTGACTTATTGTTTCTTCTGAAGGTATACGTGTTTCGTTTTTTTATTTGCAAAAATCCGTCTTTAATGGAAAAACTTGTGAAATTTATATATTAATAAAATTATTTTGTTTTATAGATAATTATTTCATTTTTTTGCAGAAGTTGTATCGTTTCATCAACACAGTGGACCTGGTGTCGCCCCACCACTCGATCAAGGAGATAGTGGCCAACCTCAGGGAGGGACAGATCGCCAGTCTATTCCAAAAGAGCGTCAAAAAGGTAAGAACTCGCCATTTTTACAACCGAGTGAAAAACTGCCCTGGTTATTTTTTAATCAGTTGACATGAACATTATTGGACCAACTGAGTCAAAAGTGTCTAGGCTAATTTATAATCAGTTAACCTGGGACACTATTGGGCCAACTTAGTCAAAAGTGTCCAGGCTAATTTATAAACAACCTTAGACACTATTGGACCAAATGAGTCAAAAGTGTCCGAACTGAGTCAATTTCGAACTCGCCATTTTCACAACTGAGTGAAAAAAATGAAGTACTCGAAAATGAGTAAATCTATACTCATATCGAATTGAGTGGTTTGGATCAAAAATGAACACGGTGTTTTTTTTTTCAATTTTGAAACATTACATACATTCAAATCCAAACAAGCGTTAATATATTTTTTTACCCTGTATTATACCCTGTATTATTTACCCTGGTTTATTTCATTCATGGTGGCATAAAAGGGGCTTATTAATGTAAATATTAAATTATGCACAGTATTTTAAAATAATTTAAAAGTGCTTACAAATAATGCTCTTGCCATTAAAAATTTTCGATTTGGGTGTCTTGCTAATAATTTTGCAATTTTTCTTAATAAGCAATCATTTAAACATTTATTGTTAATAATTTTGAGCAAGAAATAAATACCAGTATATTTTTACTTTAATTTGCACGTTCAGAGGATAGTTCATAACGATTTATATTTGATTGCAACTATGGAATCAAAAATGAGTACGTGTGTTTCTCTGTTTTGAATACATTTGGATTGGAGCTATTTTGAGCATGTGAAGTGCTTAAAATTGAGTATTTTTTTACTCGATTTTGAGAACACATTTTTTTCAGTGTGAGTGAAAAAGTGTCCTGACTAATTTTTAATCAGTTAACATGGGCACTATTGGGCCAACTGAGTCAAAAGTGTGCAGGCTAATTTATAATTAGTTAACCTTGGACACTATAAGACCAATTGAGTCAAAAATTCCCAGGCTAAATTTTCACAAGTTGACCTGAAAACTTTACAACCAATTCAGTCAAAAAAATCCAGACTAACTCTTCACCCGTTTACTTGGACATTATTAGACCAATTGAATCAAAAGTGTCCAGGCTAATTTTTTCAATAGTTGACCTGGAAACTATTGGACCAACTGCATCAAAAGTTTCCAGGCTAATTTTTCACTCGTTTACTCGAATACTATCGGGCAAATTGTATCAAAAGTGTCCAGACTTATTTTTTACCTGATGAACTGGAAACTATTAGGCCAACTGCGTCAAAAGTGAAAAGGCTTATTTTTCAACCGTTCACTTGGACACTTTTGAATTAACTGAGTTGAATTGTCCAAATTAATTCTTCACCCGTTTGGATACTACTGGATCAACTAAGTCAAAATTGTCCAGGCTAATTTTATACCAGTTGTCCTGGAAACTTTTGGACATACTGCGCAAAAATTGTCCAGGCTAATTTTTCACCAATTTACCTGAACACTATTAGATCAAAAGTGACCAGGTTAATTCTTCACCCATTTACTTTGACACTATTCAACCAATTGAGTTCTCCAGGCTAATTCTTCACCCAATTACTTTGACACTATTCGACCAATTGAGTTAAAAGTGTCTAAGATAATTCTTCACCCATTTACGTTGACACTATTCGACCAATTGAGTTAAAAGTGTCCAGACTAATTTTTCACGAGTTTTCTCTGGCATTATTGGACCAACTAAGTCAAAAGTGTCCAAGCTAATTTTTCACCAATTGACCTGGAAACTTTTGGGCCAACTGCGTTAGATTAATTTTAAACACGATTATTCAATCGGAAAATTAATTATAACAGATGTAAATTTTCCATTTTTATTTTTGGGTGAAAAAAGTCCGGGCCAGGATTCGAATCAGGGATATGTAATTCGTGTTTAACCTCTTTAGACCTGACACATTTTAAGCCGTCGTAAAAATTATTTCACAGTTTGTTCCATCTATTTATGCGTATAGAAACATAATTTTGAATTAAAAAGTAAAATAATTATTATTAGTTTCTATTTACTAGCAGGTACACATTCGTGCACCTCGGGTTCATACTGCAAAAAAAAAAAAAAAAAAAAAACACCTCATTTCCAAAAATTTATTTAAACGAGAAATTTGGTGGACAATTGATACATATAAGCTTATTTTACGTGCTATTTTCGAAAAAAAAATTTATATATAGAGATGTATATTGCATTTTGTACAAATAACCCTTGTTCTTGGTTTGCAGCCTTCATACTTGCATTTTGAAGCAAAGTTATCATTTGTTGAACGAGGAAACTGTTCAATTTTGTCATATCTAATATAGTAAATTGGCTTTTAAATACCCTTACGTTATTTTCGCTGTGGTTTATTTGCAAAATCGTCTTCAAAGTCATTTCCAGATGAATAAATTTTGCGTGGTCTCCGTGGTCGTCGTTCTTCACTTACTTTGCTCTTATATTTCATCAATACTTAAGCAATCTCTAAAAATACCACAAGAGAGACAATCCGTCTTTTCGAGGAACTTCACCTGTTTTGAAATTTCTGATATACATTATCCAAAAAATGGATATAACCAAATCTATAAAATGTATAAAAATTCTTGCTGACTACTTTTTTATGTGAATAGAACAACGGTAGTTAGTTAAACACCTATCCTTTAAATCTGCACCACCCATACATGTTTTGTATTCACAATTGCAAGTTGTGCTACATTAATTTTACAATTTTGATCTTTAGACCACCTAACACAACTCCTCTCGGGATCGCTATCGATGCAAGTCGAAAGCAAAATTACACATTTGCTATCTTTCCAGTTTATTATGCACATATCCTTCCCTTCCTTTAGTCTCTCATCCACTTTCCGCGTTACAAATCTCGATCATTGATTTTTTTTATCTGCTCCTCCAAGTCTTTTGTTCATAATCATTCCAGTTTGGTAGTTATTGTTTCTCAATAAAAAGTCGACACATTTTACACTAGTAAAAAAACTGTCCTAGTAAATCACACGTGTGTTGTCTTTTGGTATAAATTAAAGAAAAAATAATTTGACAATGTCTCCACCTAGACCTAATCATAATTATTTTGAATCATCAGCTGGTACAATTCCTTTTAAGTGATATATTTGGCAGTCAAGGGCATGGTTATCCCTGGCGGATAAAATATTTTTTTTAATCTCAACGGATTAGGTTTTAACGACACATAATGTTTAGATCCACAACGTCCAGCAAATGGGATCTAGTGATCTCTGTTCATCTAGTGATAAAGGTTTTGGCTTGGGCAGGGACAAACATTTAATTTTTACTGCATTCCAGATAAGATTTACTTTCCATAATTTGCCATCTGCTTAAAGATCATTTGATTTATCTGCAAAATGAAGAAATTTTCTAATCTCAAAAATTCGATCATAGTAGCTGCAATTCTAAGTACTGACAAGTCTTTTTGGCCAGTAGAAGCTTGGTTGGAGATATTTTAAAGTTCCCATGAGTATGTGTACGCCTGCAACTTTTATAATTTCATATTTAGATGCATTTATTGAATTTTATTTTCGTTGGAACGTGTTTGAACAGAATATAACGGAATTGGAATTGTTTGAACGGAATTGGTTTCATATAAAACTTTTTCCCAAAAATCTTCATTTAACTAATCTAGAAATGATTCAAAAGGATTTACGATGCTGGAAAATCTGCTTTTAGATAATCCTCATCAGTCTATGATCCTCGGAATACTATAAGAAGAAAAAAAGATTAAATAAATATTTGCGAAATGATAAGGTTTCATTCTCAGCATTATTATTCTAGTGTGCTGTAACACAAGTATTAAAAATGTACTTATTTTCAGCTTTTCATAACAAAGGCCTTTTAGGTTAAACTTTATTGTTACATGGATTCGGGATAGATACTGGAGCAATATCCTCAATGGTTATATCTGTGTCATCTAAATTTTCATTGCCAGAAGACTCGCCATCATTATTGGCCTCATCAGTTTATTTACTCTTACACAGATATAATAATTATGATTTTTAAAAATTAATGTATAATTTAATACATCAAAAAAGGAATTCTTATTTATAATTAAGTATAATTTTTTAATAATTCCACAACTTTTGCACTGCACCAGTTAGATACCATTCAGTACAAATTTTTTGCGTGTGATGACTTCTTTCGAAAAACACAGAATTGAAACCGGAGGTGCACATATGTGTACCTTACAAATTACATCTGATTTAAATAGATATTATGATCTAGCTAAAAAATTTAAATGATGCATGCAATACTGAAGAGTTTATAAGCATTCTTAAAAATTATTATGACTAAATATTAATTTTCTAATTGTAAAAATGTACTTACTTTTTCGAAGTTTTTTATTTTTCGCCATTGCTTGTTTTTTTTCCTCCAAAATCATATGAATTAATACTGCTAGCGCCATTTCTTGTTGAAACTAGAAAAGACTAACGTACACAAATAACATCCTCTCGTCTCAATAAAAAAATTTCAATTATTAAGTGAGATAAGCAGTTGAAATCAGAGGTACACAAATGTGCACCTCGGGTCTGAAGAGGTTAAAATTAATCTAATGTAATTTCGTATATGGCGATTTTTTGCAGTTCCATATATTGACCTTCGATTTACTCTGTTGATCTGATCCAGAGTATCAGACCAGATTAAGTGATCGTTGAGGTTATTTGGGTGAAATAGTCCGCCAGTGTTCGTGTCCGGGATGGCTCAGTTGGTAGAGCATTGGAGGCTTCGGCCAATACATCCCTGGTTCGAATCCTGGCTCGGACTTTTTTCACCCAAAAATAAAAATGGGAAATTAACATCTGCGTTAAAAGCGTCCAGGCTAGTAATTTACCTGAATACTATTTGGTCAAATGAGTCAATAGTGTCCAGGTTAATTTTAGGCTAAATAACTTTCCTCGGATGCGTGTGCGTTTAATGAGAGCTCCCTACTACGCAAAAATTTTTAGTCCTTCCTCTAATAAAATATTCGGTATGCAATTTTTTGGTAACAAGTAATGTCGGATAGCCGAGGACGAACATTTCGATTTGTAAGAAATTCAAAGTGTTGCGTAAATAATGTATTGTCCTCTAGAATCAAAATAAATATAGTTTAATTATTAAATAAAGTTTATTTATTAAATATTAAATAAAGTTTATTAATTATTAAATAAAGTTTAATTGCGACGTGGGTGCCAAGTAAGTTAGTCCCGAGTGAGTGTTTTGTTTTCGTCAATAAATCTTCGTTGCTCCTGTCAAACTTTATTGCACCACAAATTCTCAAACACAAAAACAAACACATTTCAGAATACTGTTTGTCTCCGAATTCACAACATATTAATGTATTGTGAAGGTTTTTGTGTTATGATTGTGTTCTAAATATATTGCTCTCTAGAAATGTGTTCTTTCGGCAGTTCAGTCGGCTTTCGTTGATTCGAACTCGTAGGGACCACAGAAAATGCTCGAAATTACCCAGAGTTCGAATTATAGAATGTATGACAGGAAAACATATTTAAAGAGACAAAGAAATTAATATTATAGTAATTTTAAAATATATTTCGATTATTATCATTAGAATGTGACTTAATATTAAATTAAAAAATATAAATACATAAATTAATTAAGAAATTATGAACAAGCACAAACGAAGATTAGGTTGAGGTGTCTTTGATGGTCACTACAAAAAATGGATATTAAATTCATGGGACAATATCTATGTTTGTAAAAATAGCAATTTCTACAAATAAAAATGATGATTTTTTTTAACTTGACATTTAATTTTTGATCAAATTTTAATTTCAAAACAAACAGCAGTTTTTATTACAATAATAATAATAATTAGTAAAATAAAACTCAATTTCTGAAGATTTCACAAAACTTAAAAATTAAATATTGAAGTTTTTTAAATTTTAAAATACATTATCTTTATTGAAAATATGACTCGGCAAAGGTTTTAATCACGGATATATAATAGATTCTTAGTTCGATGTTTTTAGTCATCGATTACGAACTTGTGTTTTGTTTTTTAATTTGGATTTGGCGCCATCTATACACAGTTAATATAAACAAAACATTTTTTTAAATTTTCTTATAAAAAAATAGCAGAAGTAGGAGACATTGATTTAAATCAAAATCAATTTTTAAAAATTTCAGCTATGCAACTTTAAAAATTCAGTCGCAAATTATGAAAACCAAAATTATTATTATTATTTCTTTTGTAAAATTTTAAATTAAATGTACCAGTTTTTAAAAGATTAGATTATATCCATTCGAAATTTGTTTGCATTGTAAACGAAATTTATATTTTTTATCAAATGTCATTTAAATGTAAGGAATATATAATATCATGCACTATATATATTAATTAGATAAATGCAGACAAAATTTTGGTTTAAGAGCATGTGAAAAAATAATTTTCAGTTTTACTAATGCAGTCATGATAATATCTTATACATCCATTATAACTTGAAGGGGGAAAAAAGGCTTATTTTATTTATAATAGAATAAAAAATTAAAAAATTAAGCATCTTAAAAAAATAATAAAACTAAATTTAAATTCAAATCTGCAATCGCTGAGTAGCACAATGGTTTAAAAATACGTTTGCGAGTCCTTTGTTTTGCAGGATCAATCCTCTGGAAAGGCGAAAACTTAATCTTTTATAGTATTACCAAAAACACCTTTTAAAAAATGTTCATAGATGGCAGCACTAAAGTAGTGTGACGAAGGTGAGAAAGCGCTGGGAGTCGATAAAATATAATCTTACTCTTAGACGATAAAAACCTTATCAGTTTAAACTCTCGGTGTTATCTTTATGTATTATAATTGGAAAGGATATACATGTTTTATATGAAAATATGCTAAACAAACTTTACTTCAAATGTAAGAAATTATCATTTAGCTGTCATTCTAGCATCTGTTTTCAATTAAGCCTAACATGGCGTTTAGCTAAGGTCGATTGGTTCGATCAGAATGGTTCACTCCGGAATCGTTCCGTACACTTTTCTCCAGTCGCATTTTATTATAAGTAGATGGATTTCAGTGATCGGGCCCAGGGGTAACTTGACGGATGAAAAACGTCCTGGACGACCAAAAAAAATCTTACAGTACCGTCAAGAGCATTTGTAAGCGGGCCGCAGTTGAAAGTAGTCTGACATTGCCCCTTGTTGGTGGATTTTTTCCCTATTTTTCACGGCACAGTTGACACAACTATTCATATGTTTTAACATCCAGTTTCCCCGGAAACGATAGATGTTATTTCTTCAAAGGAGAGCATTTCTACAAACACCTATCAAAGAAAAGTATAAGAATTTTCGTAGAAATGGATCTCTTATTTTTGAAACACCCTGTATAATGTATGTCACTTAATTCAATTTTAATTCTCGCCCATAGTTTGTTTCTTATTTTTTTCAGAAAGCAATATTGAGGTTCCTCTTTCTAAATTGATTTTTTTTTTCTTTTTTTCAGAAATTCAAGGAGGAAGCGAGACGGAGGCGCAGCAAGTCCCAATTTTTCGACATGATCCAAGAAATGCGAAAAATGTAATCCATCCCATCCGCTCCTCTTTTTTTACTACATTTTTCTATTTTACCACTTGATTTCATTCACACATTTTTCTGAACATGTTAACATATATAACTAAAGACGATCTACAATCGGGATAGTTTTTACTATTTGGATTTTGGTCTCAGATTTTTCTAAAAAAATTTCTTTAACTTTCGGAACCGGTTCTGAAATTGAAACTATCATAATATTAAAAAAACATATAGCCAAAATCGAAAAAGGTAAGAACTAGACTGGTTGTAAATCGTCCTCTGCTATCCTATACCAAAAAAAAAAAAAAAAAAAAAAAAAAAAAAAAAAAAAAAATTGTAAAAATATTAAAATTTGAGCTAGATATTTGAAAAGAGCGCTCCCATAGACTATACAACTGGCTAGTGTTGCACCTTAAGGCTCCCCCCCCCCAAAAAAAAGTCACCTAAAAATACTAAAATTTGAGCAAGATATTTGAACAGAACGCTCCCATAGACTTTACATTCTCATCTTAACCCTTTTCTGTGACTAGTGTTGCGACCAGCGAAATCAACAATAAAGTCACAAACACATTCTTTTTTTTTTTTTTTTTTTTTTTTTTAAATGCGAATTTTCTTTTACCACTACATAATAATGTGAAACACATTCAGTGGAGCAGCCAGAATTCGGTTCTATGGAATGGGGGGGGGGGGGGGGTAAGTTTCTGATAACGGTGTTTGTCGGTTAATAGAATCGGTACTAATTAGAATATTCACTGTATAATGCTTAAACTCAAAGAGCATCTGTGTGGCAGGAAATGATTCTTTCAGCATAGTACGTCTCAGAAAAGTGATTTAGTTCAAATCTTTATTACTTAACTAACTTTACTAATTCATGGATTACTTAACTAATCCAAGTAACATACACTTTCACAGTTTTAATAAAATTTTTTGCAATTTAATTGAATCACTTTATTAAATGGAATCTGATTCGATAAAGCGGCGGATTCCGAAGCACGCCAAAACATTTGAATATTATGTTTGGTTTTGATTCACATAAATGACAATTATAGCGATCTTTCTTTGCTATGGGAGGGGATTTTAACCTCAAGACCACCCCCTTGGCTGCGCCACTGAACACATTTCAGAAATGAGAAGTGAAATTTAAACTTCTTTCATAACTCTAAGCAAAACACTTAAACTTAATTTCATTTTGAGAAACCATGTAATTTAGTCACAGAAGCAGCGTCACGTTTTCGTAACCAATTTTGGCCTCGATGCTACAAATGGTAGTTTAAGAGCATGTTCAGCGTAACTTACCGAAGCGACCAATGTCACAGACCGATTGTAAGACTGTACGAAATGAAAATCAAGGCAAACTGTGACGTCAACTACAATTCAACCGGCGCGAACGAGAAAGATAGGCTACCGCGGTGCATTCCGGGTACCTTTTTTTTACAGACTGCTGGAGTCACGTGATGCTCGAACACACCAATGTGGGTGCACGAATAAAGCACTACGTCATTCTACCGGTCTGTAAAAAAAAGATACTTGGGATGTACCGCGGCAGCCTATCTTTTTCGTTCGACTCGATATTCAACAGGATAGTTTCCGTTGGTACCGCAATTCGCTTTCGCAATCGGTCGGAACATTGGTCGCCTCGGTAAGCTGCGCTGAACATGCCCCTTGGTAATGTATTTTAAATGTTTTTATACAATGTATTTATTTATAATAAGGTGGTCTGGTGTAATAACGCCAGGCGGAGTAATAACGCCAAGTGCTAATATTTTGCATAATTATGAAATAATCTGGTAAATGACACCCATGTGCTCTGCGCAGAAGGGTTTTGAGTTCTATAAATCGCAAAAAACAGCTTCAACTTAATTTGTTTCATTTTTAGGTCTTATTGTTTTTACAAGCAACTAAAATTAACGCTTGATCTATAAAATTTACGAGATACATTTTGTGATGTGAAGACTATTTTTTTTTTTATCCGGAAATACTTTGTTAATTACACAAATTTGTAGTACATTTCATGGACTTTCAAAATGTTGTTGAAGATTTTGCATATCTTCTCGAGATAATTAGTAATTTAAAATGTACAGCGCAATAACTATAACGGGGTAATAACGCCAATCCTTGGCATTAATACCCCGGTTGATTCCCTACAGTGGCCGAGCTACATTCTAAATACTGATTCAAATCAACACAGTTAAAACTGTGCAATGTTTCTAATAATTCTATTTAAGCGGTCCTTTTCAAGCAAAAAGGAGCTCACGGTCTGATTCTTTTGCCTCAACCTCCCCCACACACACACACTATATCTTTATTTTTCTTACACTTTCACAAAAAATTGAACATTTTCAATAGCTTAGAATGCATTTTGTCAATTTCTAAGTTTGTAGAGTTGGGCAATCTACATGCCATTGTTTCATCTTATTTTATAGTTTTGTTTGCATGGTGTTATTACCCATATAGGTGGGTAATAACGCCAAGTAGCATTGGTCAAGAAATCACGCCATTACATTTTATGAATGCATATCTGTTAAATTATTTTTTTATATAGATCAAACCCTATATTTTTTTGAAAAATACAAACTAAAACTGAGCCGGGAAAATTGGTAGAACTTTAACATGGCGTTATTACCCCAAGGTACCTTATATATTCTTATTCTTCATTTGTAGAATATATATAATATTATCATTACAATATCTTATACTATAATGCGAGCAAAAATTGTGTGTGTGTGTGGGTAAATTTTATCTCAAAAACGGCTCTAACGATTTTCGCAAAAATTTGGATTTTACCATTTTCGGGCACGAGAAGACCATTGGGCTAGGTCACATGTTCGAGAAAATTCGATTATTGGGTCATTTTGGGTCATAATGGGTCAAGATCAAGCTATTTATATCTAGAGAACGGCTGGATCGATTTTAAGGAAATTTTGTACCCAACCGTTTTTTGGTACGAGAAAACTATTGGGCTGGGTCACATGTTCGAAAAATTTCGATTTTTGGGTCATTTTTGGGTCATTATGGGTTAAGCCATTTTTATCTAAAAAACGGCTCTAACGATTTCGACCAAATTTTACATTTTATCGTTTTGGATTACCAGAAGACCATTGGGTTAGGTAACATGTTCGAGAAAATTCGGTTAGTGGGTCATTTTTGGGGTCATTGTGGGTCATGCTATTTTTATCTAGAGATTTTCTCACGCAATTTTGACTAAAAATTGCATTCTATGGTTTTCGGGCACGAGAAAAACATTGGGCTAGGTTACATGCTCGAGAAAAAATTTTAATGGGTCATATTGGGTCATTAGGAGTCTGGGTCAAGCTATTTATATTTAAAGAACCGCAGAATCAATTTCATCGAAATTTTGCCTGTAATAGTTTTTTGATACGAGAAAGCTAATGGGCTCACACGATCGAGAGATTTCGATTATAAGAGTCATTTGTGGGTCATGATGGGTCATAATGGGTCATAGTCAAGCTATAGCTAAAGAACAGGTGGATAGATTTTAACGAAATTTTGTATACAACATTTTTTTTTGGCACGAGAAAACTATTGGGCCAGGTCTCAGTTCGAGAAATTTCGATTACTGGGTCATTTTGGGTCATAAAAGGTCTGGGTCAAGCTATTTATATGTAAACTACGACAGTATCAAATTTAATGAAATTTTGTATGTAAGTTTTTTGACACGAGAAAATTAATGGGCTATCTCACATGTTTGAAAGATTTCGATTATAAGAGGTTATGGGTCATTATATTATGAGTCATGATGGGTCATAACGGGTCATGTCAAGCTATATCTAAAGAACACGTGGATCAGTTTTAACGAAATTTTGTATACAACATTTTTTGGCACGAGAAAATCATTGGGCTAGGTCACATGATCGAGAAATTTCGATTAATGGGTCATAAAGGGTCTGGGTCAAGTTATTTATATTTAAAGAACGGCAGGATCGAGTTTAACGAAATTTTGAGTGTAACAATATTTATACATGAGAAAACTAATGGGCTAAGTCACATGTTCGAGAGATCTCGATTATAAGGGTCATTTGTGGGTCATGATGGGTCATGGTCAAGCTATATCTAAAGAATGGGTGAATCGATTTTAACGAAATTTTGTATACAGCATATTTTTGGCACGAGAAAATCATTGGGCTATGTCACATGTTCGAGAAATTTCGATCAATGGGTCACTTTTGGGTTATTCTAATTTTATCTAGACAATGTCTCGCGCAAATTTGACTGAATTTTATATTCTATCGTTTTCGGACACAAGAAAATCATTGGGTTAGGTCAGATGTTTCAGAAAACTCAATTAATGAGTCATTTTGGGTCATAATGGGTCAATGTCAAACTATTTATACCTAAAAATTGGCTCAATCGATTTTATCTAAATTTTGTATTTAACGTTTTTCGGCACGCAAAAATTAATGAACTAAGTCACATTTTCGAGAGATTTCGATATAAGGGTCATTTGTGGGTCATGCTAATTTTATCTAGAAAATTGTTCTCACCATTTTCAGTATATTTTCTATTATATCGTTTTCGGGCAAAAGAAAATCATTGAGATAGGACACATGCACGTAACAATTCAGTTAGTGGGTCGTTTTAGGTCTTAATGGGTTCGGGTCATTCTAATTATATATAACAACGACTCAGTCAATTTTACCTAAATTTTGCAATGGAACGTCTTTTGTCACGAGAAGACTATTGAGCTGAGTTGCATATTAAACAAAATTATATTAGTGGGTCATATCGCTTCATTGCTGAATGCTGTCATGCTAATTTTACTTAAGAAATGGCTTAAACGATTTTGATTCATTTTATACTCTACTGTTTTTGATTACCTGAAGACCATTGAGCTAAGTCACATGTTTGATCATATGTGATTAGTGGATCATTTGGGTAATAAGGGTCAGGATCACGAGACTATGGCAAAAGCCAATAAGTTGGCGATATTTAACAAAATACTGGCGAAATTTGGCCGAAAAATCGACTATTAAGGTTACGAAACCAAAACACATATTTGGCGCCAAATAAAAGAATGTGTCCAAATTTGGTTATATCTGGCAAAAAATATTGTCTTTCAGAATGTGAAGAAATTTCTTATACATTCTTAATAGTCTTCGAGATGCATAGTTAAACTAATCAGAGTCGAGCTAAAAAAGTGATTTGGATTGATGTCCTTTCGTTGTAAATTTTAAAATAAAGTAAAATTTATGAACATGTGCATACAAACATAGTTTTCTTATTGATTGTTTTTGTAAATAATACTATTATTAATAACATGTTTTACAGTAATAATACTATATCGAGTTGAACACAAAGTTAATTTTGACCGAGCTGAGCTCGGTCACCCCTGCTAGTAGTTATTAATGGCCGTAATCAAGACTTACTAGTGTTATTTTTCACACTGATACCATCAGAGTGTTTTTGCGATAGGTTCCTCACGCACACTAGTGTAAAGGGATGTCCCGAGTACAGATGAGGCCAGTAACATCCATAATCGGGATACCATTGATTTCCCTTAGCTGTGGAATGTCACGATGAAAACTCGTTTCGCTGTTATAGTGCAAGAGCTGCCTTATGCGATCGAGCGCAAGAAAAAACCCGTTATTTCATGGAAGAGAAGTAAGCTAAGGGGTGCTTAAGCCAAAACTGAATACCACAAATAGTTAACTCGCAGGTTTAATATTGTGTTTTCCATATACCTCTGATTATAGAACAAACACAATGATAAATCTACGATGCAACCACTAGTAGAAATAATTTTTTACTTATGCACCACTTCACTTCCGGTAGACATATGGATCATTCGATTTCCCTCTTACCATCTTCCATGAAATAAAGCGGTTTCTTTGTGCTCGATGACATAGGGCTTTGTGTTGTCGGCTCTTGCACCGATTGTTTGGTAGATTCGTTATTAATTCCTCTTAACCCCTAATATAAAACGCTGAAATTGGTTGAAAAAAATGTGACGCTGCTGATCCTGGACTCTATAAAGTCAGAGCGAAGTAATTGTTTTTATTTCTTTTTTTTCAACACCGCAAGCAGTGTTCGTCAGCAGAACGAGGCGAAGCCCCCCTCCTGGGAGGATTCGAGGCAGCACCTGACCACGGCGGCCGCATCTCCACCCCAGTGGCCCCTCCTTACGGCAGACGATCAGGAGGAGGAGGAGGAAGAGGAGGAGGAGGACGACGAATCGACGATACGCCTGCGCAATTACCTCTCATCTCTGAGAGACTCTACCAAGGTGTCGGTTCTGCTCAAGACCTGCCAGTGAGTTATTTAAGGTGTTTTGTATGCAATCAAAACTTAATAATTGGGTTCAAATATTCTATAATTCAAAATACTTTATACTTGGATTTTCTTTTTAATAAATTTTATTCTATACATAGAGTAGTAGTACGACTGGGACGTATGAAGAAATATTGAATTGAAAGTACAGGGTTATTACAAAAGAACCATCGGGTTTCCGAAGCGTTTATTTCGAAACATAATTGTGTTACAGCAATGAGTTATACATGAAAATGAACCGAAAGTATACAAGATTGACATCCATGGTCGTGAATGCAGTCTTTCAATTACAGTTCGTTGTCAGTTGAATTTCTTGGGACTCTCTCTAATTCGGTTCACTGTTTCTTCACTAACGCTTGGTCTGCCGGAACGCATATAAGCAACCTTTACATGGATACGGACATTGGAAAATATCTAGTGCTGCGATTGGCTTATGTTATGGAGCAATGTCATGCGTCACAAATACGTTACTCGTCGTAGTGCAGGGGAGAGAGAACACCGGTATGATTTTATAATGTCCAGTGCCAAAGACTTCTAGACACAAGATTTTTATTTATACAAATGTGATATTTCAAAGAAAAAATATCAATTTTTGGACAATTATTCATTTTTGTTCACTGTATGTTTTCTTCTTGGATAAAGTAATTTTAACTATTCCTTTTTAGATGACTATAATATTTTGTGATTCGTACAACCATTGCTTATTTGTGCAAAATTATACTGAATTCACATTTTTTAGACTTCATTTGTGATCCAAAGCATTACTTAAACATCAAATTTATAAATACATGCCTATGCAATTAAAAAATTGTAAAAAATTATGTAAGAAGAAATTATGTTAAATTATTTCTAGGAAGAAGTCTTATCTGTCACACCGATCCGAATAATAACTTTTTTTAGGACAAATATTAACAAAACAAACGCTTTTTTATTTCCGGTTAAAAATGCTAAAAACAACGCCATTTAAATTCCTGTTAAATGGAGGAGAGAATCGATTAGCCAATCACAGCACAGAATTCTTTCTCATGTCCGTATCCATGTAAAGGTTGCTAATATGCTGCCGGAACTTCTGTCTTTACATAAACAACCGGTTTCTTTGAGCTGTCGATACCAACACAGAATGCTTTGTTGGGTTGCACTAGTATACCTTTTGGAATGTTCTCAGAACGGTTATAAGGGATTCACACTTTGAAAATTCTATTACATAAAACGCTTTCTGCGTCCAGTTTTGAATATGAGGTTCGCGCAGCAACCATGCCTACCAGATACAAATGACACATACTCAGCGTGAAATTGTAGATAATGCCCTTTCATTTGAGTTGTCATAGAAACATATGCGTTTCCTAAATCGCACGTAGTAACGTATCAAAACCCAACGATTCATTTGTAATAACCCTGTATTTACATATATACAAAATATAAATTTTTACCTTGGAAATTTCGGATCATCGTACATAAACCCGAAAAAGATGATCGTATACATACATCTGTGTACCTATCTCGAAAATTCTTATCATACATTTGCAGAAAATAACAAAATTCTTCAGGAACACTTAAGACACACAAGACAAGCAAAAAACAAACATTCTCTCAAAAAAACTCTATTTCCTTCCATCAAAAATTGATGCCAACTTTTTTCACTAAACTTTTACTTCATCTCGTAAGATAAAAAACTAGTTGGATGTGTCAATCCCAAAACTTTCTTCTATCTCATAAATACATTTTATATATATATATAAAAAAAAAAAAAAAAACGTGGTGACTCCAAAGTTACCCACTATCGAATTTCCTCGAACATTTGACCTAGCCTAATGAGATTCTGGTATCAGAAAAGCCTAAAACGCAAAATTTAATTAATATTCCGAGAAAATGAGCTCACAAGGAAGGTCTCCATACGGGCATACTCAGAAAAATCTGAAAAAATTACAGAATGTTCTTCTCATATAGTTATACATGTTTATAAAAAAACATTTCGGCGGAATCTCCTTATAACGTCCGTAAAAAAATAATAAAAATTTCGTTTATTTGGCGATTTATCTCCGGTTGGCGAAAAAACGAAAGTTTGAAAAATACGCTTTTACGCTTCGAATACTTTTTAAAGAAAAAACTTTCTATGTTCAATTTATTTAAATAAGTTTAGTTTAAGTAATTTTAGTTTTGCATTTTTACTTTACTTTAAGTGTAATTTTGACACATACGTTTATACGTACTTAAACAAAATAGAATTAATATATTTTATCATTTAAAACACAATTTAAATTGATTAAAATTGTTCCAAATTGAAAAATACACTGTTAAAAATCTGCTGCATTTTGTTGCAACGCACTCCCTTGCTTGTATAGAAAACGGTTACTTGGCCGTGAAATGGAGCTTTCTCATTGGTTGGAATAGAGATATTATATACAAGCGGAGGAGTGCGTTGCAACAAAATGCAGCAGATTTTTAACAGTGTATGACACGGCCAATTCACGGTGCTATGGAGCATTCTCATTGGTCAGAAGAGAGATATTCTTTAAAAGTAGTGGAGTGACGTTACAGTAAATGCTGCAGATTTTTAACAGTGAAGTCAATTGAAATCAATTTTCAGATTCGTTAAAATCGTCTGCTTTTGGCGAGGAAATGCACTGTACGCCAAATCCCGCGTCGCTTTCAGCTTTTCACGCCAATTATGCCAAACTATTTTATTTTTTTACATATCTAATAATGTAATTCCGCTAATTTTCACTGATCCTTTATTACCTACATGAGTAGTTTAATTCGTATTTTTTTCAAAAAATTCTGAGTATGCCCCCCAATGGAGACCTTCCTTGTCAGTAGTGCCTCATGTTGGGTAATTTATACTAAAACCTAATAAGCATCTATTAATGTCAAGACCTAACAGAATCAGAAATTTGATGGAATTTTGTCCATTAGTTCTTGAAATATAGTTATAACAAAAAATTTTCAAAACGTAGCACACGAACACCATATCTTGGACAATTTATGCCAAAACGTAAAAAAGCGTCTAATTATGTTATGGTGTAAAATAATCTGAAGTTTGATGAAATTCTGTGCATTAGTTCTTGAGATATAGCTAGTTTAAAAAAACCGTGTAAAATATAGCACAGCAGCACCATCAGTTGAAGGATTTATAACAAAACGTAATCATTGTGTAAATATGTTACATGTCATTTTGTAACAAAATCTGAAGTTGGATGAAATTCTGTGCGTTGGTTGTTGAGATATAGCTATCGGAAAAATCGTGCAAAATGCAGCATAGTTGCACTACCTGTTGCAAGGTTAATACCAAAATGTAATCAGCGTCTAATTATATTATATATTCTAGTGTAACAGAATCTAAAATTTGATGAAGTTCTCTGCATTAGTTCTTGAGATATAGCTATCGCAAAAATCGTGCAAAATGTAGCATAGGAGCGCCACCTATAGGGCAGTTCACACCAAAGCCTTATCAGCGGCTATGTATCTCAAGGTATCGCGGAATCTGAAGTTTGGTGAAATTCTGTGCATTAGTTCTTGAGATATAGCTATCATGAAAATCATGAAAAACGTGGCATAGCAGCGCCACCTGATAGCCAATTTACACCAAAACTTAATTAGCATGTATGTATATCAAGGGGTCACAGAATCTGATGTTTGGTGAAATTCTGTGCATTAGTTCTTGAGATATAGCAATCTTAAAAATCATGAAAAACGTAGTATAGCAGCGCCGCCTGCAGGCCAATTTTCACCAAAAACCAATAGGCACTAATTCATATCAAGGTCTAACTGAATATAAAATTTTATTAAATTTCGAGCATTAGTTCTTGAGATAGAGCGCCCACAATTTTTTTTTTGTCACATACAGACAGGCAGATGGACAGACTCACAGACAGACATTTTCTAAAAATAGTCAAAACGTGTTCAGGACCTTCTAAAACGTATAAATCCGTCGAAAACCGGAAGTCGAAAATTTTCATGTATCCAATATTTTCTTCTTGTATAGATAGAAGAAAGTAAAAATGTAAGAGAAAAGTAAATAAAAAACAGCTTCGCTGCCATAGCAACCGGTGACGTTTGATAAATAAAATAAATATCACAGTAGCAAATTTGCAAAAGCAGTGAAAATAAAATAAATAAAGAGAATAATAGGAATTGATAAAATATTAATTTATCAATTCTTAACAAACATGGGGGTCCATCCCCCTTTTGCAGTGTCCGTTTTCTTCATTGACCAACCGCGCTTTATAGTCTAAGAGCCGTATTCACAAAACCCTAAGCCATCGAGCACAAGGAAAAACCCCTTTATTTTATAGAAGTGTAGTAATAGGAGGGGAATCTAATGATCCATATCTGAAGGTAGGGAAGTGATGCATAAGCCAAAAATGAATACCGCGAGTGGTTGACTCGTAGACATAGCATTATGTTTTCCTGCACCCAGTTTTCCGTGTTTTTATACTTTTTATTGTACAGCAAACACAATGTTAATCCTATGAGTCAGCCACTAGTGTTATCCATTTTTGGCTTATGCACCCCCTTGCGCTTCTCGCAGAGATGGATCATTAGATTTTTCCCTATTACTATTCTTCCATAAAATAAAGATTTTTAGCTCACAGGCTATCATAGCCTGAGAGCTTATGTGCCCGCCCGTTCTGTATGTTCGTTCGTATGTGCGTAACGCGATAACTCATGATAAAAATATCCGATCCTCTTAAAATTTTGTATGTAGGTATATCCTGACAAGGCGCTTCCCTGATTAGATATGTATAAGAGGGGAAACGGGGGGCTCATGCCCCCCGTTAATTGATATAAATGGGATTTTCATGCAGAATTAAGTTTTCAAAATTTAGATTAGGATCATTCTGATGAGGCGATTCCGTGACTGTTATTAGGTGTTCATTGAATAAGTATAAATAGGGGGAACAGGGGTTCTAATCCCCCCCCCATTAGTTGATATAAATGGGATTTTCATGTAGAATTAAGTTTTCGTTCAAAATTTAGATTAGGATCATTCTGATGAGGCGATTCCGTGACTGTTATTAGGTGTTCATTGAATAAGTATAAATAGGGGGAACAGGGGTTCTAATGCCCCCCCCCCGTTAGTTGATATAAATGGGATTTTCATGCAGAATTAAGTTTTCGTTCAAAATTTAGATTAGGATCATTCTGATGAGGCGATTCCGTGACTGCTATTAGGTGTTCATTGAATAAGTATAAATAGGGGCAACAGGGGTTCTAATGCCTCCCCCCCTCTTAATTTATATAAATAGGTTTTTCAGGCAGAATTTTCAGATTTCGTTCAAATCTCTGAATAGTTTTGGAAGTTTAATGGTTAAGTATAAAAGAAGGGGATAACTCCTTTTAAATTATATAAATGCTAAATGGGTTTTTATTAAGAATTATCTAATTTGCTCTGAATTTTGGGTATAGATTTTTTATATGATAAAGCATTTCTTTGATAGTATAGGAGGTTCAATGATTAAGTATAAAAAAAGAGGAAAGGGGAGAGCTGTTTCCCCTTCTTAATTTTTTTTTTCAAACGGAATTAACCCTTGAAAATATAAGGCTTTAATGTACAATTAGTATTTGTAGCCTGTGAGCTCAATGCCATCAGTTTAACTGGGCAGTATTCTTTTTTATTAATCTTGTGCTCGATGACATGGAGTTTTGCGCGGTCGGCTCTTGGACTATTACATATGTTGTGAAAGTAACTGGAAATATACTTTTTATCGTATAGGTGATTTGATCAACAGTTATAAAGATTACGTAATTCGCAAAAAATTTTAATCCATTGTAATTCTCGGTAACTGATTTTTTTTTTTTTAACGAATTTGTGTTTGTTGGAGTATAGTAACTTGTTTACATCATAAATACACTATCGCTAAAAATTATATGCACCCCCTCCCCCCCCCCCCCCAAAAGAAAAAAAAAAAAAAGAAAAGAGCCATTCTTATAAAACTTGATATGTAAATTGTCTTTACTAGATTACAATTAATTTGATAGGTAGCAAATATGTTGGTTTTACCATTGTATACTATATTTTAAAAAAAAAACATTTTTTGAGACTTTTTTCATATATATATATATATATATATATATATATATATATATATATTTTTTTGCAATTTTTCCAACTTTTTTTACATTTTTTTCAACAATTTTTATATATATATATATATATATATATATTTTTATTTTATCATTATTTTATTTTTTTACTTGTGTAAAAAAAAGTTTTTTAAAAAATCGTGAAACATTTTTTTAACTTTTGTTTTTGTAAAAAAAAAAAAAAATATTTAATTTATTTTTTTCAAAAAACTTTGTTGTGAGTTTTTCACTTTGTGAGTTTTTTTGTTTTACTTTTGTATTTTTTCTTTTTTACTTTTGTAATTAGTTCGTGTTGTAAATATTTCTAGGAAACTTTGAAATTATTTTGTAAACTTGCATATTTTTTTATTCATCTGTTAATTTTTGTATGTTCTTATGTATTTTTTAAGTTGTGAAAGCGTTATTTCGTTTAAAATGTTATGAGACATATTCCATTAATGGAATAGGTTTTAGATAAATAAACACATCAATATATGTATATAAAAGAGTATTTAATATAAGCATTTGAAGAATACATTGCAAATAAGATCTACATTCATGCCGCCCGTTAGAAGAATCATGGGTAACAAAATTATTTTTCAGCAGTGTGTATGTCTTCCAAATTTTAATTTTGAGATATTGTGGTAACTGTTATGAAATTATGATGGGTAAATAATCTAAATATCTTCCATTATTTCTAAATTTTTCGAACGTCTGACTATTTTTTAATATCTTCACTAAGAGTTAACATAGAACTGACGATGCTTTATATGATGATGTATGCATTTTTTATTCATGTTTTCTTGAAAACAACATTTGGTAATCTTCCCAAGTATAAGGATTTTCATCTGTATGGATTTTTGTTATGTTCTGTTAAATTCCATTTACTTAAAAAGTGTTCGTAGCAAATAGAACACATCTTTAATAGAAATAGATGTAAACAATTAGGATTCTCTTCAACAACATAGGTAAAAAGGCACTTGTTAAAGTGTGGGCAGTAAGACAAAACATTTTAAATTTACTGAAATTACGTTTCATATACGAATTCTAGTATTTCACATATAAGTACTCACATATGTATTATTCATTAATGCTAAATGTGCTAGGGATGAAGTTCTTCAGATCGTTAATTTCTGAAGTTTGCTGGTGTTTAGATTCATTTTGTTAAAACATCTGTACAGTAAAAAAATATATATATTTATGTGCTTAGTATAGGTTTAATATATAAATAATCGATTATTTTTATTTATTTGTTTTTATTAATACATGTATATTGCAAGAAATTTCGTGTATGGGTCATTTAATATAAATTAAATTTTCTTTACTTCTTCATATGATAGTAATTTTTCTGAGGAGTACATGTTTGATAAATTTTAGAAAAGTGTGAAAAACAAATCATTCTATGATAAGCATTTTGGTAAAATTAACATAGTTTGGTTTCGAAAATAGGTTATTTCAAATATGAAATGTTAAAATTAAAGATTGTATTCATACATACACTACTGTGCAAATTAATTGGGACAAACATAATTTTTTTTACAAATGTTGTTTAATTTGTATAGGTTAACTTACATGCTTTGTTTAGCAATCTAGCCCGAAATATGTCCTCCTCTAGCTTGAATGAGATCCTGTGCACGTTTTGGCATGGATTCCACTAAATTAGAACATATATTTTTGATCTCGTCATCACGAAACCAAACTTTTATAACATTCTCAATCATTCTTTTCTTTGTTGAGCAGTCCATTTTACTCACACGTCTCTTTACAATGCTCCACAAATTTTCGATGGGATTTAAATCCGGAGAATTACCAGGCCAATCCAAGATCATTAATTTCTGTTCTTGAAAAAAATTGTTTGTTAGCTTAGAAGTATGGCATGGAGCAAGATCTTGTTGAAAGATACCGACACCACCAGCGAACGTTTGCATCATAGGCACAATTTTTCTTTCTATTACAGAGATGTATTTTTTAGAGTTCATGATTCCTTCAACTGGTTCTAAGCTGCCAGAAACTCCAGAAATGAAATAACCTCAAAACATCTGTTTCTGAAGGTGCTTAACTCCATCAGTTCGCCTGACAAATCTTGGTTCAAGCCCTTGTACAAAACTATTCGTTTCGTCGCTGAATACAACATTTTTCCAGTCTTGTGCAGTCCAGGATTGATTTTTCCTGGCCCAATCCAAACGTGTTTTCTTCATTTCACGGGTTAATAACTGTTTTTTGATTGGTTTTTTGCAAATCTCCCAGCTTTAATAAGCCTTCGTCGAACTGTCGATGAATCCACTCTCACACCACTAGCTAATAATTCTCTCTGAAGATCTGTACTTGTTTTTCGAGGATGCATTTTACTATTTCGTACAAGAAATTTGTCTGTTCGAGGTGTGGTCTTGCGTTTGCGTCCACATTTGCTCTTTCGTTTTGAAGACAATGTCCCAAAATTCTTTTGCTGATTAATAATTATAGAAACACTGGATTTGCCAACTCCAACTGCTGCAGCAATATCCCTCAGAGTCATACAGGTATGCTGTCTAAGGATAACAATTCTTGTCCTTTACCTGGGAGTGATATCCATATTTTAAATGCGCATCCGAAGCAAACAAGTCACACAATCGGCCATTCCTTACAGCAACTGAAGCGCAACTGAAGGGAAATATTTTCGACATGTGATGATCACGTAATCAAACCGGTTTAGACTAGTCAAGACCAGAGGCGCGTTGTAAGAAAATACAGTTGAAACCGGTTTGAGGCAGAAAATCCCCGAGAAAGGAACAATTTTCTTAAAAAACATGTTTGTCCCAATTAATTCGCACAGTAGTGTACTATGTACAATCAAAAATTATAAACATATTATTAATATTTTAAACAGCTCGATGGACGATAATTCAGAAATCGTCGAAGTGTAAGATGAAACATACGATAATTTGATTAATAATACGGATGGAATAACTCAGACTAGTCATGTATACTAAATATCATCAAAACTATATAGTATTTATATTTTAAGCAACTTGATGGATGATAATTCAGAAAGCTCTGAAGTACAAGATGAAACATATGATTAGATTAATAATATG
The DNA here is from genome assembly GCA_964019185.1 of Maratus speculifer. Classification (NCBI taxonomy): domain Eukaryota; kingdom Metazoa; phylum Arthropoda; class Arachnida; order Araneae; family Salticidae; genus Maratus; species Maratus speculifer. Next base: position 189,785 of record CAXHSM010000012.1, on the reverse strand, counting down.
GAAGGAATACTTCAAGATTAGTCAAGTATATTATGTATCATTAAAACTGTAAAGATAGTATTTATATTTTAAGCAACTTGATGGGCGATAATTCAGAAAGCTCTAAAGTGCAAGATGAAATATGTAATTTGATTAATAATATAGAAGGACTAACTCAAGTTTAGTCATGTATACTGTATATCATTAAAACTATGAAGATGGTATTTAAATTACAAGTAACTTGATGGATGATAATTCAGAAAGCTTCGAAGTGCAAGATGAAACATATAATTTGATTCGCAATATGGAAGGACTAATTTAAGATTAGTCATGTATATTATGTATCATTAAAACTGTAAAGATAGTATTTGTATTTTAAGCAATTTGATGGATGATAATTCAAAAAGCTTCGAAGTGCATGATGAAACATATAATTTGATTTATAACATAGAAGGTCATATGTATTATATATCATTAAAACTGTAAGGTAGTATTTGTATTTTAAGCATATTGATGGATGATAATTCAGAAAGCTTCCAAATGCAAGGTAAAACGTATGATAAATTGATTAATAATATGAGTAGATAACTTTAAATACATTAGATGATTATAGCAGTAAGAAATACCGTGTAGGAGCAATACAGTGGAAAATCGATTTTCCACTTATATCCATCAATATATGTGGAAAATCGAGTAGAATCAATTGACTTCAACTCTAAAACTCCGCTTGGGGGCGATGTTGTGATAGTGGAGGGGGAGGCACTGGGGGCGGGGTGGGACCGGCGGCGTTTGCAACCACACATCCGCCGGCAGTTCCCAAACTCTCGTTTTACTATTACTGGTGTTAAAATTATTTGCATGAAGCCTGATTCGTCTCTCTTGCTTCTTTCTTTCTAGATATCAAGATGACGAACCGGAGTCCCTGGTGGAATCATCTTCCTACAGCTCCGACAGCAACACTGCCGAATTCAGTCAAGCCAGACTGCGCATGTCTGCCAGCACGGGTGACCTCCCGCGGAACGGTGAGCATCAGCCAATCAGCGACGAAGACCCCTTCATGGTCCGGTCGCGATCGGCAGACGACGTGCGCGACCAGGAAGTGGACATGGAGAGGAGTATGGCGCCCTCCTTGGCTGACAGCCGCAACAGCGCCACCTGGAGGATGTCTTCGTCCCTCGGGCTCGATCGTCTGCGCCTTCTTTCGCTGGACAAGGAAGAAATCGTGCGACTGTGGCAGAGTTCCGAACGGGCTCTGCTGAACAGACTCCAGGACACGCTGCGCGAGAAACGGCTCCTGGAGCAAAAGTTGCTTTTCGTGCAGAAAACGCTCCTCAAGCCGCCCTGAAGAGCAAATTCCTGAACAGTTTTTGTCCATGAAGAAGGAAAAACCTGAAGAAATAAACGCCCGAGATCTTTGCATTTTTCGTCGACTTGGAGACTTTTCCCCCTTTTTTGTACAGTGGTTGGAAGAAAGTTGCTTCCGGAAGTGGCATGAAACCATTCTACATACATGAGGATTTCTTTTCTTCTTGCTGAAGTTTTATGGCACAGAATTTTGGAGTTCTTTTGGGCACCGATACAAACGTCGGGTTTATACAATGGACTTGCGAGTTTTATTCCGTTATCCAAATTTTTGTTCCTGAAAAAGTTGCCGCCAGAGCACACGAAACATGTAAAAAAAATTAAAAGGTGTTTTTTTTATCATTTTTGTTTTTGAAAAATTTGCCGTCAGAGCACACGAAACACGTAAAAAAAATTTAATGGTTTTTTTTTATATTAATGGATTATTTATAGCATATATAAATAATTTGAGATATTAAACTGATGTTTTATATTAAATGTGGCATAAAGTTAAATACATTAACGCAATGGATCAGTTTCAACTGACGTCACACCCTAGCAACCAATTTGACAACCTTTGTTTGAACCATCGGTTTTGTCGAGTTTTCCCCCACTTTGATTGGCCTAGCGATAATAGTGGCTAAAAATTTGGTGTGTTTGGCTGGTTAATGAGAAATTGGTGGGAACCTAGTCACGTGGTTCAAATGGATCTATACTCTCAATTCTTGTCTTATTTCGTGAAAAAAAAACTAAAGCATGTGCTCTATACCTCATGTTTGTACCGGTGCCCTCTACAACGGAATAATAGTACACACAGTTTGTCGCTGTAGATACTGACGTCACTAACAAAATGCTGCCAATTTTAAAATCTTAATACTTATACACTACTTCCATTTTTAATTTCAGTCGTGGGATCACATGATACATATATACATATACATCATTATAGAGGATATTTTTTAGAACTAGGACGATAAGAGTGTCGGAGAAAGATATTTTAAAACAGCAGTTTTAAAAACCTCTAAAAAAGTAAACGAAATACGTGCGATTCAATATAAAAGTCTGGAAGGAACTAACAGTATCGTTTGACTTATCATTAAGAATCATTAAACGAATATTTAGATGAGAAAACATTAAAAAAATTAGATAGGTGTAGAAGAGAATCGCATGTCATCACATTTCTAGAACGCATATAAGCGTCTATTATGTCAGATGTAAACTGATACAGTCAAAGTTATATAATCCACACACCCATAATCCACAATTTTCTTTTTAATAAAAAATATTTAAATTAAAAAAGTTTAATATTGAATTGATTGCAACGCCTCCACCAAAATTAAGATGTTTACTTAATAAGCAAGTAGATCCTATAGGACATGATGATCTTGCTGGAGTTTATGAAATACCTTATATTACAGAAAATGGGGGATTAAATTATTACATAGGCATGACTGGGAGAAAGTTTGGAGTTAATAAAAGGGGAGCATGAGTCTGATATTAAATTTGGACGTACTAACACTGCCTTATCTAGAACATATTTAAATGAGGGGATAAATATATTATTTAGTGAAAGTAAATTATGTTTCATATCAAATTGTTTTCGTAAGTCTATTATAAGAGAGTCCATTGAAATTTATAAGCGTAAAAATTTTGTTTGCAATGATACCGTTTCTTTTATTATTCCTAAGTTATGGTTAGAATTAATGAATAAATTCCTCGTGAGAGCTTGAATGGGATGAACCATGTTGGAAATTCTTTTAGATCATGGTCTATTTTAATTTAATTTTTTACTATAGAGCGCGTGATTTTTGTTTTTTGTTGTTTATATCTCATTGTCGCGTGTCATTTGTATTGACCGTGAAATGTTTTGAAATTTTATTTTTATTTTTATTATGATTATGGATCTTATTAGAAGGATCCGAAACATGTCAATGTCATTTATTTTTAATTATTATAACACCTTTCTTAAATTAAAATGTTTATATAAAAGGTGAATCTTTTAAAATCTGCTGATTTAAAAAAATAAATAAATAAAAAATCTATTGGATTTAATAAACTTTTTACCACAATTTTTTATAATTTGCGTTACTTTTGAACAATGAATTAAATAGTTAAGAAAATTTACAAATTAGTGATTCAAAAACGATTTTTTTAAACAAATAATAAAATAAATGAAAAAAAAAATCATAATAAAACATTTATTTTTTTTTTTCTAAATGTAACTCTTTTATTTTATTAACAGTAAAAAAAACAAACTATATTGCAGAACCTATGTAATTATTTTTATTTAAATGCACATAATTTTTTAATAAAATAACTTAAAAAAGATTTTTTTTGAGATAGCCTATTAAATTAATTTTTAGATTTCATTTTATTTTTTCATATTTATACTAATTATAGAATTAAAACACCATCTAGGAATAATAAAATGACGCGTAATCCATAATCCTATATAATCTGCAACATTCCATAATCCACACAACCTTTCGTCCCAACTTGTGCGGATTATAGAACCTCGACTGTATATATATAATATTAAATATAAATTATGTTAAGCAAATTATACAATGCAATCAGAAAGTCACATTAAGGATACTGTGAAAATTTATATTAGGGGAGCTATACAAAAGTAGGTATTAAGCAAATTATGCTACGCAAACATCATTGAGTTGTGCACATTGAGTTACGCATATGTAAAAAAAAAAAAAAATTGTAAGATATGATATACAAAAAATAAGTATTATGCAAATATTATTTAGGATGCAAATTTTGCTATGTATTTGTGTATCAAAACTATGCCAAATATGTTAAAATGCAAACAGGATTTTTGTAAGATGCCGATTGTGTTATACAAACATTGTGATTGCAAAATTATGCAGATTAAACTATAGAGATACTACACAAATTGGTATAGAGCGAATTATGCTATGCAGAAATTGGCATTATGTAAATTACGTTATGCAAATATCATTTATTACACAAATTGTGTTAGGTATATATATATGAAAATTAAGTTAGATACGTTATATGCGAGTATGATTTACGTAAATTAATTTGCACCAATTGTGTTATGGAAACTTTATAATGCAGAATATCCTATAAAAATTATGTAGCTTAAATTAGGAATGCTATACGACAAATTATGCCGTGCAAAAATGGGTATTATGCAAATTATGCTATTCAAATATGATTTACTGCACCAATTATGTTGGATATGTGTAGGAAAACTAAGTTAATACGCGAACTGATTTATGTAAATTATTGTGTTATCCAAACTTTATAATGCAAAATATCCTATATAAATTATGTAACTTAAGGGAGACCCGTACCCCATTTTCGGCCAAAAATCATCAAAAGTTCAAAAAAAAAATTTTTTTTCTCAGAAAACGATAAAATACATGTTTGCGAATATCCATGCAAAATTTAAGAACTCGGGGACACTTGGAACAGGTAGAAAATGAGCTTTTTTAAATTGTACTCACTATAGAGTTTAAAGGACTAGCGGCCATTTAAAACGTGTTTTCCTGAAAATGACTTTTTTCATATTTTGCCTAAGTTCAAAGTACTAAGACTCAGTGGTAAAATGATTTAGAAACAAAGTGTTTATGTTTTTAGAATCTTAAAAAAAATTGCAACAAAAGTAATGAGAGATATATTTTTTAACTATTTCTGAAAATTTTACATAAATTGGTAAACATGAAAATTATGACGAATTTAAGAAAATTTACCATGCGTATTTTTTTTTTTTTAGCCGATTAAAATAGAAAATAAAAAATATCTCTCCTTAGCTCTTTTCTATATACTTTAACACTATTAAGAAATTTTAGTAATACCAAAAAATTGAAAAATTGAATGAGGAGTAGTAATTTAAAAAAGTGTATTTTTCGACCAAAAAAAAATCATAAAAATCCCCATAAAAAATATACTTTTTAATAAAAAGTGAATTTTTTTGCTAATTATTCCTTACAAGAAGATTCTTAAATAGTACACCAAAATTCATTACTTTAAATTCAATAATAAAAATTTGGGTTTTTTTCTTACGGGTCTCCCTTAAATTATCAATGCTCAAATAGGTATTCGCCAAATTATGCCATACAGAAATAGGTATTATGCAAATTATGCTGTTCATATATCCTGTATTGCATAAATTATGTTATGTATGAAAACTATATGTAAGATATGATACACATAAACAGGATTTGTGTAAATTATTTTGTATCAATTGTGTTACGCAAATATTACAATGCAAAACATGTGTAAATTAAGCCAATAACGATGTTATGCAAATAAGCATTGTTCAAATTATGCCATGTACATTTTAAGAACTAAATAACATTAAAAATATTGTGTAATGCATGTTTTATGTAAGAGTACATACCGGGTGTCCCAAAAATGACTGATGGATTTTAAAATTCAATAACTTGCAAACGGTGACAGCGATTTAAAAAATTTTTGCAGGAGGGTTATGTATAATGTCAGGAGTTTTTTTACCGTAATTTTTAATTTTAGTTCGAATTTCAAACGATAGATGGCGCTGACGGCGATTAAGGTCAGGTGATCAGTCCTGAGTGAGTTCAGTTTCGGCGTCGACCTAGCCTTCAATTGCCGTCAGCTCCATCTATTGTTTGAAATTCGGACTAAAATCCAAAGTTACCGTAAAAAAAACTCCTGACATTATACGTAACCCTCCTGCAAAAATTTTTTAAATAGCTGTCACCGTTTGCAAGTTATTGAATTTTTAAATCCATCAGTCATTTTTGGTACACCCGGTACAAGTTTGCGTATGGGTGTTATACATACAAGAAAAGAGTTTATGCAAAAATAGGTACAGTAGAACCCCATGAATCCGGATCTCCGGATTATCCGGATCAGTTTGGTACTTTTTTTTTTTCAAGTTTGAGTAGCGATTGGCTAATTTCCATAACATTAACTTTTTTCTTCTTCGTATTGCGAATAAAAAAATCTTTTTCTGAAATCTTTTCGGAAGAATTAAGCAAAGTAAACATTTTTACTGTCTGTAAATATTCAATAAGTTTAACATAAAGATGATTTTCTGTAAGTATGATTTATTTTATTTCATTTTTTTTTAATTCTCCGGATAATCCGGATTGGGTCCGGTCCCAGTTAATCCGAATTATGGGGGTTTTACTGTATTATTACGCAAATTGTGCCACATAAATTTTACTAGGCAAATATTATTAAATAAATTATGTTTATGGGTGCGTCCTTAAATTGTACAAAAGATTCTATACGAAAATGGGGTTTAAATGGTAATGAAACTTGCATTGAGCAAAATATACTATGCATATTATGCAAATCACGTTACATATGATGTGTAAAAATAAAAAAAGTGCAAATTACGATGTTGGTGCTTAAAAAGAAAAAAAAAAAAACAGAGTGTATAAATTGTACTACATAAACTATATTTCGAAAACTTTTTATGCAAATTACGTATGTTATGCAAAATACTGAGCCGATGTTATACAAAATTTACTACTAGTATGCAGCTTGTATGAAATATGACTGTACAAACTGCGATATGCACACTTTACAAGTTACATGATGTAATTTAAAAAGACTGATTACATAAACAGTATAACGCAAGCATCATTATGCAAAATATATTATGTACATTATGCTAATTGCAATGCAGATTTAACGCGAAAATAGGGAATGGAAAAAATACTCTATGCAAATTATGTTTGGTATAACACTTGGATTATATTATCATGGAGAAATGAGTATTAAGAAAATAACATTCATTTTAAGATTATTCAAACATTTTAAGAAAATAACAAATAATAAGAAATTGCATTTTGTAAAATATATTTTGTACGTAATGCAAATTACAGTGCAGATATTTTATGGAAAAAAAGGTAATATGCAAAATACGCTACGCAAATTATGTTCTGTATATTATGTAAATTATTTTATGAGTGCTATGCAAATAAAAACTGCATTATGTAAAAAATATATGGAAAAATATGTACCATTAGGGTAACATCCCCTGTAATTGGCATGCACCAATGATTGGCACATCCTACAAACATGTCCCAAAATAAGATTTATATCCAGTCTTTTAAAAATGTAAGAATATATACCAGTTATATGCTCATTTACTTTAACGGTTATAATTTTGGTTTATGCTGCTAGATGACAATAGTGCCTAAGAAAGAGAAACAAGTATGGTCTGTATCAAATTAGCAATTTTTGTTGCAACTGCTTCTTCTCTGGCTTAAGAAAGGCATGCTCTTCAATTCATTATTATCTGATTTATAATATATTTTAAATTTTAATTGACAACAGTTTTGTTTAGTTGAAAAGGGTTACTTTAATTGTGTAAAAGTATTTTTACACAAATATTTGGATTTCGGAATTAATAATAGATGCCAATTAATGGTGCTTCAATTTTGCTAGTTCCAAATAATTGGAACCTATTCCATTTACAAGGAATTTGAGATTAAACCACTTATTTAGGCAGTACTTTTAAAGTTATAGACTAATTTTGTTTATCAGTTGTTTTTATTTGAAAATATGAAATATTGTCTGTAACTGGAATCCATTAAAGCTTCACATGACAATTACTGGGGACAACATGACAATTACTAGGTATTAATATAAATATATTGTATTGTTTTAAAGTGTTCACAATTCAGACTAATATGCTGATTTCTTACTTTTAAAAACCTGAAATATGGCATCTTCATCTACAGTAAATTCATTTAAAGCGATAAAACCCAATGCAAAATATAAAGATTTTTTTATATAAACATGTGCCAATTACTGGATCACAAGGTGTCATACATTGGTGTTCTAGGTGCCAATTACTGGTGACTATAGCAACTTTTTATAAATATATTTTTATAAAAATACTTTTTCGAAAATTTTTGCTTTTAGTGGGCAAAATAGATGCACAGATATGCATTCTTTGATTTAAAAATATTTGCAAGTAAATATTTTATTTCTTGGTAATGAAAATTGAAGTAAGTTTAAAGACAAATTCTTAATGTGCCAATTACTGGGGATGTTACCCTACAATACAAATTACAATGTAGAAAAAATGGAAAAATAGGTAATATGCAAAATATATTGTGCAAATTACGTATGTATGATTGGATATTTATTTTTAAATATTGCGCAGAAATAGAACTTGTGTTATGAATATTACATAAAAAATATTTTAAAATTGGAAATTCAAATTTTACAGATGTTTTAGCTTTGGATGCCTGAAAAATCGTTGTCTGCATTATTTAAATGCATAAATGAATCTTCTGTTTCTTATACCATTTACTTAAGAGGCTACTTCAGTCAAGTGAAAAGACCAAATCACTAATACTAATCCCATAGAAGAAATTTATAAAGAAATCTCGGTTGCATTTCAATATTTTTTAATAATTTTTTTTTCACTGAATAGCTGAGACCAATCTGTATGCTGTGGCTGTTCTTTATTATTTTGTTTGTTTTGTTTACAGATATTTTTTGGAGGACGCTTTCATTTTCGGACCTGGTTCGGTAAGCGAAAGCACCCTCCTAAAAATTATCTGCAACTAAAAACGAAAAAGTAAAAAACGGTCCGCATTAAGATTAATCTCAGCTATCGAAACAAAAGGAAACTAGTCGTTGGGGGCCACCGTAACACTTACCCATCATAGATATGCATAATATAAAATATGAAAATAAAACATGTGTAAAATGTTATTGCAATTCCAAAACATAACTTAAACATACATTTTAATACTTTTAATATACATAGCTCTCTATATATATGCTCTATAATGAATTGCTGATGAACTCATTTCGACAAATTATACAAAACGCCAAAATACTCAAGTAAGTACCAAATTGCGTAAAAGAAACATCCTTATAACTCCAAAAATAATAATCATATTAACTAAAAATTTACCGCGTCGAATTAAGCGTCTCATTTCCAATTAAAATATATCTTTGTATTGAAATTTGAAAGAAATACAGGGTCATGAAAAATCGAAGAATGTGAAAAACAAGATTACAGATATCTTAGCAACTAATAATCCGATCGACTTTGTTCTTTATGCAAAATTTGTGTTATTTTATTGCCTTTTATGTCCACTTCTTAAAATAAAAAAATTCGAAAATTTTTATATACCTTTCATCAGAACGAATTTTTCGAGAGTCCGAAAAAAATAGTTCCGGATAATCGAGGTTACTGATATTTAATAGGCTTCGTCCCATTCTTACATACTAAGTACATACAAAATTTCAAGTCTCTATCTCAATTTGTTCGGAAGATAGAGCGGTTACAGACAAACAGACAGACGGACGGACGGCAAATTTTTTTTTCTAAAAATATGTTTTTCGGAATCTCCAGTATCTGAAACGTGTAAATCAGTCAAAAAATGTTTTTTTCGATGTGTTCAAAACGATTGCAAGACTTACACCATACTACGTATGATGGGTAAGTAATAAAAAAATATATAATTAAAAATATTGAAATGCAGCCGGGATATTTTTATAAATTTCTTCCATGGGATTAGCATTAGCGGAATGGGACTTTTCATTTGACTGAAGTAGCCCCCTTGATGAAGGGGGATTATGCAGGGGAAGATGCATTATTTATTTACTTTAAAACTAAATGGTCATAGTCCACCTTTGTGTTTGGGAAAAATATTTTGATTTAAATGTTTGACCTGCATAATTTAATGTATAAAAATGAAAATTTGTCTGTCTGTAATTCTATACAAATGACATACTAATCATAGTAAGAGCAATAAAAAATGGCATACTAATTTTTGTAAGGAGAAAACTGAAACATATGCAGGGATCCAGGTATTTTTCGCTGTTAGCAAAACAAGATTGACCAATCAGGTGAAAAGTTCGCAAAAATGCAGGCTTCTGATTGATCAGTTTTATCTCTATTATAAAGGCGAAACGTATCTGTGCGTAACCATGGAGGAATGAGATAGGTGGAGGTGAAGTAAGCCTCAAAAAAGGTTTGCAATATGAAACCATTTATCGCTCAAATTTTAATGTTCCAAACAAAAAGACATGGAAGGGATTTTGTATTATAAGACGAATTGAAAGAAATTATCTACAACTAAAGTATATTTTAAGAAGAAAATAGCAAATTTTTAAAATGGTCTTTGTTCTATTATTATTTATTAAAATAAATGTTCGCTTTTAAAATAAAAGAAATTGGAAAATTAGCAATTATTAAATATCAAATTAAATAAGATATTGAAAACATTCGATACGAACTAAAAATTGTATTACTAAAAGTTTCCTAATTTAATGTAATTTTAAATACTTTATAACGTAGATAAAAAAATGTTTATGACTTAATAATTGCATGTAAATAAATATTTAAAATATAATAATGAAAACATTCTTTTAAAATCATGTATGAAAACTTAAGTAATAAATATTAATCTAAAATATAGATTTCTAACTGCAAACGATTTTAATGTATTAACAAAAGAATGTTATATTTTTAAGCAAAACGTTAAAAGAATTTTCTATATTGATATTTAAAACACATATGATAAAATAATTGATAAATTCTTACCGGTAAAGCGATAAATTAGTTCTTTTTTTAAAAAACGAGAGAAAAAAGTACGGGTTTAAACTTGTTTCAATTGATAGGCGTGATTGATTTTCAAAGGCAAATCAAAGCACGTTAATTGTACTTAATGTAGGGTTACTTTTTTAGCATCGCCCTCATACATAATACTTCCACTCCACCTATCTCATTCCTCCATGGTGCGTAACGCATACGCCATTTTGCGAATGGCAACATTTTTAAATTTGACATGAAATTTCGATTTTGAGATTTTTCTACTACAAGGTTCGAACCATATTTTTGATTTTTACATCGTCGGATGGGGAAAAAATGTGCTTTGAAATGCAATTTGTTTGAAAACTGTATCTTAATTTATTTTTGAGATATTAATTTATTTTTGTTGGTTTTTAATTTTACTTTTGTAAATTTGGCAACAAAAGCACTTCGTTTCTATGGTTTCTATTAAAAGTAAAGGGAAAAAAGCAAATTATTGAATTTTTTTTTGCTGCCATTTTCTTATGACAAGTGAAGAAAATTTAAATTAAAATGCTTCCTATGTCAACTATATCGTCTGTTATTTAACACGGGGAATTTGGCTTTTATTTGGTTTTTACTTATCAATTAAACGATTTTTAGTTTATTGCAAACTTACTAATCAAAGTGGAATAAATTTTGCTGTTTTTCATTTTGGAATACTAAGCATAAAAGGCTTAATTGATAACTTTGCCATAGTAAAAGATCTTTATTACATTTAACTGCTTATGTCACGATTAAAGTTTAATTTTAATAATTTCTAAAACTGAGCTTTATATAAATAGCATTTTGTTAACTTTAGTCTAAATATGATTTGTTTAAGAGTTAGACTTATAAAATAAGGTGTATTTTTTGTTGTAATTAATTTTATTGGCTTATTATAAATCAATGAAACAGTTTCTTTTTAAATATTTTTTTTTTCGTCGAAACTCGAAGGGTTCTACCTTGTTTCGATAACAGCGAAAAATCTACCAGGATCACGAATCATTCAAATCTCAGTTATGTAAAAAATAAATAAAATAACAAAAAAAAAAAAAAAAAAAAAAAAAATCAAAATTCTTCCAAAATTAAAATTTAAAATGATTTTTGACAGAAAAAAAAAAAAAAAAAACTACAGAAGTATTATCGCCATTTCTTTTTTTGTATCAAATTTCGTAGCTGTAAGCATTTTCATCATATCGTTGGACTGCACCACATACATGTAAATTCTTATTATATTTTATTGAAAATATTAATTTCAAACTTTCTATCAAAAATCTGAAGGGATTTTTAATCCTGCCAAAAAAATATAATTTTTTTCATAACTTTTGGTTATTTTAGATTGTTTGTTTTGTCCCTCATTACTTGAAGTATCAGAAATTAAACTTGTGAGATATATGGGAGATATTTAGGCGAAAATAAATAAACTGATGCGAGATAATTGCTCCCTAGGGAAGCTATTCAACTGTTAGTTCTGGATTTTGACACTAGGGATGTCGTTGGTATAGTCTTGCTACGTGGGTGATGAAAAAGGTAAATATGAAATCTACTAATTAATTTAATATTCTTTCTCAAAAAATGCCTTTTATTTTTTTTATAAAATTTATTTATACAAGGTGTTTCAAAAATGACTGGTATATTTGAAAAATCAATAAAAACTAAACGGAAAGCAATGGAAATACACCGTTTGTTGCAACATGTTTGGGATAATAGTAAATTTTCAGACAGACAAGCTATCAAAATTAGTTACAATTTTGAACAACAGATGGCGCTGCGGTCTGAAAAAAATCTAAAGTGGGATATTTTCCACATATCCACCATGCGCAGCAATAATATAGCGTAGTTTCTGAACTAAATAACAAGGAAATCTCCTTGAGCGTCATCTGTTGTTGAAAATTGTAACTAATTTCAAAAGTTTGTCTGCCTGAAAATTAAATGTTGTCCCAAGCATGTTGCAACAAACGGTGTATTTATATCGCTGACCGTTTAATTGTTATGGATTTTTCAAATATACCATTTTCCTAGTCATCCATAGTCATTTTTGAAACACCCTGTATGTGCTTTTAAATAAAAATAATTACATATGATCCATAATACAATTTGTTTTTTTACTGTCAATAAAATAAAAGAATTATATATATATATATTTAAAAAATAGATGTTTTATTGCGATTTTTTTTCCTTTTTTTATTATTATTATAAAAAATAACTTTTGGATCACAACTTTGTAAATTTTCTTAACTGTTTACGTTTGTAAAGGAACGCAAATTATAGAAAATTGCGGATTATGAATGTGCGTATATTATCGATCCTTGACTATACTTAATTTCTCTACTTCACTTGATATCGTCGTCGAGGAACAATACCTCCATAACCCCCAATCAGTCAAACTGGCATCATAACATTCTTTACTTCTCTTTTTTTCTCTGCATTTAATTCTGGTATTCCAAACTCATACTAGAAAATTAAAAACATTAATGCTTGTTCTATTTAATAACAGATGCAGTTGACTCTCATTAATTCGAAATCTGGTAATTCGAATCTTCGCTTAATTCGAACTCAACATGGAGTCCCGAAATTTTCAATGGCAAAATAACGTTAGAATTTTTCATTAATTCGAACTCATTTTCTCTCGACTTTGTTTAATTCGAACTAACGAGAATTCCGATTTTTCTTTTTTCTTTTCTTTTTCTCGAATTTCAGATCATTCGAATAACTTTCTTTCTTTAATTTTTGTGACAATTGTTCCGAAAGAATATACATTTGATATCCACTTTCTTAGTGCCCCGTCTGTCCATCAGTGACGCTTTACATTTTTCTTTCATTGTGCTTGTTTCTAATGTTTTAATTAGTTTATGTATTTATACATTCTAATTTAATATTACGTCATATTCTAATGATAACAGACGAAATAAATTTAAAAAACACTGTAACATTAATTCCTTTGTAATAATACCATATTAAGCATGTTTTCATTTCATATTTTCCATAATTCGAACATTTCTTGTGGTCCCGACGAGTTCGAATTAACGAGAGCCGACTGTATTCCATATTCGGATAAAGCGAAACTTATCAGTGAAATAAATATTCTGGTGTAAATTCCGATTATCTGAACTATAGTTTCTAGAACGAGTTCTACTACGGGAGCGAAAAGGTTAACGACATCCAGATCTAGCAGTTGAGCACGTCCTCTAGTCAATGGTAAATATGCAATTTATTACTGTTAATAAATACAGTCGAGTCTATGTATAACGAAATCCATTGTTCCGTCAAAAAATTCGTTATATAGAAAAATTCGTTGAATAGAGAACGGCAAATTTTTTATCATTTAGTGTTTAAATTTTGAAACAATATTGTTTTTTGAATTGCTTAATTAAGTTTTTGAAATGTTTAACGGAATTTTGCTGGAATCTCAAATATTTTTGCCATTTCCTTTTCCTTCGAGTGTCTTATTGATTATTTTTAAAATCATTACTTTATTTCCTATTATCCTAGAAGCGATTTTAAGCAGGTGCAGTAGAAAATTACACCAATTTAGATGGCATTTAGTAATAATTCTTCATTCAAATGATCTCCCACAACAAAAACTGTTCCAAGTCGCCACAAACGACAAACATCCACTCTAAACTCTAAAAGTAATGATAGTTAGTTTAGGAAGATGAAAACCTGTTGAAAAAAAATTACCTTTTTTGAAATTACCCTTTTATCCCTCCCTTACTATCCAACCCAAGAAACAAACAACATTTTCAAGGCGACAAAGAATAATTTTATCTTTTAGGATGCTTTGTGATAAGTTTCAATCTTTTCCAAGAATTCATATGCTCATCTTGGTTAAAACAAAGTCAAGTGTAACCATGCAAAAAAAGGATCTTTTTCTTGGGGGGGAGGGGGATGAATGCCTTTTTTTACATAAGTAATAAGGTAGAGGAGTTCATCTATAAAATATAAACCAGAAATCCACGAAAAAAAAAAAAAACTTACACCAAAATTAATTTGAACCTTTTTCTGAACATATGAAAGAACATTTTTGAAAAAATTCGTTAAATGGAGATATACAGGGTGTCCGAGAAAGATCCGTGCAACTTCAAAAATTTATTGAAAAAGAAACAGTAGGGTAACAGCGAAACTAATTAGGAAATTAGATAGAATAACTGAAAAAGTTTTTTTCTGCAGTATGTTTCTGACCATAGATGGCGCTACATGTCATGCAAAGCAATATTAAAGCATTTTAGTTATTTCAATGGCGGATCGCGTGAAGAAAGCTCAATCTGTTGCGTGGTTTATCGAAACAAAATCCGATACGCAAACACAAAGGAATTATCGAACGACGTATGGGGAATCGCCACCATCTCGGTCAAGCATTCGTGAGTGGTATCACAAATTTATGACAACGGGTAGTGTGGAACTCCTGACCTAACACCACTGGATTTTTCCTTTTGGGGTTATGTTAAAGATACTGTATACCGAACGCAAGTTAACAGTCTCAAAGAATTAAAGCAAAACATCCAAACAGCTGTAGCTACTGTTGATGTTAACATGCTGAAACGGTCGTGGATGGAATTGGAATATCGTCTTGATATTGTTCGTGCTATGAAAGGGTCTCATGTAGAAATTTCCTAAGGTAATAACTTAAGTTATAGGAAAAAAAACTTTTTGAGTTATTCTATCTAATGTACTAATTAGTTGCGCTGTAACCCTATTGTTTCTTTTTCAATAATTTTTTGAAGTTGTACGGATCTTTCTCGGACACCCTGTATATTTCGCTATATGGAGATATTTTTTAATGTAATTATGAAAAAAAAAAAAAAAAAAAAAAAAAAAAAGACCGTTCCTACAAAAAATTCATTAAATAGAGAAATTCGCTCGATGGAGTTTCGTTGTATAGACTCGACTGTATAAATACAGAACATTATTTGAGAACAGAAAAAACTGTGAAAGGATCCCAGCTCATAATTGTAACATAAAGCTCTGCTAATAGGCTAACTATGCATATTTTAATACATCCAAACAGTGTGTGTGTGATGCAAGGGAACGAATAATAAAACATGTTCTTTGAATTAAGACAGTTTGTAACATATTCTGATTTTTTCTCTTTTTTAAAACGATGCATATAATAAACATTATTCATCACTAAGTCTTGACTCGTTCCTATTCTGTTTTCTTTCTTTCTTTTTAAGGCTCCTGTGCCAGCGGCAAAGACACCCACGAGGCTAATGCTAATGCTATGGGGAGAGATTCTTCTAATATCTCGTTTGCATTTCGACATTTTTATTTTGATTATTTTTTTCTTCACTGGGTAGCCGATATTCGTCTCTACATTGTACCTTTTTTACTTTTTTTGATTTCGGCTTCAGATATTTATAAAGTTATTTTCACTTTCAAAACCGGTTCTGAAAATTAAAGTGTTATTCTAAAAAGATATCTACAACCAAATTCGAAAAAGTAAAAATTGGTGCAATCTAAAGACAAATCTCAGCTATCTAGTGTTTAAAAAAAAAAAAAAAAAAAAAAAAAAAAAAAAGTCGAAGAAAATTTTGCATGCTTTTACTGCAACATGAAATTATAACACTTAGCTCTATATGCATGAAAAAAACTTTCATAAAAGTGCAAATACCTTTAAAAATGAAGATATAAATGAGGTTTGGAAATTTGGTTATTTTTACCTCCTTACTAACGATGGGGAATATGGTTATTTTTGTAAACAGGTTACATCATTCTGCAGTAGCGCTGGTAACAGGCTCCAACATCCTGTTATTTTTGTAACAGGATACAATAAACAATTTATAAACAATTGCTCCCAAACGACGTTTTTATATAATGTTCAAAAATAAAACTTTGAAATATTTTCAACTTAGATTTATACGTTTAAAAAAAGCCTTCTAACTTAAATTTATTTGGATCTACTTGGTTACCATTTTCGCCAAATTAATAGCCATGTTATACATGTTGACATAATTTTTATTTTAAACAGCGGAAAAACAAATAATTTAGTAAAACATAAATAA
The DNA here is from genome assembly GCA_964019185.1 of Maratus speculifer. NCBI lineage: Eukaryota > Metazoa > Arthropoda > Arachnida > Araneae > Salticidae > Maratus > Maratus speculifer. The sequence continues at coordinate 172,913 of CAXHSM010000012.1, read as the reverse complement.
AAGAATAAATAAAAAGTGGTATTAAAAACCACTTAATGACATTTTAAACACGTGTATCGTATTTAATGTCATTGAATGTGACATTCACGATCATCCATTATTGGCATTTAATCTTATAATTTGGCGACAGTTTTTTGGCCGACGGGATAACCAAGTAGTACCATTTATTTACATGACGTATTTAAAAGATATTTGAACAAGAATTGTATAAAGACCAAAGATCTGTTATAAGAAATTACAATCAGCAAAATGACTAAGCAATTTTTATTAAGATAGCTGAATATCCTTAAAATATTGTTAGACTGTCTATCAGGTAAAACTAAAAAAAAGAAAAACAAGCTGAATGTAGATTCTGCCATTGCAGAATTCAGTTTCGCCTCCGATTAGGGGGGGGGGGGGAATCGATAGAGGTTCCGATAGAGGGCGACCCCGTTTAGATTGCAATGAACTAACTTCATTTTTCTTGTGTTTATCAATATAATAGTAAACAGAACAGCGTGAAATACCCAATTGAATAGCAATTCCTCTCTGAGACATTGGAATTGCGGAATAATAAAGAGATACAATTTTACATGCTACTTCTTCATTGACTAGATTCATCAAAAACGGATTTTTTTTGTTTAGTTTGAACGCTTATTTATAGACTCTGAGTAAAAGGAAATGCAATTTAACAATAAAACGTGTGGAATCCCGTAGAATTCGACGAATGAAATGTTTAAAAGACCCGATATATTTGGTTTAAAAAAAATCAAAAGTAATTACATTATTGAATCAATATATAATAAATATATTTCCAAACTTAATGTCAAGTTTGCCAGTTACAATTTTGCATGCAAATATTCGCACATCTTCAGTTAAAATTGTAATCTGAGTGCCGGCGAAATACAGAAATTTTATTTTATATGCACTCACAGAAAAATAGTTTTATTAAAAAAAAAAAAAAAAAAAAAAAAACTAATTTCATTTTTACTGTGACATTATTTTCACTAACTGAAGTCATCTGAAAGTAAAATCTCAATCTCAGTGTTCATAATGAAAAGAAATATTGAAATGTAATATCGGGTACTACTAGGTTATCCCGTCGACCAGAAAATTATCGCCAAACTATAATAATAACTGTCAATAATGGATGATCGTGAATGTCACATTCAATAACATTAAATGCGATTCACGTGTTTAAAATGTCATTAAGTGATTTTTATTTCGACTTTTTATTTGTATTTTTATTGATATTCTATTAATTATTTGTTTTTTCGATATTTAAAATAAAAATTATGTCAATATGTATAATTTGGCTATTAGTTTGGCGATTTGTATAATTTGGCGAAATTGGTCATCGGGATAACAAAGTAGTACCTAATATCGTTATGAGTAAAAATGCGATGTTTTAAATATTGACGTGATTTTCTCTTCAAATGTTTTTTAAAAGTTACTGTTATTAGTAATATGAAAAAGGCGTCCGTAATAATATTGTAATTCCCATTTATCTGATTGCTGAATGACACATTTTCCTCATTTGAAATTTCTCTTATTTTGATTTAGACATTAATTTTTATCATAAATTATTTTCTGTTATTTTATTTACATTATTAATATTATTTCTCAGTAAATATATTTTTTCCCTCAATTAGTGCATAATTATACGCAATCATTTTGGAAAATAATTTTTTATTATCGAGAGAAAAGCTAAACTGTTGCCACCATTTTGAAGAAATGTCATGAAACAGCTTTTACAATTAAAAATAAAATATAAAAATGGAAATAAATTAAAAAATAACTAAAATGGGCACAACTACAAATAAATACCTTTCATTTAAAAAAAAAAATTATCAAAATCGGTTGAGTAGAAAATTCAGGAATGATGACACGACATTTTTAGCTTGTCTGAAAGAAATAGCATCGGATGCTAATAGTCGTTGGAGACCACCGTAATACTTACCCATCATGAATATGCGTAATATAATACAGGAAAATAAAACATGTGAAAATTATTTATACAATGCTTTGCAATTCCAAAACAAAATTTAAACGTATATTTTAATATTGTTAATATACATAGTAATGCTCTATTTATGAATTGCTGAAGAACCCATTTTGACATGCGAAACTACTCAAGTAGTACCGAACTGCGTAAAAGGAACATCCTTATAACTCCAAAAATAATAATCCTATTAACTAACAGTTTACTGCGTTGGATTAAGCGTCTCATTTCCAATTTAAATATATCTCTGAATTGAAATTTGAATGAAATACAGGGTCACGAAAAATCGAAGAATGTGGAAAACAGGATTACAAATATCTCAGCTACTATAAATCCGATTGACTTTGTTTTTCATGCACAATTTGTGTTATTTTATTGCCTTTTAAGTCCACTTCTTAAAATACAAAATTTCGAAAATTTTTATATACTTTTTATCAGAACGAATTTTTCAAGAGTCCGAAAAAAATAGTTCCGGATAACCGAGGTTACTGATATTCAATAGGCTTCGTCCCATTCTTACATACTAAGTACACACAAAATTTCAAGTCTCTATCTCAATTTCTTAGTGAGATAGAGCGTTAACAGACAGACAGAGAGACAGACAGACGGACGGCAATTTTTTTTTTTTTTTTTTTTTTTTTTTAAATATGTTTTTCGGAATCTCCACTATCTAAGAAGTGTAAATCCGTCAAAATTTTTTTTTCGATTTTCAAAACGATTGTGCGTATTGTGGGTAAGTAAAAAACTTAATAAACAACATTTAAGTTTGGTTGGTTGGTTGTGTTTATGATGGCCAAATCCAACCCGTATCTATGCAAAGAAATCCACAGTTTGAAGAAAACCACGGAAAACTCCGAATGATTAGACTGATGGCTGCCATTGTATTCTAAGCCAGTACTTGCCGTCTATCAGTTTCGAGAACAGAATCTCTCGGCCACTGGTGGGGCAACAACATTTAAGAAAAGATCTATAGCCACATGTATTTTTGAATAATGTATCCTATAGGAAATACGAAAAATAGGAAAATTAGAAAGTACAAGAAAACAAATTAAGAAAACTTTCTTTAACATACAGAGGAAAACGAAACAGCAAGTCAACGCGTGCTGCCACTACCAGAGCAGCTGCAAAACATAAAATAAATACTGACTGATAGGACAGAGAAACTTATGAAATAGAACAGTTGGCAGAGAATTAATGTTTTTCCATATTCAGTTTTTTCATCTATTTTCTTAATAGCAGATATGTATAGTATGCAAGACCGATTGTACGCTATTATGAAAGCTAAAAAGGGTGCTACAAAATATTAACTACAATTTACTTCATATTCATAAGGCAATATCGTTGCATAAAATAAAATATTCTAATACTTTGAACTCATTTAAATTTTATCCTATTAATTTTATGTGTATCAGTAAGCCAAATATATTGTACTGTATTTTATATTTTGTAAATGTTAAAATCTTATCTAAACATTCCAGATTTAATTTATAAGAAATTTAGTTGCATTTACTTAATATAAAAAATAAATTAAAAATATTTTTTTAATAATTTTTTCTCAATTATTCTAATATTTTGAATATGAGTTATACTAAAAGGATTCCAAACTTTAATAGTTCATGCTTTTTTAAATGGACCCATATATAAATAAAAAACAAGGCTTATTTCTACAAAATTTTCATCCCCCTGGCCTCCCCCCCCCCCCCCGCAAAAAAATAGTGACATTTCGGAAGTGCCAACGGAAGTAAAAACTTGGGAAATTACGTTTAAATTTTTATAATTGTCAGGACATATTTTTTTTAATCGCCAGGCAACATTTTATTGTGCAGGAAATACTTTTAAATGAAGTGTTTTTTTTAATTCATCATTATAAACTACTACTACAAAAATTACATTACAACTTTCATTTAATGCGCAATTGTACATGAAAAATAATGCATATTATTTTACATATGAAAATTGCAATAAAAAAAAGACAATAATATTTATATGGCACAAATGTCATACACATACCACAGTTTACGCACTTTTTTATGGTTTTTAAAATAATTTTCAAGCATGGTATTTTTTTTTAAAAAATCGATCTCAGTCGGGTTCAGATTATCTGCAATCATCTTCAATAAACACGAGCACCCATTGAAAAGTACGAATGGATTTTTAGTACAGCAGGTTCTTGTCAGTTTTCTATATATAATTTTTTGGAGCTATTTTCCATCTTTTCTCTCGCTTTTTAGGTGCGTTCGTAATTATGTAAATACGTAGTACCTATTGTTGTCGTTCAGTCCGTCTGTCCGTCCGCATATAACAACGCAAAAACTACCCAACCGAATCGTTTGAAATTTAAAACACATAATTATTACATAATTTTGTCGAATCATTTCAAATTTTATGAAAATCGGATGGATAGATCAATTACAGGGACAATCAAAAGGATTCCGTTACATTACGGTCAATGGGGGGAAAAAGTTTCAAATGCATTTCAATGGTGTTACACTCATTTGAACGTAATAGAATTGACATGAATCTATGAAACATGTAGTAAAAAATACATTTTGCACAATCTGTGATGCAGAGAATATTTATTATTAAATTACAGGGCCACACAAATGTATTCCACTAAATAATGTTATACGGGGAAACATTGTTTGGGGCGTGTTTTAATTATATTCAACTACTTCCCATTTTATGAATAAGATATACGTTAATGAAGTATAATAAAGATTACTCCCTGCATATTTGCAGGAACACAAAGATTTCGACCACTATACTGCATCCAAAGTACGTTCTACTATATCAGCAAGATCTGAATATTTTAAAACTTCGTTATCGTACGAACGCATCTCATTTGCTACGCTTCACGTGCAATTTCCAACTTTTTTAATTATTTTAGTCAATTTAATCTTTAAATAAAGTAAATGTCGGCAATTTTAAAAGGTTTATTTTCGTATTTTTTTATCTTGGTCTTATAATCTTAAAACCAACGCATATTTCTTTTTTTTTTATTATTATAAATATCTATAATTTTTTTTTACCTAATTTATTTTTAGCCTTGATTAATAACTAAATGTTTGCCATTAAATAAGACAAATATATATATAAAATTTTTGTGGATACTTAGAAAAAATATATAAAGTCACTACAATAATGTGTCTGTTTGTGCCTCGGTGCTGCCATCTGTTAGCGATTTAATAAGAATATCGCTACATTAAACATTTGTTTCATGGTTTCACAAATATTTTTTCTCCTTCAACCGTGATATTCAACGTTAATATTTTATGAATGGAATTGTGTGATAAGTAATACTTCTAGCCTTTTAAAATTAACTGTTTACGAATACAATTATTAAAAGTCAGTTAAATAACGAAATATGGCGTTTCAAAAAATAAAAGCTTATAATAACTTAAATTTGAAGTTCATTTTGAAGTCATTTACCCACGGTTGTACTATTTTAATTATTAAATAGGAATGTTAGAGGAATTCATAATCACAAATCACTCTTTTTGATAATTTTTTGTTTCATACTGCATTAAAGTAGAAAAATTTGTTTGGTGCCTGCCATCTGCAATCAATATGTATCCATAGAAATGACTGATTCTGTAGAAGTCTTTTAAGGGGGCTCAGGGGTTGAAAACTTTTCAAAATATCGATTTTTTTTCCATGATGTAGTTTTATTATTAAATTAATTCTGAACTCAATGCAAAACACTACATAAAAATATTTGCATTTTTGACAGGGCTATAAGCATTTATGTATCAACACTTTCATAGCCGCACCCACATAATTTCAACTTTAAGTCGCGTTTTCTCAAAACTTGATTTTTGACGACTAACACCAAGATTTTAAAAAAACTATTTGATGGAATGGCTTAAATTTTTTTGTGTTTGCATATAACATCATTATCTATAGAATTAATTAAGATAGTTTAATATTTTGAGTATTTTTAATGAAAAAGTTGTATTTTTTGGAGTTTTTTAAATTTTCAAATTTGAGAGTTTTTTTAATAATGTTGTTTTTGAGTTATAATTATATCCTTAATTCATTCTCTAGAGTGAAGTTTCCAGATCATTTTAAAGCAAAATGTAGGTTCTTATGTCAATTCAACGTTAAGGGAGACCCGAACCCCATTTTCGGCCAAAAATCATCAAAAGTTCATTTTTTTTTTTTCCCCAGAAAACGATAAAATACATATTTGCGAATATCCATGCAAAATTTCAGAACTCGGGGTCACTTGGAACAGGTAGAAAATGAGCTTTTTAAATTGTACTCACTATAGAGTTTAAAGGACTAGCGGCCATTTAAAACGTGTTTTTCTGAAAATGACTTTTTTCATATTTTGCCTAAGTTCAAAGTACTAAGGCTCAGTGGTAAAATGATTTAGAAACAAAGTGTTTATGTTTTTAAAATCTTAAAAAAATTTGCAAGAAAAGTAAGAAGAGATATTTTTTTTTAACTATTTCTGAAAATTTTACATAAATTGGTAAACATGAAAATTATAACGAATTTAAGGAAATTTACCATGCGTATTTTTATTTATTTATTTATTTATTTTTTTTTTTTTTTTTTTTTTTTTTTAGCCGATTAAAATAGAAAATTAAAAATATTTCTCCTTAGTTCTTTTCTATATAGTATAACACTATTTAAGAAATTTTAGTAATACCAAAATATTGAAAATTGAATGAGGAGTAGTACCGTATTTTCGGGTGTATAGTCCGCGGCTTATACAAGAAAAAAACCTTCTAAAAAGCCGCTGCGGCTTATACACGGTGCGGGTTATACAAAGATTTTTTTTTAATTGGATATCGTGATATTTTTTCTACAACTTTTAAATCTCAAAAAATTTGAAAAAAACATCAAGATTTGTAAAATTTTTTCGCTATGCCGCGAAATTTAGAGTTCTCCCATGTTTGTAAAGGCTTTTTTTACTGCTTAAATACAATTATTTCTGGGTTTGGAAGAACTGTCGCAAATATCGCCACGCCAAGTATTGCACTGATAGATTTATAATAGCTACCGTATATACTCGCGTGTAAGTCGTGAAATTTTAGACAAAAAAAGAACTTCAAAGTGGGGGGTCGACTTATACGCAAGACCTAAAAAAAAAAAAAATCTATAGATAAAATATTAGAAAATAATTTGCTAGCGAATCAGTGCTGCAGCACCCCATTGTGTTTGTAGAGTACAAAATCCAAAATCCGGAACCCTTCCAACCTCGACGATTCTGCATTTAAGATCATTTAAGATTTAGTTTATTTTTCAAAAAAAAAAAAAAAAAAATCTACCCTACCCTGTTGCAAAGAACAAAAAAAATTGCGTGATTTATGTCATTTCGGAACGATTCAGAGCAGTCGATCTTTTCCGAAACGAATCCAAGGAATCGTTCCTTTACAGAGTCGTTTCATTTCGGAACGATTTCAAGGAATCGAACTTTTCCGGAGTCGTTTCATTTCAGATAGAGTCCGAGGAATCGTTTCTTTTCGGAGTTGGTACCCTACCCTGTTGCAAAGAACAAAAAAAAAAGTGCGTGATTTATGTCATTTCGGAACGATTCAGAGCAGTTGGTCTTTTTCGAAACGATTCCGAGAAATCGTTCCTTTACAGAGTCGTTTCATTTCGGAACGAGTTCAAGGAATCGAAGTCGTTTCATTTCAGATAGAGTCCGAGGAATCGTTCCTTTTCGGAGTTGATGCATTTCGGTCCGATTCCGAGGATTCGATCCTTTTGGGAACCAATGACCTAAGATACGTATACATTTTATGTCCGAAAATTTGAATTTATCACCGATTTTTTTTTTTTTTTTTAATTTTCGGAAAAATTCAGAAAAAATATCACGCTTGTTTGAAAAAAAATGCGCGTTAACGCCGGATCGCTTGAAATTTTATCTTAAAATACGTAAACGTAGCAGAGAGGGGAAGCTGAAAAGCTGGCCAAAATATGAAAATGTCATTCAAATTGTACAAAAATTCGTATACAGGTGTTTTTGAGGATGCTAAGTAAGAATACAAAATTTAAATTTAAAAAATGGCGAATACAATATGGAAGAGCAAAAATTAAAAATGTCTCTAAAGTTATTCAATTTATATGCAATTTTGTAAACTTTTCAGGATGCTAATTAGGATTCAAAAGTTAAACTTTAAAAATAAATAAATAAAAATTATTAAAGATTAAAAGTAAAAACAACTAGATTTAAATAAAATTTAAAATTTCGAGGGTAAACGTTAAAAACAATTTTCAAAAAACCAAGGCATATTTAATCGAAATTTAAGTACGTTAATGGAAAGGAAAATATTAGACTATTTAATTTTTATATTATTAAAACAATATATTCCAGAAATTCACCTTTTAGTATCAACTGTTGTATAATAAAAAGATTTTTCAGAGATCAAAGTGTCGAAATAGTTAGCTGAACTTGTTGGCGGTATTGGAAGATCCTATGATTCTTAGGATCAATGATTTTAATTTCTTCTACGATAATTTATCTTAACTGGAAATGAAAGAATCTAAATGACATTAAAAGGCTTAAAAATATCTTTTTTTTCTCGCTACTGCATCTTCTCGATAATTTTTGATTAGTTTGTTGCATGATTCTTGAGTATCTTATGGCATTTGACAAATTGGCAGTAATGAAGATAATGTTAGTTCTTTGTCATTAATAAGTAGTTTTTGTACTGAAGTAGGCATATATAGCAGGGGTGCAGCTCAAATCTACGGGCTATTTGTAAGGAAAAGTCTTCGAAATTTATCAAAAAAATGACATGACTACAAGAAATTACTTATGACATAGAATCGTTTAATCCAATTTTCGATACGATCGTTATAGAAGCACAAATAGTTGCGTTTTCAAAGAATCGTTGAATTGTATTGCCATCATTTCTGCTTCCAAATCTGGAATTTAGTTTCTCAATGAAAAGTCTTAATTGTAAACGAGGTATATTTTGCAAAATTTTTTTTGCAATTTCAGTGCTTTTCTTTTCATGCAGAGTACGAGCTTTTCATTTTTTCTATCCAGTTTGTCTGCCAGATATAAGCCCTCTCTAAACATCTTTGCATGTAACTTAGATATTCTGAATTCTAAATTATCTCAATCTAATTTTAATAAAAAATGTCAGATCGGTAAGATGCTGTTTTGATGCTGTCTGACATAAGTAGCAACGTTGAGTATTAGACTAATTCGTTTTTAACGATTATTTCTTCTGTATCAATTATTGTATTAAATGAAATAAGTTGATTCTCCTAGTGTTTAATACAATCCACCTCATTGACATTTATTGACAGTTGCTTCCGTATTTCTTGAAAAAGTAAAATGGATCTTGATTGGCCCGATAAAATCAGTGAAATGAAGATCTCGGAATTTTCAAATTGACGATTCATGAATTATTCGCAACATTTATGTATTCTAGTAGCACGGGAGAAAAGAAAAATATATTAGACCTCCTGCCATCTTCACAGCTAAATATTTGTTTAAATGTTCTCAGAATATATGTTCCATCACATCCTCACTTGCCAATCAAATCGAAATTACTAATATAGAGGCGAAAGTGATATTCATAATGATTTTTATTCGCATTAATGAAGTATGCTCAGTGGTTCGATCTAGCAAATATTGCCTTTCACAAAATAATTCTTCTAATTACAATAGAACAAACAAAATTACTACCTATAAAGATAAGAAAATGTTATTCTACCGGATTAATAATAGAGAATTATTTTCATTTTTTCATTACTAAGCTTACTTATCAAATTAATTTAATCTTATGATTATAGTACTTATTTACAATGTAATAGGTAATAAACTATAACAAAATTGAATAATTCAAAAATTTGAAAAATATTTATCTGCTAAATTATGTGAAAAGTAGTCAGTTTCAAAATTTTTGAAGCGACCGAAAAAGTGGCATTTTTACTTGCGTTACTAAAATATGCGTGAAATGCAGAATGGCAGCTTTTGGCAGCTTGTTTTTTTTATGAATCATTAGACAATAGCCTAGGTTACTATTTCCATTAAGTTTCGTTGCGGAACACTGTGGAACATTTAAATTTGATGTTTGAAAGCAAAAAAAAAAAAAAAAAAAAAACTCTAAAATTTTTTATCAACTAGTTGGATGTGTCAATCTTAAAACTTTCTTCTATCTGATAAGTATGTTTTAATATTTAAAAAAAAAAAAAAAAAAAAACGTGGTGACCCCAAAGTTACCCACTATCGAATTTCCCCGAACATTTGACCTAGCCTAATGAAATTCTGGTATCCGAAAAGCCTAAAACGCAAAATTTAATTAATATTCTGAGAAAATGAGCTTAGTAGTGCCTCATGTTGGGTAATCTATACTAAAACTTAATAAGCATCTATTTATGTCAAGACCTAACAGAATCTGAAATTTGATGGAATTTCGTCCATTAGTTCTTGAGATATAGTTCTAACAAAAAATATGCAAAACGTAGCACAGCAACACCATATCTTGGACAATTTATGCCAAAAAGTAAAAAAGCGTCTAATTATGTTATGGTGTAAAAGGATATGAAGTTTGATGAAATTCTGTGCATTAGTTCTTGAGATATAGCTAGTTTAAAAAAACAGTGTAAAATATAGCACAGCAGCACCATCAGTTGAAGGATTTATAACAAAACGTAACCATCATGTAATTATGTTATATGTCATTTTATAACAAAACCTGAAGTTTGATGAAATTCTGTGCGTTGGTTGTTGAGATATAGCTGTCAGAAAAATCGTGCAAAATGCAGCATAGCTGCACCACCTGTTGCAAGGTGGTGCTGCCAAAATGTAATCAGCGTCTAATTATGTTATATATTCTAGTGTAACAGAATCTAAAATTTGATGAAGTTCTCTGCATTAGTTCTTGAGATATAGCTATCGCAAAAATCGTGCAAGATGTAGCATAGCAGCACCATCTATAGGGTAGTTCACACCAAAACCTTATCAGCGGCTATGTATCTCAAGGTATCGCGGAATTTAAAGTTTGGTGAAATTCTGTGCATTAGTTCTTGAGATATAGCTATCATGAAAATCATGAAAACGTGGCATAGCAGCGCCATCTGCGGGCCAATTTACACCAAAACTTAATCAGCGTCTATGTATATCAAGGGGTCACAGAATCTAAAGTTTGGTGAAATTCTGTGCATTAGTTCCTGAGATATAGCAATCTTGAAAATCATGAAAAACGTAGTATAGCAGCGCCACCTGAAGGCCAATTTTCACCAAAAACCAATAGGCACTAATTCATATCAAAGTCTAACTGAATATAAAATTTTATTAAATTTCGAGCATTAGTTCTTGAGATAGAGCGCCCACAATTTTTTTGTCACATACAGACTCACAGACAGACAGACGGACAGACTCACAGACAGACATTTTCTAAAAATAATCAAAACGTGTTCAGGACCTTCTAAAACGTATAAATCCATCGAAAACCGGAAGTCGAAAATTTTCATGAATCCAATATTTTCTTCTTGTAAAGATAGAAGAAAGTAAAAAATGACAATGAATTTATTAATTTTTATGTGCTTAATATAAATTTGGTAATACATTGAAATAAAGTACACACTATCATAGTGTGAATCCATTTCAAATCATTAAAATCGGATAATATTATAAAATGTAGTAAGCGTTTTGAGAAACTTTTGTTTTGCTGTTTTTGTCAGCTCTAAATGATACTCCTTCAAACATCATTTTTGAAATGATGCTGCTTGTAACGGTAAAGCAAAAATCTTTTTATAAATACAGATTATGACTCTCCAAACATTATTCTAGCCAACTGTATAGTCAAAATTCTCTAAATTGTAACTTCATTTTTCGACTTTTGGCCAGCTTTTTGGGTTTTTGCCCCACTGTGCGCCGCGGCGTTTCTTTCGAAAATTACGGTACTGATAATCTTAATTTTTTAGCCGAATTACTGTAGGTATTGTGCATCACGAAAAAATTTGGTAAATTTGTGTTAAAAATTATAACTAATGGCTTCTAATTTCGAACCCTGAACGAAATATAAGTTCGTAAATGGTGTATAGCCCGCGGATTATACACCAATGCATCTCCGCGGGTTATACACGAACTTTTTTTACTGCACTGCCAGATTTAGGAGTGCGGGTTATACACCCGGTGCGGGCTATACACCCGAAAATACGGTAATTTTAAAAAGTGTATTTTTCGACAAAAAAAATCATAAAAATCCCCATAAAAAATATATTTTTTAATAAAAAGTGAATTGATTTGCTAATTATTCCTTACAAGAAGATTCATTATTTTAAAATCAATAATAAAAATTTTGGGTTTTTTCTTTCGAGTCTCCCTTAAGATATCTTGGTGTTGGTGATATAACAAAAAAAATTTTTTTTCGAAAATTGTGTTACATAAATTTTGCTATATTTCTTATTATATTACATTGAAGTACTTCATTTTATAATTTTATAAGACTACAAACATACCTTTAAAATATCAGAAAGTTTAAATTAATTACATTGAAATACTTCTGTTTTTATATGGACTCGAAGCGAGAGCTCTGTTTACATTTTTTTTCCGTATCGATCAACCCCAGAGCCCCCTTAAACTTTTGCCTGAAAATAAATCCTGTTGTGAATTGAGAAAGTTAATTGTGCTTTATCAGGGTTCACACTCATTTTCCAAGAAAAAATCCCCTGATGCATTTTCCGGGAAGTACAATTTTTCCATATCAACAATTAACGACATTTTGATATTACCTATGATAATAAAGCATGCGAACAGTAACAACTGCCCCCATTTCCCAGAATGGACTGTCATTTTGGCTGGTTTACCCAGCTTTTGTACCATCCCCTGAGATTCCTGATTTTTACAATTTAAAATTCATCCCCTGATTTTCTCAGGAATCCCATATTCCCCTGACGAGTATGAATCCTGTTTATTCTTTGCGAAGAGGTAAATAATAAATACTAAAATAACAGTATCTTAAAGGGTCATGTACAGTTTTTTTTACTTTCTTCTATCTTTACAAGAAGAAAGTATTGGATTCATGAAAATTTTCGACTTCCGGTTTTCGACGGATTTATACGTTTTAGAAGGTCCTGAACATATTTCGACTATTTTTAGAAAATGTCTGTCTGTGAGTCTGTCGGTCTGTCTGTCTGTCTGTCTGTCTGTATGTGACAAAAAATTTGTGGGCGCTCTATCTCAAGAACTAATGCTCGAAATTTAATAAAATTTTATATTCAGTTAGACCTTGATATGAATTAGTGCCTATTGGTTTTTGGTGAAAATTGGCCTGCAGGTGGCGCTGCTATACTACGTTTTTCATGATTTTCAAGATTGCTATATCTCAAGAACTAATGCACAGAATTTCACCAAACTTCAGATTCTGGGACCCCTTGATATACATAGACGATGATTAAGTTTTGGTGTAAATTGGCCAGCAGGTGGCGCTGCTATGCCACGTTTTTCATGATTTTCATGGTAGCTATATCTCAAGAACTAATGCACAGAATGTCACCAAACTTCAGATTCCGCGATACCTTGAGATACATAGCCGCTGATAAGGTTTTGGTCTGAACTGCCCTATAGATGGCGCTGCTATGCTACATTTTGCACGATTTTTGCGATAGCTATATCTCAAGAACAAATGCAGAGAACTTCATCAAATTTTAGATTCTGTTACACCAGAATATATAACATAATTAGACGCTGATTACATTTTGCTATTAACCTCGCAACAGGTGGTGCAACTATGCTGCATTTTGCACGATTTTTCAATAGCTATATCTCAAAAACCAACGCACAGAATTTCATCAAACTACAGACTTTGTTACAAAATGACATATAACATAATTACACGATGATTAAGTTTTGTTATAAATCCTTCAACTGATGGTGCTACTGTGCTATATTTTACACGGTTTTTTTAAACTAGCTATATCTCAAGAACTAATGCACAGAATTTCATCAAACTTCAGATTCTTTTACACCATAACATAATTACACGCTTTTTTACGTTTTGGCATAAATTGTCCAAGATATGGTGTTGCTGTGCTACGTTTTGCAAATTTTTTGTTATAACTATATCTCAAGAACTAATGGACGAAATTCCATCAAATTTCAGATTCTGTTAGGTCTTGACATAAATATATGCTTATTAGGTTTTAGTATAAATTACCCAACATGAGGCACTACTAAGCTCATTTTCATAGAATATTAATTAAATTTTGCGTTTTAGGCTTTTCGGATACCAGAATCTCGTTAGGCTAGGTCAAATGTTAGATAAAATTCGATAATGGGTAACTTTGGGGTCACCACGTTTTTTTTTTTTTTTTTTTTTTTTTTTTAATATTAAAATGTACTTATGAGATAGAAGAAAGTTTTGGGATTGACACATCCAACTAGTTTTTTTTAATTTGAAAATGATGTTTGCACACCGTTAAATCAACCAAGATCACACAGCAAATGTATTAAAAACTAGTCGTTGGTGTGCCACCGTAATACTTACCCATCATAATATAAAATATGAAAATGAAACGTGTGTAAACTATCTATGTCAATTCCAAAATAAATTTTAAACGCATAATTAAACTAGTCCTTGGGGGCCACTGTAATACTTACCCATCATATACGTATATCATATCATAAAACAAAATTTAAACGTGTATTTAGATATTTTTATTATGCATAGTAATGCCCTATTAATGAGTTGCTGATGAATTTATTTCGACAAATTATACAACACGCCAAACTACTGAAGTAGTACTGAATTGCGAAAAAGAAACATCCTCATAACTCCAAAAATAATAATCGTATGGACTAACAGTTTACAGTTTTGGATAACGCGTCTCATTTCTCATTAAAATATCTTTGAATTGAAATTGGAAGGAAATACAGGGTCATGAAAAATCGAAGAATGTGGAAAACAGGATTACAAATATCTCAGCTACTATAAATCCGATTGACTTTGTTTTTCATGCACAATTTGTGTTATTTTATTGCCTTTTAAGTCCACTTCTTAAAATACAAAATTTCGAAAATTTTTATATACCTTTTATCAGAACGAATTTTTCAAGAGTCCGAAAAAAATAGTTCCGGATGATCGAGGTGACTGATATTCAATAGGCTTCGTCCCATTCTTACATAATCACATACAAAATTTCAAGTCTCTATCTCAATTTGTTCGGGAGATAGAGCGTTTACAGACAGACAGACGGACGGCAAATTTTTTTTCTAAAAGTATGTTTTTCGAAATCTCCAGTGTCTAAAACGTGTAAATGAGTCAAAAAATTTTTTTCGATTTTCAAAACGATTGCAAGACTTACCCTATACTAAGTATGATGGGTAAGTAAAATGAAATAAAATAAGAAATTTGAATAATAAAAATTTAAAAAAAAACCAAATAAAAATAATTTATGATACGAAATTCAAAATTGCCGTAAATTGATAATCATATTAAATATTTGGGTACTACCGCCGACCCATTTCGCCAAATTATAAAAACCGCCAAACTCATAGCCAAATCGTCGAAAATTTTTAAAAATAACGAAAGAATAATTATTTTAGTAGAACATTAATAAAAATAAAAATAAAAAGTCACGCTAAAAATCACTTGATGACGTAACAAACACGTGTATCATGTTTAATGTCAAGTGAATGTGACATTTACGATCATCCATTATTGACATTTAATCTTAGAATTTGGTGACTTAAATTTGGTCGACGGGATAATCAAGTAGTGCCAATATTTGTTATCATAAGTTGCTTTTTTTTCCGTGAAAATGCAACTGAAAGATGTATCATATGAAGCAATTGGTTCGGAAGTCTGCTGAACATAGCGCTAATTGAATTAACATTTTGGACAGTTGTTAATCAGTTAGAAAGATGTTTGAATCTAATCAAGGGTCATTCATATAATAATGAAAATAACATTTGCTTCTTTTTCTTATACCGAGAATTAGACGATTCCTATTTTCGCACTGGCCCCACCAGCTCAGCTATCGAAAATGTTAGCACTTGGCCAATGGCGGATCCAAGGGGGAGTTTACAAGGGTCATGACCCCCCCCCCCCTCTGAATGAGGAAAATTTTTAAAAGAAATTTAATTAAAAAAAGAATATTGTCCAAACTTTCTAACGATCTCAGTTTTCCTTCTAGTTCATCATATAATTTAGGTAAATCTGTTTTAACACGACCAGCGATAGCGTTTTTCATGACCATGGATAACAAGTCCCGTATATAAACTTGAACAAGCAAATCTTCTCTACCAAATCTTTCTTGAATCTGATTAATTGCTTGTTGATAATTAGCAGCCGTTGCTGGGTAACTTTCAACCACTCTCGCTGCCTTTGAATTCGGAACCACTGCTTGAATTAGATATTGAAATTTATCGGACTCTGAAATACTTTTATCTTCATGTATCTTCTGAAACTGTGACCAGAACGACAAATAGTCTTTAACATCTCCGTTAAATTTCTTCAATTCAATCTTCGGAAGCTTAAAATTTCTTTTCTCAAAGTATTCATTTCTATTTTCAAATACTGGTAACTGTAAAGAAATAATTTTTTCTTCTATTCCAGTCTTCATTTCCAGGTATATATCTCTATACTCTTCCGCCGATTGAAAATCATCTTCGCATTCCTTTTCGCAATCTTTACTTTTCAAAAGAATGTTGCTGATGTTTTTCTGACATCCATCTAATCTTTCGAATTTATCTTCTAACTGTTTCTGCAAAACAGAAAAGTTCTTGACATCAATGTCCGGTTTCAGAAATTCTTCTTTAATTTTATTTACACAGGCAGTAAACGATATTCTTAGGCTTTTTCTTTCTTGTTTTAAAATGTTTAAATCCATGTTTTATGCTGTGTCGCCCCACGTTGGGCGCCAAAAAATATATTATTTCTTTCTAAATATATCAAACTTATATTGTTAACTCATAACAATCTAAAAAAACTACTATTAGTAGTATCACAGCATAAGACCATTTAAACTCACTAAAATAAATCCAAGAGACGTAAAAGGAAAACACTTGTTATCTATTCAACATTTTAATCGACAACTGCCTACATCATTTAATAACATTTTACACACAGATATCATGACGTCACAGAATTAAAACAAATTGAATACAGTGGCGTCAATCTGTCGGCATTTCAGAATTAAATTATAAACATAAAAAGCAATATATTACACTTAATGTTTTAGAAAATGATTACTATCTAAATAAATTTTACTTAATGATAAAGAAAATGATTATTATTGCAATAAATCTTTTTTAATGATTTAGGAAATTACTTTACATTAGTTTTGATTGATTTATTATATTAAATGAGTATGTTAAATGATTCTGCTAAATTATTATGTTAAATTATTATATTAAATTATTAATGTTACCGATAACAGTTTCAACGATATCAAAATTTCATTTGTATATTATGTTAGCTAAATGCAAAAAGCAACTTTTGTGAAATTCGCCAAATCATAGCTTGAAAATTCTGAAAATAATCGTCAATTGAATAAGTTGAAAGTCCGTTATTCCCAAAACGAAACAAAAAACCCATACATTCATTGATTAGTGTCAGTATAGAATACACAATATGGGACGTACCACTACATTTAGATAAAATCCCTCATTTTTTTTGCTTCATTTTGGGAACAACGGATTTTGTTCTTATTCTATAGACGATTATTTTCAAAATTTTCAAGCTCTGATTTTGAAACTTTCACAAAAATTGCTCTATATATTTAGCTAACACAATATGCAAATAAAATTTAGTTATCGTTCATGCATGCGCAGTGAAAAATTATTTAGTAAACCTACTTATTTATCATACAATTTTTTATTATTTTTTAATTCTGATTACAGGGTATTGTTTCAATATTATTGGCCATATTTTCAGGAAAGAATGTTGCTTTATATTAAGAACTCTGCAAATTATAAGCAAAAAACTTGGCAAAATCTGGGCCCAATTTTTAAAAAAACCTTAATTTCTCTACGAGTATACAAGCTATTCGCATAAAAATAAACACAGTTTATTACAATAAGCCACTTAATCATAATCTACAGTTTGAGCGCTTTTGCTACATTAGTTTTGACAGGGTTATCCAAAAGATCTTCGTTCTTTTTCAATTTGTTCACGGTCCCGTATGGAGTTTCGGGAAAATATCTTCAAGGAAATGTATGACTTCTACTATTATATTTATACACTAAAAGTTTCGGGATAATTCTTCATGTATTTTTCTAGATATTTAACAAAATGTCTATAATCGCAAGTGGATGGTCATGAATGGCCATGTAGTATATGTACTTTATAGATGCATATTCATTTTATTATGTTCGAATGAGTGTACCATTACAATGCATTTGAAACATTTTTCTCCATTGATCGTAATGTAACGGAATACTTTTGATTGTCCCTGTAATTGATCCATGCATCCGATACTGATAAAATTTGAAATGACTTGACAAAATTATGTAATAATTATGCATTTTAAATTTCAAATGATTAAAATGCATTTGAAACTTTTTTCCCCATTGACCGTAATGTAACGGAATACTTTTGATTCTCCCTGTAGTTGATCTATGCATCCGATTTTCATGAAATCTGAAATAACTCGATAAATTTATGTAATAAACATGTATTTTAAATTTCAAAGATTCGGTTGGGTAGTTTTTGCGTTGTTATATGCGGACAGACGGACGGACAGAACGACAACTATAGGTGCTACCTATTTACATAATGACGAAAGCACCTAAAAAAAAAAAAAAAAAAAAAAAAAAAAAAAGCATTTCCTGCCTTGTTAGAGTGTTTCAAACAACAGAATGACGTGTCCTGCAAAGTTATGCCTTAAATAGCTTACGTAATCGATAAAATGTTATTTATGGCTTCAGGGTAATGAAGGAAAATGCAGCCTTTTAAAGTGCCATTAAAAATTTCGTTTGGCGGCTCAATTATTTAGCATTCAATTTTTTTATTGTTAGCTGTGAGTGACAACTTCTTTATTTTATATTTCTAAATTTATGTTATATAATTAAGTCATGGAGGAAAGAGATAGTTTGTATTGGATAAGAATAAAAAAAACAAGTGCAAGTATAATAAAAAAAAAGTTTGAGTATTAATTATTTCTAGTCAAATACAAATTAATTCTAGTGATATTGTTGTAAACCAGGCATGTCAAACTCGTTGACCATCGCGGGCCAAATTTAGCATTGCATACAGAGTCGCGGGCCACAATAAAATTTTTTTAATGAATTTTATTTTTTTCATACCGAATGACCTGTGTGTCCAATTGAAAAACAATGTTGTAAAACAAATAAATATATGAATAATAAAGGGGAAAACTAGAAAATTTTAAATAAATCACCGTAAAAATTTAAATATAATACTTAATAAGTAAAATCATAATAGTACAAAAATGCAATATTATGTGTATTACACTGATCTTTACTTTTCTTCTTTTAATTTCGTGATTGCTTCATTTTATAAAAGCCAATCGTTGTAGGAGCTCAGTTATTTGCATTGTAAATGCATATTTTAAAAGTCAAACTTTATTCAGTCAAGTTTTTCAGAATCAAGTAAACAAATATAAATTATAATGATTGTGCTAACAATATGAAGTGTACAGTACTATTTTGTGTTAATTGTACAAATTTTGAAAAAAAAATGGTTGGCAAAGTTGGCAACATTGCAACCACGACTAGTGAAAGTGTGTTTATTTAAAATGTATATTCTGCATCAATCATAAACTAAATCAAGCAGAGGGAAAATATCGAAATTCTTGGCGGGCCACAAATAAATTTTTGGCGGGCCAATTGTGGCCCGCGGGCCACGTATTTGATATGCCTGTTGTAAACACTACAAAAATATCCGGTTAACTTTTAGAACAGCTTGTATTTCAAACAATTCGTGGTAAAACAGTTGCGATGAAATATTATTCGTGGTTTCGGATTATAAAAGAAGCTTTTAAAGTTAAAATTAGCGTTTGGTTGTTGAATGCACATTTTATTTACAATAGAACCCCGCTAATATGGACCCCGTTAATCCGGATCTCCTGATATTCCGGATCGGTTTGGTTATTTTTTTTTCGTTTGAGAAGCGATTAGTTAATTTCCATGACATTAACTTGTTTCGTCGTCATATTCTGAATAATAAAAAACAATTTTGAAATCTTTTCGGAAGAATGCCTTAAGCTTTCTTATTTAAACTACATCCAACGAACTACTTATGCTCAAGCGGATGCGTGACCCAACGGCTCGCAAAATGTATAAATAAAAAGAATATTGCCCAATTAAATTGATGGCATTGAGCTCACAGGCTACGCATACTAATTGTACATTACAGCCTTATGTTTTCTATGGTTAATTCCGTTCGAAAAAAAAATTAAGAAGGGGAAACAGTTCTCCCCTTTCTTCTTTTTTATACATAATTATTGTACCTCCTAAACTAAACAGAGACATACTTTATCATATAAAAAATATATATCCGAAATTCAGAGCAAATCAGATAATTCTTATTAAAAACCCATTTAGTATTTATGTAATTTAAGAGGAGTTATCCCCCTCTTTTATACTTAACCATTAAACTTCTAAAACTATTCAGGGATTTGAATGAAATCTGAAAATTCTGCTTGAAAAATAACCCATTTACATAAATTAAGGGGAGGGGCATTAGAACCCCCCTCCCCCTGTTTATCTTTTTTCAATGAATACCTAATAGCAGTCACGGAATTGCCTCATCAGAATGATCCTATATATAAATTTTGAACGAAAATTGATAATTCTGCATGAAAAACCCATTTATATCAATTAAGGGAAGGGGCAGGAGCCCCTCGTTCCCCCTCTTATAAATATCGAATGAACTCCAAAAACTAATCAGGGAAGTGCCTTGTCAGGATATACCTATATACAAAATTTCAAGTGGATCCGATATTTTTATCCTGAGTTATCGCGTTATGCACGTACGAACATACATACATACAGAACGGGCGGGCACATAAGCTCACAGACTATGATAGCCTGTGAGCTAAAAAACTGGCACAGCAAAAAATTACAACTTTTTTTATTACAAAGTAAACATTCTTATTGTTTGTAAATATTCAATAAGTTTAACATAGACGTAATTTTCTGTACGTATGTTATATTTTATTTCATTTTTATCTAATTCTCCAGATTTTCGATAATCCGAATTAGGCCTGGTCCCTATCAATCCGAATTATCGTGGTTTTTACTGTATTTATGATTCAACATTTTCTTTGAGCAGTGAATGCCAACATCTTTATTTTATATTTCTGATTTTATATTGCATAATTGAATAATTAAAAGGAAAAAAGTGCTGGTGCAATAAATAATGGTGAAGAATTATTTCTAAACAAATACAATTTAATGCGAGTGATATTGTTGTAAACAGTACAAAAATATTGGGTAAATTTTAACAAAAGTTATATTTTAAACAATTCGTGGTAAAAACAGTTTTATGTATTTTATAAATAGTGCGATGTATTTTATAAATAGTTGACTCATTTTTTATTTTTATATATTATTGCTCATATCCATGATGGGTAGGTATTACGTTGGACCCCAACGACAAGTTTCCACTTGGTTTAAATGTAGAAAAGTGTTTTTGTCAGTAAATTTATCTTATAATCGGAAAAAGGAGATACAAAAACAAACACAAACAAATAACAACAGCAATAAAAAAAAGAATTCTGATTTTTCAAAATTCAGTGTAGCGCCGAATATATATATATAATATAAATAATAAAAAAACAGATAGATAGAGATACATAGATGATAAAAAACATATTTGAGTTTTAAGGCTTAAAATACATGCTCTTATTTTACACAACATGTCGTTTGCATCTACTGAAGAATTCTGCATAAAAAATCCAATTAAAATAAAAAAGAATATTGCCCAGTTAAACTCATGGCATTGAGCTCACAGGCTACGCATACTAATTGTACATTACAGCCTTATATTTTCAAGGGTTAATACCGTTCGAAAAAAAAAAGTTAAGAAGGGGAAACAGCTCTCCCCTTTCTTATACTTAATCATTGAACCTCCTAAACTATCAAGTACATGCTTTATCATATTAAAAAACCTATATCCAAAATTCAGAGCAAATCGGATAATTCTTAATAAAAACCCATTTAGCATTTATATAATTTAAGAGGAGTTATTCTCCTCTTTTATACTTAACCATTAAACTTCCAAAACTTTCAGAGATTTGAACGAAATCTGACAATTCTGATTGAAAAATCCATTTATACAAGTTAAGGGGAGGGGCATTAGAACCCCCGTTCAACCTTTTATACTTATTCAATGAACACCTAATAACAGCCACGGACTCGCCTCATCAGAATGATCCTATATCTAAATTTTGAACGAAAACTTAATTCTACATGAAAATCCCGTTTATATCAATTAAGGGGAGGGGCATGAGCCCCCCCGTTCCCCCTGTTTATACTTATTCTATGAACACCTAATAACAATCACGGAATCGCCACATCAGAACGATCCTATATCTAAATTTTGAACGAAAACTGTTAATTCTGCATGTTGGTGTCCGAGATTGACAAAGCAGTTCTTTGGTGTTATCAAGTGTTAATAAATCCACACTAATATATCTTTTTTGCTTTATATTAACAACTTAAAGAAACATTTAGTAAATTGAAAAAAACAAGATACAGGAATGCAGTTTCCTGCTGCGGTTGCGGGATTAACATATCCAAGTATGCGACACAGTAAGAGAAATATAAGCACCGTGTGTGCTTTACAAAAACGTAAGAGAAACTGAACTGAGTTCGTTCACAGTAAAATGCTGTCCTTGAAGTAATCAACACAAATGATTTCGCAATCCTGTGCAATCATCCACTTATGAATTGTTTAAATAAACAATGATATTAAATATTTCATTAATGTCACTTTTGAATAATGGATTAATTTATAGTTTATAAATATTATGGTTTTAAAGTAAACAGTTAATGTAATTAATGTCACTTCTGAAATATGAAGTAATTTGATGTTTATCAATATTACTGTTTTTAGAATAAACACTTTAAGTACTTAAACACACTCCCACCCTATCAGGCCTTAGTCCTGATATATAGGAAGGAGCGCTAATTTGTGTACAGGTCGTCTCAAAAACGATCCTCTACACTGTATGGTCACAACACGGACATGTTCGTCTTTTCCTGGGTGCACCTCTGTTACCCGGCCCAATGGCCAAGAGTCTGGTGGCTGGGTATCATCAAGGAGTAGCACAACTTGTCCAGGTTGAAGATTACGTTGCTCGACTCTCCACTTGCTTCTTTTTTGGAGCGAGATCAAATACTCCTTCTTAAATCGCTGTGAGAATCCTCTTTTTAAATTTTGCAGCAGCTCCCAGCGATTTCTAGGGTTGCATGTGATGGATGAGGTCTCCTCCGGTATTGAGAAGATTACATCACCTGTAAGAAAATGTGAGGGTGTGAGAACATTTATGCAGTCACTATCATTGTCATTTAAATGTATGAGAGGTCGCGAATTTAACAAGGCTTCGACTTGGCTAAGTAGGGTGGCGAGCTCTTCGAAAGTCAGGAGTGTCTCTCCTATTACTCTTTTTAGATGATGTTTGGCGGATTTTATCGCAGCCTCCCAAATTCCGCCAAAGTGAGGGGAAGAAGGAGGGATAAAATGCCATTCAATGGATTTTTCAGTTAAATATCGAGACATGATTTCATTTTTAGGAAATGACAACCATGCCCTCTGTATTTGGTCGATTTTTCTTGATGCCCCGACAAAGTTCTTCCCGTTGTCACTATAAAGGTGACGTGGGGTACCTCTTCTTGCACTAAAACGTCGAAGAGCTGCTATAAATGCTTCAGTTGTTAGATCACTTACAGCTTCTATATGGACCGCTTTCGTAGCAAGACAAATAAATAAGGCAATGTAACCCTTAGTTGTTTTTGCACCCCTACCCTTGCTAAATTTAATGGATATGGGGCCTGCGTAATCAATTCCACTGGCAAAAAAGGGGCGTTCAAGATTTACTCGAGGTTTAGGTAAATTCCCCATTAATGGAGGAGTTGTAATAGCTTTCTTGTATCTGAAACATTTTAAACATCTATTAATGCATTTGTTGATGAGCTTTTTTCCACCAATTATCCAAAAAGATTGTTTTATGATGTGCGACAGTAGAGAAGGTCCAGCATGTAAAGTGGCAATATGCTGTTGTATTATCAATAGTTCACTCATTTTATGTTGTGATGGAAGTATTACCGGATGCTTGTGATTAAATGCTAACTGTGAATTTTGCAGGCGTCCTCCCACCCGTAAGATACCCTTAGCATCAATAAACGGATATAGGGAGTGTAATTTGCTTTTCTTAGCTAGAGGTTTTTGTTCTTTGATGCAATTTAACTCTTCTTTAAAGTAAGAATTTTGAATCCAAAGAACGATCATTTCTTCAGCAGATTTTGTTTCGTTAAATGTAAGTACTGTTGAAGGGATTTGATATTCATTAGCATTTTTGCATTTTTTAACGAATCTTATGCAATATGCCAGAATGCGGATAATTTTTGAAAGTGATGAGTGCTTTTGAAACAAATTATCTAGTACATCATTTGAAGCATGCGTGTGAAATGAAAAAATGGGATCCGACCTTTGTTCGGATTTGATTTGCTCATCGAATTCATCAACATTTAAGTCATCTTTCGGCCAATTAGATGGGTCTAGAAGTAGCCAGCCTGGCCCCTTCCACCATAGCTCGCATTCTGGCAAACACTTTGGGTCGATACCGCGAGAAGCGATATCTGCGGGATTATCTTTTGAGGGAACGTGTCCCCAGTGCTTAGTAGGTAAAACTTCTGTTATTTGAGAGGTTCTGTTCGCGACAAATGTTTTCCACTTGCGGGGGTGTGCGGATAACCATGAAAGGACTACTTTAGAATCAGTCCATGCAAAAATATCGAACTTGTAATTCTTTAGTGTGTCCATAACTGTGCGGAATAATTTAGATAATAAGTGAGCACCGCAAAGTTCTAATTTAGGGACAGAAATTTGCTTGATTGGTGCAACTTTTGTTTTAGAAACCAAAAGAAAAGCATTGGTTTTTCCATTGCAAGTTTGTCGGCAATAAATTGCGGCAGCATAAGCTAGTGTTGACGCATCGGAGAATCCGTGTAATTCGAAGGCATTCTCGGATGAAAGCGTAACACATCTTGGTATCGAAAATTGATTGATTTCATTGAATGAATTTTGAAATTTGAATAATTCCTCAGTTAGATGTTCTGGAATAATAGTGTCCCAGTCCCCTTTTGTCAACCACAGTTTTTGATAAAATATTTTTAAAGTTACAGTGCATGGTGAAATTAGACCCAGTGGGTCAAAGATTCTAGCCGATTCTGCTAAAATTTGCCTCTTTGTAAGAGGTGGAGTGAGATTTAGTGAAACCTTGAAAATAAAAGTATCTGAAGAAGAGTTCCAGCTTAATCCTAGAACTTTAGAGCTTCCGTTATCACTAGGAATTATTTCAAAATTCGATTCGGTATTGGAATCATCTTGAAACTCTCTAAGAAATTCCTTTGAATTTGAATTCCATTTTCTTAAGTGGAAACCATGCGCGTGCAAAACATCGCTAATTTCTTTACAAGTTTCTATTGCCTCGCTAACAGTGTTTGAGCCTGAAAGAAGATCATCCATATAGAAATCTTTCTCCAATGTTTGAGAAATAACAGCGTTTTTTGTATAATCATCAGCAATTTGTTTGAGACATTTAGTGGCTAGATAAGACGCTGGAGCTAGCCCATAAGTAACTGTTTTTAATTTGAAATTTTTTATTTCCTCATTAGAGTTAAACCTCCAAACTATTTTCTGATAATTTTGATCTTCTTCAGAAACTAAAATCTGGCGGTACATCTTTTCTATGTCAGCGCAAAAAACAATTTTCGGAACTCGAAAATTAAGTAAAATTTCAAATATGTCCCTTTGTAATTTAGGACCTACTCCCAAAATTGAATTCAAGGAATTACCTTTTGAAGTATTACATGATGCATCAAACACAACTCTCAACTTGGTAGTAGTACTAGAAGGTTTAATAACCGCATGATGAGGAAGAAAATATTGTTCATTTTCAGAATCGTTAATGTCATTTTGTGTTATTAATTCCATATGGCCTAACTGTATATATTCGCGCATAAAATCCTTGTATTGCTTTTCGAATTCTGGGTTTTCTTTAAATTTCCTTTCCATCGCCAACAAGCGAGAAATTGCGGCAGGTCTAGAATTACCTAATTCTGTCGTAGGTTTAACAAAAGGTAATTTTACCACAAAACGACCCTCGGAATTAATTGAGTAAGTTTTCTGAAAATGTGATTCAACAAATTGTTCTTCTGGAGACAGAATTTGAGCATTATTATTGAATACTTCTTCCATTTCCCAAAACCGTTTTAATTCATTATCAATATTAAGTTCATAAATATGTAAATTATGCATTGAATTAGGAGTTGTGTTAAGATGCGGCATTTTTCCCGATACGAGAAAGCCAAAGATGGAATTTTGTGCAATTAAACTGCTCTGAGCACATGTTATTTGACCAGGAAGCAAAATAGAAAAAAAGTAATCTGATCCTAAAATAACATCGATTTTATTTGGAGTCCCAAAATGTGGATCTGCCAAGTTTACATTTTTTAAGTGTGAATAATGCTCTTCACTTATTTTCTCAGAAGGTAATGGAGCTGTTAATTCGTCTAAAATAAAAGCTTTCACTGACAACTTACTGTCAGCATTATGAATTGATATAAGATCAATCATTACGTAACCCTTTGTTACTGCAATTTTTGAATTAGAAAGACCTTTCACGGGAAATCTGGCATTTTTCCTTTTGAATCCTAACACTTTCATGCATGATTCTGAAACGAACGTAGATTCTGAGCCACTGTCACACATAATTCTTAACGTATGCTTTTGACCCATGCAATCATAAATATATACTGTAGCAGTGGGCAAAAGTGCGAAAGATGTTTGAACAGAATTTATTGAAGGAGAAACTTCTTTTTTATTATCATCAGGAATCGAAAGGTCCTCTGAATCAGATTTGCTTTTCCGACTCTGTTTTTCATTCGGACGTGAAGTTGACATCGCATAATTTTGTAGTTTATTCTCGCATAATAGCGTATGGTGTTTAAGCTGGCAATGATGACAGCTAAATGTAGAATTACATTGATATGTGTAGTGTCTGTCAGATAAACAGTTGCTACATAATTTGTTTTTTCTCACAAATTGTTTTCTATCTCTTACGTTTAATTCCTTGAATTTAATACATTTGTACAATAAGTGATTAGCTTTACAAAATAAACATTTGATAACGTTATTGGCGGGAGCTTTGTGAAAATTAAATTGTTTCTCTTTTTTATGTAACCCTGTATAATCATTATTATACAATTCTAAAGATAAACATCTGTCATTAATGAACTGAATAAATTGATCAAAAGAAGGAAAATCATCCTTCGATGAATATTGAGCCCATTCTTCACGTGTTTTATTATCAACCTTTTGAAGAAGAATATGAATTAACCAAATGTCTCTCTCTGATGCTTTAACATCGATTGATTTGAGAGCACGAATTACCTCGTCAGAGATATCTGATATATTGCGTAAGTTAAGTGCATTAGCATGAATAATGGGAGGTATATCCATAAATGTTTTGATAAGAGCTGCGACAATTTGTTTTCTTTTGTCGTATCTTGACAATAATTTTTCCCATGCTTCTGCATAACTGGTTTCAGAAATGGGAATATGTTTTATAATTGACGATGGCTCTTCACCGAGCAAACCTCTTAAGTATTGAAATTTTTGAATGTTTGTTATACTGGCATTATTATGCACTAACGATAAATATAAGTCTTTAAATGACATCCAGTTTTTGAAATTACCATCAAATTGCTCAATATTCAATCTGGGTAATTTAAAATTATTAGTTGTATTAACTATAGGTAATTGTTCATTAACAACTTGAGAATGTGCATTCATACTATTTATAGAAAATTTTTCAAGTTCTAATTGCAGTTTGGCTTTGGTTTCATAATATTTTGTTTCAAATTCCTCCATTTCCGAGGATTCTTCTGGTAATTGTGCATCATATTTATCAAAATCGAAATAAGCTGTTTCTAATTTTTCTAATTTATTCAATAAATCATTCTTTTGAAAAACTTGATCAGCGTCAATGAAGTTCGTGATACGTGTTAATGCAGATTTAGCTCTGCCACGTAAATTTATTGCTGTCTTTTCCAAATCTTCTTGACTCATTATTAAAATAATGAGGGAACCAAGTTAAAAAACAAAGCCAAACTGATAATAAACCAAAAATGTACTTATCTGAAACAGCTGGGCTGTAGGGTACTCCTTTATGGTGACTTTGAACCGTTGTAATCCAAAAAAAGCGATGTGTGCAGGTACATCTGAAACAGCTGGGATGAATGGTACTCCTTTATGGCGACTTTGAGACGGCGTAATTCATCAAAAGCGATGTGCGCAGGTTATCTCGCCGGTGGTGCCTCCATAATGTTGGTGTCCGAGATTGACAAAGCAGTTCTTTGGTGTTATCAAGTGTTAATAAATCCACACTAATATATCTTTTTTGCTTTATATTAACAACTTAAAGAAACATTTAGTAAATTGAAAAAAACAAGATACAGGAATGCAGTTTCCTGCTGCGGTTGCGGGATTAACATATCCAAGTATGCGACACAGTAAGAGAAATATAAGCACCGTGTGTGCTTTACAAAAACGTAAGAGAAACTGAACTGAGTTCGTTCACAGTAAAATGCTGTCCTTGAAGTAATCAACACAAATGATTTCGCAATCCTGTGCAATCATCCACTTATGAATTGTTTAAATAAACAATGATATTAAATATTTCATTAATGTCACTTTTGAATAATGGATTAATTTATAGTTTATAAATATTATGGTTTTAAAGTAAACAGTTAATGTAATTAATGTCACTTCTGAAATATGAAGTAATTTGATGTTTATCAATATTACTGTTTTTAGAATAAACACTTTAAGTACTTAAACACTGCATGAAAATCCCGTTTATATCAATTAAGGGGGGGGGGGGCATGAGTCCCCCGTTCACCCTGTTTATACTTATTCAATGAACACGTAATGACAATCACGGAATCGCCTCATCAGAATGATCCTATATCTAAATTTTGAACGAAAACTGTTAATTCTGCATGAAAATCCCGTTTATATCAATTAAGGGGGGGGCATGAGCCCCCCGTTCCCCCTGTTTATACTTATTCAATGAACACCTAATGATAGTCACGGAATCGCCTCATCAGAATGATCCTATATCTAAATTTTGAACGAAAACTGTTAATTCTGCATGAAAATCTCGTTTATATCAATTAAGGGGAGGGGCATGAGCCCCGCGTTCCCCCTATTTATACTTATTCTATGAACACCTAATAACAGTCACGGAATCGCCTCATCAGAACGATCCTATATCTAAATTTTGAACGAAAACTGTTAATTCTGCAGGAAAATCCCGTTTATATCAATTATAGGGGGGGGGGGCATGAGCCCCTCGTTCCCCCTGTTTATACTTATTCAATGAACACGTAATGACAGTCACAGAATCGCCTCATTAGAATGATCCTATATCTAAATTTTGAACGAAAACTGTTAATTCTGCATGAAAATCCCGTTTATATCAATTAAGGGGGGGCATGAGCCCCCCGTTCCCCCTATTTATACTTATTCTATGAACACCTAATAACAGTCACGGAATCGCCTCATCAGAACGATCCTATATCTAAATTTTGAACGAAAACTGTTAATTCTGCATGAAAATCCCGTTTATATCAATTAAGGGGGGGGGGGCATGAGCCCCTCGTTCCCCCTGTTTATACTTATTCAATGAACACGTAATGACAGTCACAGAATCGCCTCATCAGAATGATCCTATATCTAAATTTTGAACGAAAACTTAATTCTGCATGAAAATCCCGTTTATATAAATTAAGGGGAGGGGCATGAGCCCCCCGTTCCCCCTCCTTTACATGTCGAATGAACTCCAAAAACTAATCAGGGAAGCGCCTTATCAGGATATACCTATATACAAAATTTCAAGTGGATCCGATATTTTTATCATGAGTTATCGCGTTACGCACATACGAACGTACATACAGAACGGACGGGCACATAAGCTCTCAGGCTATGATAGCCTGTGAGCTAAAAAATTAAAAAAAAAGTTCAAAAACTAATATTTAAGACATAAATAAACTCGGTATTAAAAAAAAAATATATATATATATATAGTTCCATAAAGGTGAAATATCTCGAACAGATTTTCATTTATACAGACATTTTTCTCCTGAAGTAATTATTAATAAAAAAAAAAAAATAAATAAAGAGGTGATACTAGTTTTTTCTTCGGAATTCGTTCTATTTCTCATAGAGTTACATTTAACATATCTTTAACATTCTTCTTCGACTTTGACATTCATAACTTCATAGGCGTAGCCAGCCTTTTGAACGGGGGGGTGCCCAGATTTTTTAACCCGGACCTGTTGGGTACAAACAATATCTTATATAATAAAACCTGTTAAAACGGAATCTCATGAGATTGCTCGAATTTCCGTTTTAAACAAGCTTTTATCTTAGAAGGTATAATTGTATGGTGTTTTTTTTAATAAGGGCCTAAACACAGTTTTGTTTTTGTGAGGGGTATTAGAAGAGGTTCTAAACTAAATCTAATGGTAAAAAAAAGATATAAATTTTCTTACAGCAGTGACATAAGACAGAGACTGTGTGTGGACACAAGTGTGAAATTTTTAGTCACCCTAACGTCTAATAAAAATTAAATAAAAAAGGATTTTTATTGTGCTGGAAACTTCTGTAGGCGCAAAAGAAAGCTGTATGAGATCAAAATATCGTATTAATCAAAATCTCGTAGATGAAATTTAGTCGGATAACAAATCTCATCCGGCGAAATACACATAGATGTGTGTGAGTTAGAGATGAGTTCAGGCTCGTTTTCCGGGACCCGGGCCCGCACGAGCCCGAAAGATTTTTTGTTACCAGAGCCCGAGCCCGATACCAAAAATATACAAAACAAAATTATATGGTATTTATGGTATTAAAAATTTATTATTATGTTAATTACTTATTTATGTTAATTATTTATGTTTATTATTATTGTATTAGAAATTTATTATTATGGTATTAAAAATTTCTTACACAGATAAAATTGTTAAATGAAAATTTAAATTCAATCTTATCAAAATCCGTATCAAATAAATGTATATTTGACTCTTAAAATTAATCTCGATTTTTTCCCTAATTTAAAAAGTAAATTTCATGTACATGTTTGTGACTTAATGAATAAATGCATGAAATTTGCAGAAACTACTATTTGTAATCTGACGAATCGAACAACGTTCTTCAATTTTCTGCAAAAAAATGCACAACTTTAATTATAATCGATTCCTTTCTCATAACAATGTTTCTTAATTGATAGGTGCCAGAAAATCAATGTAAAATTAACAAAAAAAAAAAAAAAAAAAAAAAAAAAAAGATGACGTTATTTTAAAGGTCCGATGCTTTTATCGGAAAAGAAGAAACGCTGAACAATTGCTTTATACCAGAATAAGATAGTAATTATGTTTACTTACGGAGGAAAGTTTACTTCGAAAATGTATACCGTCCTCAGCATGAAACAGTGTTCATGTTGACAAATAGATAGAACAATCACTAATTTTCATATGAAAAACGACAATAACTCGTGCACAATAGAAGATTAAATAATTTGCAAGCCTCCAGCTAACTTTCGTCTATGTAATAATAGAAGAAAGTATTCTCTTCGCGTTATGTAACTACTGTAAATGATAAATTAAAAAAAAAACGATCCTATTAAAAAAAAAAAAAAAATTTACTAACGAAAAGCCAACTAAAAGCAAATTCATAGCTGGTGTTTATTTTGAATGGCGCCATTCAGAGGTTGTCGTCGGAAATTATGTAAATATAAATCTGTAATTATCACAAATTTTCATTTGAAACAGCAGTCAAATACTAAAATAAATAAACACTACTTCGGTTTCCCGTCATTTTGATCAAAATGATTTGAAAAGGAATAAGTACGCAATTTTAAATGAAAAAAGTTTTTTTCAATCTTTTCTACTCTTGAATAAATAAAATCTTTCGGTTTCAGAAAAAAATGACCGTCCGAAGATTAGAAAAAAAATAGAGCCCGTACCCGTGTCGGGCCCGGGCTCGGGTTTTCAGGTACGGGCTGAGCCCGTCTCATCTCTATCTCATGCATGCGCGTATATGCATAAACCAGCAGCATAATTATGAACATAATAATAAATGTCACAATAAATAAAAAAGTTAACGTATTTAGTCAAATTTTATGATAAAACCACATTATAAACTCAGATCTCAGTGCCACAATAAAGATATTACTGCTGGTGTTTCGTAACCAGGTACCACGTCGGATTAGACGTACCACTGATGCATTCAGTCATAAGTAAACAAAGTAAATACAAAAATTTAAGTACAAAAGTCACTTAAACTCGATAACTTTATCAAAAAATGGAATACGCAATTCGATTCCAAATCGCTTCAATGTACACGTCTATTGAAATCGATCCTTTTGCCTTTACGTTAAAAAAAAAAAAAAAAAAAAAAAAAAAAAAAAGTCATAAAATGTGTCAGAAAGTTTCGCGTTTGTTAAGCACAGATTTCAGAACCCCTTTAAGAGAGCATAATAAACTATTCTTACTTTATTTGGTTACTGTGGCTTCTGGAGATTTGGCATCATGTTGGACAGTTATTTTTTCTTTAAAAATACAGCTCATATTCAAAATATTAGAATAATTGAGAAAAAGTAATAAGAAAAAATTATTTGTCATTTATTTATTTTTTATACTAAGTAAATGCAATTAAATTTCTTATAAATTAAATCTGGAATGTTTAGATAAGATTTTAACATTTATAAAATATAAAATACAGCACAATAAATTAGGTATACAGCTTCCTTAAATACACCAGAATACTAGAATAAAATTTAGATTGGTTCAAAATATTAGAATATTTTATTTTACGCAACAATATTACCTTATGAATATGAAGTAAATGATAGTTAATAATTTGTAGCATCCCCTTTAGCTTTCATAACAGCGTACAATCGATCTTGCATACTATATACAAGGTGTTTACAAACATTTCTATTAATATTAGCCCAAATAGACTTTATACGTGCCACTAACTCAGTTTTACTTGAAGGAGGATTTTCTTGAAGTTTTTTCTTCATTATACACCATAAGTTTTCGATGGGATTAAGATCTGGTGAATTTGGTGGCCAAGGAAGTACCTTAATGTTGCGTTGGCGGAACCAATTCTTAGTTGACACCGAGGTATGCGGGGACGCTAAATCTTGTTGAAAGATGCAATCATCTTCAAATAAATCTTCTGATGATGGAATCATGTAATATTCTAAAATTTCTTGATATATCAGAGAGTTAACCTTTTCGTAGACGATGCATAACTTTCCAGGTCCTTTTGCACTCATACAACCCCAAACCATGACACTAGCAGCAAATTTTACGGAAC
This sequence comes from Maratus speculifer, assembly GCA_964019185.1. NCBI lineage: Eukaryota > Metazoa > Arthropoda > Arachnida > Araneae > Salticidae > Maratus > Maratus speculifer. The sequence continues at coordinate 139,388 of CAXHSM010000012.1, read as the reverse complement.
GTTTAAGGCATTCTTTATCAAATGCTTCTTGCTTCATTCTCCAAACTCGAATACCTTGATTACCATATGAAACACAAAACATACTTTCATCACTAAATAATATATTTTTCCAATCTTCATTGCTCCATAAAAGTCTTGATTTACACCAATTCAATCTTATACGCTTTTGTCTTGCAGTCATGAGAGGTTTTGTTTTCGGTACACGAGATTCAAATTTAAATTTATGTAGACGTCTTAATGTTGTCGATGTAGAAACTTCAACTCCTTCTTCTTTCCATTTTCGGTGCAAGAATCGCACACTTTTAAAACGGTTTTTCTTAACTATACGCTTCAGTTTCCTGTCATCTCTAGCAGATGTTTTTGGTTTTCGGCCACCATTTCGGCGATTATTTTGAAATTTTCCAATTTTTGAACATTGTGTTCGTATTTTACTAACGCTCGATTGCGAACAATGTAAATAATTCGCTATAAAACATTGATTTTTACCGTGCCGATACAAATCAACCATACGAAGTTTAGTAGATTCAGGAATATCACTCACACGGCCCATTTTAAGACGAAAAAGAAACAAACTGCAAAAAAGAATACTGATTTTAAATAAAATAGTCTGAATTTAATCAATGATGCCACCAGTTAAGAATTGGTAATAATTAAAGAAGAATTAATGTGAAATATTCTAACATTTTGAACCACTTGAATAAATATTCTAATATTTTGACTTTTCAAAATAATTTTTTTTGCAATTAATCTTTTCAAAAATGATATTAAATTTAAGATAACAAGTAAGTTTAATCAACAATAAGTTCTTAATAAAAATATCGTTTGCATATTTTCATTAAAAGACATTAAATTACCAAACGATATTTTCAACTTCTAAAAAAAAGGTAATTATTCTAATATTTTGAATATGAGCTGTATCCTGAATTGTCTTGCATATTTTGCTGGCTTTTCTAAAGCTCTTAAATATGCTTGGTAAAGTGCGAAGTATATTAACAAATTAAATGTAATTTTTTGGCCCATTTGGTAATGATACAGGCCAAGAGAATAAAAACTGAATAAAACAGATTTCTCTCTTCTCGGAAAACCCTATAATGTGACTGGCAGGCTTTAATATTTATTATTATTATTATTATTATAATTATTATTATTATTATTATTTAAAAGATAAAAACTATTAAGCATAGCTTCCATATCTAGATTCATATGTTTTGGTTTTTTCTCAAATATCTTCAGTAGGGGGGGGGGGGTTATTGTCAGCGTGAACATTTAATGTAATGGCGTCTTGCAAACGTTGGATTAACGGCAGGACAGAAGTGTCTGGCGCCTACTTGCCGAACATTTGAAAATCTAAAATACTCTACTTTATACAATATTCATAAATGAGTACAAATGTAATGTGAAAATATTAATTATCAGCTGTTGCATCATGATACTTGAGAAATTGTTGTTGTGGTCCGCAGAAGTGATATATGAATAGGATGTATGAAAAATAAAAATTGTTAATTGTTTTTAATTACATTGTTTTCAATTATTCTTTTTTTTTATGGATGCTGATTATTTTACTTAGGTTTTAAAATCCTTCATGTGTCTGCGTGAACGGGGGGGGGGGTGCCCGGGCACCCCCCCCCCTGGTTACGCGCATGAACTTTGACATTCTTCTGCGAAAGACGAAAACCTACAACTTTTAAGTAAAATTTCAGTTTAACAATTTTTGATTTTGCATATTTTTTTAAACTTCTAAACATCGCACATTTTCAAGTTTAGCACGGTCATATAAGGGGGAAAATGTACCTTTGAATGTAATTTAAGTTGTGGCTCAATTTGTTTTCAAACTATCCTTTCTTTATCCTTTATTTTTATTTTTTGTCATTGTAACAACAGAAGTATTTCAAAAATGCGGACACCACAAGGATTCAGATATATCTATTTTCGAACATGAGCAACAATCATTTTTCCAAATGATTAATAACAAAATTGGTTAACAAAATTTAGTTTAACATTTTGGAAATTGCACGTGAAGTGTAGCAAATGGGGTGCTTTCGTACGATAACGAAATTTTTAAAATATTCAGATCTTGTTGTTATAGTAGACAGTACTTCAGATATAGTATTAGTGGTCGAAATATTGTTTGCGTTCCTGTAAATATATAGGAAGAAAATTTTATAACACTTCAGCAACGTATATCCTATTCATAAAATGTGAAATAGTTTAATATAATTAACACACGCCCCCAAACAATGTTTTCCCGATAGCATTATGCAGAGGAATATTTTTGTGTGGCCCTGTAAATTAATAACCTGTAATTTAATAACCAGCAAAAGCCATGCTTTGTTTGGATTCGCGAAGTATTATGCTAAAAGATAAATATTTGAAAGTAATAATATATTTTTTAAATTACTTTTGCATCTTTATTAAGCAAAAATGTAATTTTATGTTTCGGCTCATTTTAATTTTAAAATGCATTTCAACCAAATAACTAAGAATATCCTCAGATTGTTTATTTATGATATAAGACTGGTATAAATAAAAATATTTTCGAAGTAGAATTATACAAAATATTAATTTTATTTGTTTACAATTCTTTTATTGCCACTTCACAAAAACATAATGTAACTCTTTTAAAATTCATAAACATCGTCTGCTAAATTATTTCGCAAAATAAGAATAAATTGTGTATTTGAATTCCTAACACAGAAAAATACTTTTATAATTGAATGTTAATAAGAGAATTTTCACACATTTTAATTCATTAAAAATATGCTATAATTTTTCTAAAAAAAAGTATTTTATAAATTTTATAAAAGAAATCATGAAACTATACATAGTTAAAAGGAATGAGCATAGCTTGACAATCTGAAAACAGTTTTTGAGATATTGTGTCAGAATAATGAAAATATATTTTATTTATTTAATAATGATTCTAGCTATAATTACTGACCCCATGATTTAAGTTTTTTTTTTTCTGAAAACGTACTTGTTTCACTTTTTATTTGAAAAAATGCGTTCGTAAGGGAAAAACATGTAAAATAAATTAATTAAAATAATATTTTTTTAAAAGTATTTCTGTAAAAAAATAATATTCTGCAAATCTACAGATCATAATTTATATTTGTATTTAATTTTAAGTCAAAATACTGTATAGTTTTTTTGTAAAGTGTACGACAAAATGTCATATGAGTGGCCTAGTAGAGGATTCGCTTCGCTCATCCTAACAAATGTTCTTTGCATCACAGATTGTAAAAAATGCATATTTTAATTAGGATGAGCGAAGCGAATCCTCTACTAGTCCACTCAAATTACAATTTGTCGTACGCTTTACAAAAAAACTATTCAATATTTTAACTTCAAATTAAACACAAAAATAAATTATGATCTGTAGATTTGCAGAATATAATTTTTTTTACAGTAAAACGTTAAAAAAATTATTATTTTAATTAATTTATTTTACATGCATTTCCAATACGGACGCATTTTAGCAAATAAATAAAAAATGAAACGCGTATATTTTCAGAAAAAAAAAAGTTTAAATCATGGAGTAAATAATTATAGATAGAATCATGATTAATTTATTAAATAAAACATGTTTTCATTATCCCGCAAAATCGTTTGCACAGATGACACTTAAACATTTTAAAAGAATTGTATTATGGATTTTTTTTTTTTTTTTTTTTTTTTTTTTTTGTAAACTGGCAACAAAATAAATGTAAACAAATATAAAATTAATTCTTAAATTTGTTATATAAATGAAAAATTAAAAGATCTGCGTGAAGTTGTTGATTCAAGCTCTTTACAAATATTTTTGCGAGGGTCGTATTGTGGCTAAATAATATCGACTCATTAATCAGAAGGATTTTATAGAAAAATAAGACTTTAATAAGTTCGCAAACACAACAATAATTATTCGTGAAAACGTCACCGCGAGAATGAGAGAGCGCTTCGTTAAAAGGTAATTCCATTAATTGAGTTGCCATTCGCAGAAAGTAAAAAGTTCTCCCACGCGGAGAGAATTACAGCAATTCTCATACGCTAACATGTATAAAAACGAAGAAATTAAAATAAAATGTTTTACAGTTAAAAATTCATAGTATCAACGAAAGCAGATTTCAAATGTTTTTTCCAGAAAATAGGATTTTGAAGAACTAACTTTCTTCAAGCTTTCTTCAAATATATTATTCTAAAATAGCTATCAAAGATTATCGGATGTTGATTACAAAGATTGGAAACATGCATATTTCAAACAATTAAAAAACACCAGTGGCTACTTGAAATTGTAAAAACATCTTTAAAAGAGCTTTTAGTTGAAAATTAAAAAAAAAATTGTAAAAGTTTGCTTCGAAAATATCATATTATGCCAGTTTTACATCATAAATAAAAAATTAAAATGCGCCAAAACATAAAATAACGTTTTTGTTTAATAAAGATGCAAAAATAATAATAAAAAATATTGTTACTTTCAAATATCTGTTTTATAAAATAATGCTTCGCGAATCCAAACAAAGCATGGCTTTTGCTAGTATATGTATACTTCATAAGTTCATGTATTCTACTATATTCGAATGACTGTAACACCATTAAAATGCATTTGAAACATTTTCCCCCACTGACTGCAATGGGGTCAATGGGGAAAAAAAATCCCCATTTTCATCGAATAAAAAATTAAATTTGAAATGATTCGATAAAATTATATTTCAAACGATTAAAATGCATTTACCTTTTTCCCCCCATTGTTCGTAATGTAACGGAATACTTTTGATCGTCCCTGTCATTGATCTATTCAACTGATTTTCATAAAATTTTAAATGGCTCGGCCTGATTATCTAATATCTATTTTAAATTTCAAACGATTCGGTCGAGTAGTTTTTCCGTTGTTATATGCGGACGGACTAAACGACAACTATAGGTGCTAAGTATTTACATAATTACGAACGCACCTAAAAAGAATAGCATTTCATAAAAATGTAGCATTTACATAATAAAAGATTCTTCGACCTGATATTGCTTCCATTACAGATACTTTATATCTCACTTTCAATGTTTTCAACGAAATTATTGCGCAATCGATATGGCCGCTTGCTGCTCCGTTGCATCTACACTCTACATCATTGGATGTTATTAAGGCATATTTTATGGCGACAATGATTTCCGCGATAAGGCTCCTTACATATGCATTTCATGAACCTTAAACGATAACCGAATTTCAGCCATTTTTTAAACAGCCGTCGAAACCTTACCTATCATGGATATGAATATAATATAAGGAAACCAAACTTGTGTAAATTTGTGCTCAATATAAAATATGAAAATAAGTAATGCGGAAGCTATTTATAAAATACATTGCAATTCCAAACCGAAATTTCAATGTATGTTTAAATATTGTTAATATACATACCCTCATAGCATGCATGTTCACAGTGACGTCACAATGACGTCACTGTGAGTCACTTTGGTCACATCACATCTGTGACGAAAATGCCACCACTCAGTGACGTCACAATGTGACTAAGATGTAACTTTCTAAAAAAAATTTCACAGTTCGTCACAATGTTAATGTCAAAGTAGTCACAAATGACACACTTTTCACAAATTCATCACATTGTGACGTCGCAAAGTGGTCACAATGTGACGTCACAAAAAAGCTCTAAAACGGCCATAACGACTTCACATTTTAGTCGCTGTGACTTCACATCGACGTCACGTGACGTCACATCGACAATCGATGGTCACAAAGTCACAATGTGACTTCACAACGACGTTGCAGTGACGTCACCATGTTTTACGGGTAGTAACCCGTAAGGCATGGTGACGTCACTGTGACGTCTTTGTGAAGTCACATTGTGACTTTGTGACCATCGACCGTCGATGTGACGTCACGTGACGTCGATGTGAAGTCACAATGAATAAAATGTGAAGTCGTTATGGCCGTTTTGGAGCTCGTTTGTAACCCCTTCACAAAATGGTCACAATGTGACAAATTTGTGAAAAATGCGTCATTTGTGACTACTTTGACATTAAAATTGAGACGGAACTGTGACTAAAGCTACGATAGTTAAATTGTCAGAAACATGTTTTTTAAAGTAAATAACATGTTTTGAAGAATTTTTGTAATTTTCTAAAGATTTTTAAGAAAGTCACATCTCAGTCACAATGTGACGTCACTGAGTGGTGGCATTTTGGTCACAGATGTGATGTGACCAAAGTGACTCACAGTGACGTCACTGTGACTATGCATGCTATGAGAGAATGCTCTATTAATGAATGGCTGATGAACCCATTTCGACACATTATGTAAAACGCTAAACTGCTCAAGTTGTACCAAACTACGTAAAAGAAACATCCTTATATAGTCCGATCAACTTCGTTTATTGATGCAAATTTCGTGTTATTTTTTTGCCTTTTACGATCGCTCCTTAAAATAAAGAATTGGAATATTTTTAGGTAGCTGTCACCAGAACGAATTTTTCGAGAGTCCGGAAAAAATAGTTCCTGATCATCGAGGTTAGTGATATTCAATAGACTTTGTCCTATTCTCACATACTAAGTACATACAAAATTTCAAGTCTCTATCTCAATTTGTTCGGGAGACAGAGCGTTTACAGACAGACGGCAAATTTTTTATTTTTTCTAAAAATGTGTTTTTCGGAATCTCCAGTATCTAAAACGTGTCAACCCATAAAAAAAAATTTCTTGTGTTCAAAACGATCCCAAGACTTACCTTATTACTACGCATGCTGGGGAAGTAATATTTCACATTTCTAACACGTTAGAAAATAGTTGAAAAGCCTTTTTAGATGCGTTCGTAATTATGTAAATACGTTGCACCTATAGTGGTCGTTCAGTCCGTCCGTCTGTCCGCACGTAACAACGCTAAAACTACCCAACCGAATCGTTTGAAATTTAAAATACATAATTGTTGCATAATTTTGTCGAGCCATTTCAAATTTTATGAGAATCGGATGGATAGATCCATGACAGGGACGATCAAAAGGATTCCGTTGCATTACGGTCAATGGGGAAAAATGTTTCAAATGCATTTTAACCGTTTGAAATTCTAAATGAATATTTATTACAAAATTTTGTCGAGTCATTTCAATTTTTTTGAAAATAGGATGCATAGATCAAATACAGGGACAATCAGAAGTACTCCGTTACATTACGGTCAATGGGAAAAAAAAGTTTCAAATGCATTTTAATAATATTACACTCATTCGAACATAATAATATTGATATGCATCATAAAGTACATATTCTAATATAGATTTTGCATAATCTGTGGTTCAAAGAACATTTGTTATGGATTGACAAAGCCAAACAAAAGTATTCCATTACATAATGAGTATAGAGAGAACATTGTTTGGTGCGCATTTTAATTGTAATTAACTATTTACAATTTTATGAGATTGATATAGGAGAGTGATATTTTTAAAACTTCGTTATCGTACGAACGCACCTCATTTGCTATGCTTCACGAGCAATTTCCAACTTGTTATTGCTAGAAGATGCTAAATAAAACTTAATAACAGGAAAAAAAAAGAATGTGGAACCCCGTGACCGCCGAGCAAAAGTCCAAAATTGTAATGTTTTCTTTCTCTGTAATTTGTGTTAAATGTTAAAATAATAGCTACATTTTCGCCTTATATTTTATAGGATGCATATATTAATGCACCTCGTAAACGCATATAAATTTTAATATGTTTGACAGGGTGTAACATCCTTAAAATTCCTTTGAAACGATTTTTCCCCATAGGCCGTATTGTAATGGGAAACTTTTGATTCTCCCTGTACATAAACTAATCACGGTAGAAACTTCAGTTTCGATAGGGTTCGTGCTAGGGCAAACGTCAATAACGTCCTAAAATTTCATGGCAATCCGAGTATATTTACGTGAGCTAGAAAGCGGACAGAGGGACAGACGGCCAGAATGCATAAACACTTTTCAACTTTGTTGGAAAGTGCTGAAAAGAGGAATTTTCTAACATGGCATAATTTTTTTTTGTTTCGTATATGCTTATAAGCTTTTGAAAGTATCAATCTTAACTTAATTTCTTAAAGCTGGATCATATTTGTAGAATTATATTAATTTAAATAAAGCTTCAATTGCAGTGAAACCTGCAGCCTAGTGAACGGATATATACGGTCGAGGCAGTGGGAAGGTTAACAAAATGCAACAACCCTTCAAAAAAAATTTTACTTTTCAAAAACTAAAATTTAAGACTTATAAATAAAAAATATTTAAATAATAATAAGAAAAATATAATAAGAAAAACATTTGTTTTTCACTTTTTGTAAACTATGCATGTTTATTTTACAATTAAAGTTAAATAACGGTGAACATGTCGAAGAAATTATCATTTATACAGTCATTTTTCTTCTAAAAGATTTATTATTTTTTAAAAAACATAATAAAGAGGTGTTCGTGTTCGTGCCTTTCGTAATTCAATCGATTTCTTAAAGAATTATGTTTTTCCTATCATTTTCCTATATTATCCCTATTTTTTAGATTTGTCTTCCTATAGCATTAAAACGCAACCTAAACAGTGTTTCCCCTTATACCATTATGTAATAGAATACTCTTGTGTAGCCCTGTAAATGAATAACAAATATTCTTTGCAAAAACAGATTATACAAAATGTATATTATAATATGTACTTCATAGATGCTTATCAATTTTATTACGTTCGAAGGAATGTAACACCATTAAAATGCAATTGAATCATTTTCCCCATTGATCGTAATCGTAAGAAATACTTTTGATTATCCCTGTAATTGAACTATGCATCCGATTTTCATAAAATTTAAAATGGCTCCGCAAAATGATGCAACAATTATTATATATTTTATTTTCAAATGATTCGATTGCATAGTTTTTGCTCTGTTATATGCAAACAGACAGACAGATTGAATGAAGACTATAAGTGCTATATATCTATATTATAAAAGAGAAACTATCTATGCGTAAAGATGATGCCTTTCTGGGAATGGCAACACTTTTAAGTTTTAAATGAAATTTCTTTTAAAATTTTCGGCATTGCATATTTTTTAACTTCTAAACAATGGCCATTTTCAATTTGTTACACCATCCTATTAGAGGAAAAATGTACCTTAAATGAAATTTCTTTGAAAGCTGTATCTCGATTTGTTTTTGAGTTATTCATTATTATTATTATTATTATTATTTGTCATCGTGGCAACGGAAGTACAGTAGAACTTCGATTATCCGAAATAATTGGGACCGACCCTACTTCGATAATCGAAATTTTCAGATAATCGAGAATTAATCAATAATCATCTAGTTTAACAAGTTGTATCGTCATTTCATTATGACTTATTTTAACATTTAAATACTAAATTAAAAATAAATTAGGTAAAGGAAAATAAATTTATTTTTGAAATAAAAGCTTACAATGGTTTAAACGCAAGCTTCATCTGGTGAAAAACACTTCTTAAATTTTTTCCGAGTTCCTTTTCATCTTACTACAGTGACACGCCAAAGGTGAAACTACTTTGCAAATTTTGTCACAGCTTCTCCCGATTCTAGTCGCTTAACAATATCACAATTTTCCTGTATGGTTCCTTTTCTTCTTAATGGAAGCCATGATTAAAAAAAAAGAAAATTTGAGTATAAAAAAAAATACAAAAGACAATGCGTAAGCTCTATATGATAGCACTCAAGGAAATTCTGATCAGAAGTGTAACAGCAGAAAAAGAGAACAAACAGGAATTCTGACCAGCTGCCGAAAGTGACCATATCTGAAAGATCGTCCTAGTAGGGGTAGAAAGGGAATAGCAAACGGGTTTTACTTCCTTCCTTCCTTTTCCGTTTTCTGGAATATAATTGTCCACAAAGTATAAGTGACTCCTCCCCCTTTTCAAATTCTCCTGCAATGAAAATTTCACAGCTTTTGTGATGACAAAAGAGGTTAGGTTTTTTGCACTTGCTTACAGTCAGAGGATGCAATAACATTCGATGGTACTGGGATTCGGCAGTACGAACTTCCAAATTTCGAAATGGCGTGTGTTTTTGTTTAGAACAGGGACGTTTGAAAGTATGAAAGAGTACACCCATACCGAGAATTGAGCTTGCGAGAAGGAATTCTAAAAAAGAGAACTTCAAAATATTTATCCGCACTCGTTGTTTGGAAAGAACGATTTGCATACAAAAAGAATGTTGGAAAGAACCTTTAAAAATGCATGTTTGTTAAGAGAAAATTTTTGATTTTAGTAGAAAATGAAAGAAAAAAGTGCTAAAGAAACCGACTTCGTTTAACGGAGAGTTTCGGTTAATCGAGATTCGGATAATCGAGGTTCTTTTGTATTCGAAATTGCGGAAACCACAAGGATACATGTATGTCTCAGATATATTTACTCTGAGCCGCGAAGAACAATCATTTTCAAAAATGATTAATAATATTTGGTTAACAAAATTTGATTTAAACAAAATAACACAATTTCGTAGAAACCTCGCGTTCACATAATGTTTCTTCGCCCTGATATTGCTTCCGATACAGACGCTTTTATTATCACTTTCCGATGGAGCATTATTACGCATTCGATGGCCGCCTTGCTGTGTCGATGATGTATCGTTGCATCTACATTCTACATCATCATTGGATACTGTTATGATATATTTTATGGCGACAAAGATTTCAGCAATATGGCTCCTACATCATCATATTATGAACCCCCAAACGATCACTCACTCGTCAAACGACATAATGGAATTTCAGACATTTTTAAAAAGTCGTTGAAATGGAAAATATTTCACATTTTTGGAAGTAATACAAAAATATTTTAACTGATAAAAACTTTAAAAACAGGGGAGAATAGTCATTTAATAAATTTCAACGACCATTTGAAAAATTATTTTTTCAGAGACTTTTAAATCAGATATGTCTACTACATGCCTATTAAATATCTAATCTTAATCTCGATAACAACAACCATTTTCAAAAATGGTTAATAATATTTGGTTAACAAAATGTGTTTTATACAAAATAGCATTTCGTAGAAACTGCTTCCATTATAAATGGGGAAACATCTCGATTCAGTGATTAACATTCTAAAGCATTTATTAATTTTTTACAAACGAAATAAAGAGGCGATGGCGTTACTTTCTTCATTTAATTTTTAAATAGAGTTATATCTATGAACACTCAAGAAACGGTATAACGAAATTTCAGCCATTTTTAAACAGACATATTTCAGAATTTTAACACTTAAGAAAGTGATTGAAAAACGCTTTGTAATTGCTAAAAGATGTAAAATAAAAACCTTAAAAACAGGGTAAGGGGGAGGGTAGAGTTATTTAACAAATTTACAACAACCATTTGAAAAATGATTTTTTCAGAGGTTTATAAGTAAATTCTATGTTAAAAGGTATTATTTTCCTCACTTTTGTTAACCCTGAACTACTGTTAGCGGTCTCACAGACCGCTGAGTTTTTCAAGTTTCGAAGTTTAACTCATCATTTTTTGTTTAACTATAGATACTGGTCAAATTTTGTTTCGTTTAAAGTTATCTTTAGAGATTTTTGTATACCTGAATTTTATTTATAGTAGTCCTGTATAAAAAGTTTAATACATGAATAGTATTCTGAGAGTTAATTTAACATTTTATTCATCTTTAAGTTAAGCGGTCTGCAAACCGCTCACAGTAGTTATGTGACAATTTTGGTCACAGTATAGGGTCAACAAAATTTGCTTATTTTACAGTTAAAGTTAAATGTAGGTGAAACAACTCGAACAAATTACATAATCATTTTCTTTCTCAACGATTTATTACTTAAAATAATAATAATAAAGAGGTGAAAATGTGTTTCATTTTCGGGTTCAGTTGCGGGTCGCTGAAATTTATTTTGGCGTTTACAAGTCCGGTTGAGAGTCGGGGAAATTTCTTTTTTCGGGTTCGAGTCGGGTTGTGGCTTGACATAAAATGGGTGTATTTTTTGTCGTCCGATTATCTACACTAGGGATATAGGAGACATAAAATGGGATTTTCGGGTTCGGGTCGAGTACAAGCCGATCCGTGCTGCATTCTATTCTTTGAACAATTCAGTGCGTAAATTTAAATAAATCAAACTAAATGCTTAATTTTTAGGTGCGTTCGTAATTCTGTAAATACGTAGCACCTATTGTTGTCGCTCAGTCCGTCCGTCCGTCCGCATATAACAACGCAAAAACTACCCAACCGAATCGTTTGAAATTTAAAATACATAATTATACATTATTTTGTCGAGTCATTTCAAATTTTGCGGATGCATAGATCAATGACAGGGACAATCAAAATTATTTCGTTACATTACGGTCAATGGGGGAAAAATAGTTTTAAGTGCAATTTAATGATGTTACATTCTTTTGAATATGATAAAACTGGTATGCTTTTATAAAGTATATACTAAAATATACATTGTGTGCAATGTGTGGTGCAAAGAATATTATTGATTTGTAGGGCCACATAAAAGTATTCTGTTGCATTATGGTGTAGAGGAAACATTGTTTGGAGCGCGTTTTAATTTTATCAAACTATTTCACATTTTGCGAAACTGATATGAGTTGCTGAGGATTACTACAATTTACTTTCTACAATATTTACAGAAACGCACATCAGATTTCGGCTGCTGTACTCTATCCGAAGTACTGCATACTTATTACACAAAGATCTAAAAATATTTTTAAAACTTCGTCACAGCACGAACTCATCTCATTTGCTACGCTTGGCGTGTCTTGTTAAGTTTAAACATCGAAATGAATGCAAACATTGAAATCCACGAATAATATATTTTCAATTTGACTTCCCTTAACAAACATTTTTATCAAACATTTTCCAAAACACAATTTATTCAATTTAATTTGAATTATATATTTATTGACTTCAGTGATTGTTTTCATTTAACAATTCGCTGGGAATCGTTTTAAATGAAAGGATTTTAATTTCATTATGGGTGAACTCAAAGCTATATTGAAATGTTTGTTTGAAGTTCAAAATGTAATAAGAACATTTAGCGAATCATAAAACAAATTCAAAAGAAAGATTTTTAAAGGGAAATATTTGAATATGAATTTCGACGAATATTGTATTGTTGATCAAATAGTGTATTTCCACTACGCTGCATTTATATAATAATTGACTACAAATTTTTCTGTAGTTAAATATTTTTTAAAAAAGTGATTTAAATTTAAATTTCAGGGGTGATATTTTGGAGTAGGGGAGAGTGGGGATACTTGAGCATAGGGGATACTTGAGCCACCCCTATTATCTCTACAGTTGGTTAATTTTTCTTTCTAAAACTGCGTATATGATAACATATTTATAGTTCTGAACATGTAAAAAAGAAATCACACATCTTGGTACCATTTTGAAAATATAGTGATTAATAGTTGTCTTTTCCCTATCTGAAGTAAATATTTGGGTGCATGGCTTTTTTGTTTTTTTGTAATCAAAGTTTTGTTTAAAATTGCAACTATATACATACATTTAATAAGCATAATTTCAATTGTATTTTGAGTCTAAAATAGTTCTAATAGCTGCATGCTTTATTTAGTAAAACTCTGGGAAACAAAAATAGTGATAGTGGGGATACTTGAGCCAATGAGAGTGGGGATACTTGAGCCATGTCTCAACCATCACATCTAGAAATTAAACATGGGTGAAACAAACAAAAAATAAAATTCCATCCTTATATTCACTAATAGATATTTTTCTGGATAAAAGGGAGAATAATTTTTCATTTTATTTTTTTTTCTTAAAAAAAATAACGACCTAAAAATGTTTAAAAATGTATATTTTTTAAATGAAAATATCTATTTTATTTTTCATTTTGACAAACAAAATAGCCTGTCTAGATAAATGTAAACATAGTTTTCAATTTAACTTTCATTAAATTAAAATAACTTTTTGAAACGGTTTTACAGGCTATAATCTCTAATACTTTAATTAGTTAGGTCCAACATATTAAAATATTTATTTTTTAATATAACATATTAAGATTAATATTTTATATTGAAATCGTAACCTCTGTTGCTGTAACTTTTTTTTAACTAAGAAAATTGAAGAAAAATTGGTAAAAAGAGCGCACAAAAAACAAGAAAAGCAACAAAAATCCCAGTTCAAACTTACCTGCATGGAGCCAAAGAGGAAGACAAAATATTTTCCTGTGAAATCAAAAAAGTGTTTGAGATAGTAGAATGATACATCTGGCTTAAATTCCGACAGCTACTAAATTAAAAGCATGAGTTCGACAATATCATTAGAGGAAAATTCTGTCAATGATGGTGATGATGTGAAAAGAAAACCTTCTATTGATGGTTGGTTACTAATAAAATATGCCAGAAAGAAAACTGTAAAAATATTTGTTGGATAAGTGCTTAATATTTTGAAAATGAAATTTGCCCGAAGAATTGCAGATTCCAAATTTAAATGGCTCTGAACTGAGGATGTTTCTACCGTCGTTATAACTCAAGTTGAATTTATCCTCCGACAACCAGTTTTAACGACAAAAAATGATCATATTACTAGCTTTGTTTTCTCAATTGGTTTTGAAGGACTTTACGTTTCATAATTTATCATTCTGTAAAATGTTTGTGCAAAAATAAAGCGAAAAAAATTACTTTTGTAGGTATTTTTCCTTAGTGGCTCAAGTATCCCTTCACCATGGCTCAAGTATCCCCGCCATGGGGATACTTGAGCCACGATGTAAAACAAAAAATAAACATTTATTATACATAGAAAAATAGTTCAAAATTAATTGAAAGTGGTTTTTATTTGAAGAAAAAATATCAAATTTCCATTTTCAATATTTTATTTTATTCTAAAAAAATATAAAAAATAAAAAAAAATTAAAATTCAAAAAATGGCTCAAGTATCCCCATCTTCCCCTAAGCATAGCGTTCGCAAATTAAGCCCTCAAGGAATTTAATATCTCAAAAAGTATGAGTAATTATTTGTCACATTTGGAAAAAAAATAAATAAATAAAAAAAGTGGGTAAGTGTGATCTCAGATCGCACAGAGAGTTTCGTTTAATATCTTATTATGAGTTATAAACTGTATGTCAAAGTTTAATGCGACTGATTCTTTAGATTTCCCAAACTTAACAAAATTTAGAAAATAGCCCCTCCTTGGACGGCACTCTCCTCCCCCTGAATTTTTCACTTTTACAAATATTTAATGTTAAGAAATAATATTTACATCAGTGGTCATTAAAAAAAAAATCCATTCAAATTGCAATAAACACGCTTATCTAAAGAAAAAAGACAACATTGCCTTCCCCCAACAAAAATTCAATTTATCTTAAAATTATAAAATTTGTATTATGTGTTATAAACTATGTCAAAGTGTATAAGCGATCATTTAGTTTTCCTAATTTTAATAAATTCCTATTAATTGTCTGTGCGAAAAAATATCTTTTCTCTAAGCATAAAAATTTATTTTTTTATAAATTGAAAAGTTGTGGTATCGCTTTTTTTTATTTAAATTTTATGAATCAGTACATGAAGTAACAACCGCATGTGGAAGTACCAACTTTGTAAAATAAATAATTTTTTTTAAGCAGGTAAGAAAAATCAAGCGTTAAGCATAAATTATGAAGCACTTTCCAACGCTTCATGAAATCTTTAACAAAATTATTTACGTTATTTAGGTAAATAAGGGTATTTAAATAAATAAGGATATAAAGCCAAATCCAGCCAAATATATATTCCAGTACTATTGAATAGCCCTGTATTTGATCTGTCAGCTAATATACATACTATATAATCGGAAAATTTAGTTTAGCAAAAAATGCCTAGTAGCTTGAAATTTCTCTTTCAGCAATTTATACTCATAGATGGAAACATACTTGAATACTTTGTTCAGACTTGTAATTTGCCTGGTACCTCTATTACACATCAGTATTAAGATAAAATTTATTTTAAACTAAAACAGTCTTAAAACATAAATATATATAGGACAGTTGCACCATAAAATTTAACTAATAATAACACATTGCTCATTGGTGCCCAAAAGAGGAATTTTAATATACATTAGTACATATTAAAATAAAATAAAACATTCGACGTTTCGCGCCGTCTTCTGCGGGCGTCTTCAGGAAAATATGAAATGGAAGGCCTACGTTTGCATCTTGTTCGAGAGATAATATTTCTACTGAATTAAAAACTAAATGAATTAAAATTTTAAAAATGTTGCCAATTACACGTGAGTAAAATTAAAATATTGCAAGGAAATAAAAATTTTAAGGTTTTATGATGTTATGCCATATTTTTGGTATATTGTAGGATAAATTATCATTACATGGTTTATTTTCTCGTTCTATGATTTCGATGGACTCTATTATTTTACCTTGAACTGGGTTATTGCATGCAAAATTCCAATAGATCAAAAATCTGGTATTTATGAAATCCCCATTAGTTTATCTAATAATCTTAAAAAAGTCTACATCGGCATGACAATGCGGAAACTTTCAATTAGAATTAAAGAACATCGCAGAAATATAGAACAATATAAACAGAATACTGCCCTTGCTCGCTTCTTCTTGGCGAACAAGGGTTGCCATTTTAATTTTGAGGAAGCCAAAATCATAGTTCCATGCAATAACCCAGTTCAAGGTAAAATAATAGAGTCCATCGAAATCATAGCACGAGAAAATAAACCATGTAATGATAATTTATCCTACAATATACCAAAAATATGGCATAACATCATAAAACCTTAAAATTTTTATTTCCTTGCAATATTTTAATTTTACTCACGTGTAATTGGCAACATTTTTAAAATTTTAATTCATTTAGTTTTTAATTTAGTAGAAATATTATCTCTCGAACAAGATGCAAACGTAGTCCTTCCATTTAATATTTTCCTGAAGACGCCCGCAGTAGACGGCGCGAAACGTCGAATGTTTTATTTTATTTTAATATGTACTAATGTATATTAAAATTCCTCTTTTGTGCACCAATGAGCAATGTGTTATTATTAGTCTTAAAACAACTGAAATCACTTTCTCATAAATTATCATTCATAGGCTCCATGTACACAATTCTTTGCGTGGCCCTGTATGTTATTTTATCTATATTCTGCAAACATTTGTTAGTAAATTTAATGCAGTTCAGCGTAAAAATGCATAATTTATTTAAGAATTACCTTATAGTAATTTATGATCATATTGAGTAACGTTGACGAGCTCTCTTCGGTAGCCCTGTATATTAACTATAGCATTTATACACACCATATAATATGCATAAATTTTGTGAAACTTATACGCGCATATCATAATTAAAATGCATTTCATCCATCCATCAGCTATCATTGGATACATATATAGTACTTCGGAAAAAATGTACAATTTGAAATTTTTTGTGTGTCCCTGTAAATACTATGTACTTTATATTAGGGAAGGCAGTATCGTATAATTTATACTAAGCCTCATTGACATACATCAATTTTATTATACATGAAACAGTTTAATATATTTAAAATATGCCACACACAATTCCCCCTTTTACCATTATCTAATGCAATTCTTTTCTGTGGCCCTGTAAATGAATAATAGCTACATTTTCACCTTATATTTTATAGAATGCATATTTTAATATGTTTGACAGGGTATAACATCTTTAAAATTCCTTTGAAACGATTTGTCCCCATAGGCCGTAATGTAATGGGAAACTTTTGATTCTCCCTGTAGATAAACTATTCATGGTTGAAACTTCATTTTCAGTAGGGTTCGTGCTAGGGTAAATGCAAAGCCATCTCGAGTCTCCAAGCCAAACACAAGGTTTTGTGACGTCACGGCACGAGGCTTATTATAGCTAAGGCTCCTATATAACGGGCTGAATCACGACTCCATTAAGTTTCCAAAACGGTTGCCTGATTTGGCGTCTTATCGCGTAGATGGCGAGGCGAGTAATTTTAGTTTCTCAATCTCTCACGGGAAAATATAAGAATAAGAGCCGGTTTGTTGTATACAAGTGATTAGGTTGGCGGGATATTTGGCGAAGTTCTCCAATCCAGATCTATTCTTTTAAATATTTATACACAAATTATTCCCCTTTTTTCTATTTATATGGAATTTAAATACTCTAAACCCATTCCTGAACAGGTCAGAATAATTTTCTGCTAAACAACCGTTCATTTTCAACGATTTTGTAGCTTTAAAGTCATTCAAACGTTTCTCGCCCCATCGGAATCAATGGGAAACAAACGGTAACAAGGAAACAAGATGCTTGACGATTCAGCCTGAGTTACAGGAGTCCTAATTATAGCTGTGGAAAACATAGGCGATATTAAAAATATACCAGCTCTTTCCTTTACATTCCAACTTATTACCACAACACGCAGGAAAAAATATATGCCTCTAATTCAAAAACGCTAATTAAATACTTTTCATTCAATTTTGATCACTCGCAACAGTAATATAATGCAGATAATACAAGAACAATATTTATGCAATGATATCACTGTCTCAATGAAAATATGCTTCAGAATTAAAGTTACATTGAAGAAAGTTGATTAGCTAAATAATAATAATAATAAAAAATCCAAGCATAAAATTTATTTTAGTGAATAGTTTTTATTATATATTCTATTTTGAAGTTTATAAACAATATCAATTATTATCTATTTTCTCTACAATAAACAAAGTTCTCTACAAAACAAGACATTAATATGTATTATATAAATTAGCGGTTTAAACCCATAAATTTAATTATTTTACTCTCATTATTTCATTTTCAGTAATAAATAAATTTTAAAAAGCCTTCCAATCAAAAGCCACATTTAAAAATTAAGTGGATGAAAAGTGAAAAATAAAAACAAATTAGAGTTCTGTTTATTTTTATTACTCATTATGGCTTAACTATCCTATTAAATACTTAGTGCTTTGAAACCTATAATAAATTTAGTATAAACAAATAGTAAAATTAAAGTATACATGAAATTAAATATTCAAATTTATACAAATAAGTTTTTCACGCTCTAGACTTTACTTACCAGAAGGGGGAGTGGCCACCAGCTATTCCTTTGCTAAGGGTGGTCCCAGGGACGTAGCTAAGGGGGTCCTACGGGAGGCTCAGCCCCCCCCCCCCCAAAAAAAAAAGCATTTTGACTCTCTTTCGGAAAAGATTCCAATGATACTAAATGAATTTGTGTTACGAAAATTCAAATGAAATTCTGTTCAAAAATCTAATTTACTTTTAAGGGCCTTTCACAGTTTTGAAAAATACTGAATTGTAGGTAACTAAAATTAGTGTTTGAATACTCTCTCATCCCAGGGCCGTAGCTAGAAGTGAACTCCAAGGGGGATTCAAGAGAATGTAGCGGGGGGGGGGGGGGTCTCATAATTTTTTTTCTCTTTCTCTGACGCAGAAAGATAAATTAGTGCATATTCACATTGTACGTACTATGTTTCTTATTAAACTGTTCTAATAACTTCATTTTATGCTAAGAAAAATACAGGATGATGAAAATTTTGAGTGCATAACTGGTGAAAAGTTAAACATCATGTTAGCGTCATATGTGCAACTAGGATGAGGGAGTGTTGAAACACTTATTTTAGATACAATTTAGTAATTCTGCATAACTGTGAAAGGTTCTCAAAACTAAATTAGATTTTTGAACAGAATTTCATTCGAATTTTCGGAAGAGAAATTCATTGAGTGACCTTGGAAACTTTTCTAGGGGGGGGGGGGGCTCAAAATATTTTAAGTGGGATTGAGCCGGCCATAGCGCCCCCTTAGCTACGGCCCTGCCTCATCCTATTTGCACATATTAAGCTAACATGACGTTTAATATTGAACTGGTTCTACACTCGAATTTTTCATTATTCTATACTTCTCTTAGCATAAAAGGAATTTATTACAACAGTTTTATAAGAAACATAGTACCTACAGCGTGAATAGGCACTCATTTATCTTTCTGCGTCACAAGGAGAGAGGGAGAAAATATGACCCCCCATACATTTTCTTTACCCCCCCCCCCCCTATTATTCTAGCCTTGCAAAATTGAAGAGATTAAAAAACATTATCCACATATCTCTATTTTCACAGCATGTATTTATCTAAAAAAAATTATAAAGATATTTTTATTAAGACGGAAAAATTTAATATTAAAAAACAACAGTTAAATGGTAGATGCATATTGATCGAAGAGGAAGGGTGTGGGGTAGACAGAAATTCTTATGAACAAAGCAAGTAGACAACATTAATTCTTTCTCTTTTATTTATTAGTAAACACAAGCTGAACTTCGAAAATACCTCACATATGGTTTCTAGAACTGTGATTCTGACTATATCTGCATACACATTTGAAGAAGAATATGATGGTCAAACATTAGGATATTCCACTATTCCACAATTTAGAATGAAATAATTTTGTACTAATTTAGTGATTTTAATAATAACTTTGTGTTTTCATAAAAATATATAACAGACTAAAAAAAGATTAGCATACTATTTTTAAACAAAAAGCATGTTGAAAATAAAAAGAGGAACTTTTGATTGGATCAAAAACGACATCGATATCGAAAGACAACCCCCTCTCCCTCTAGAAATATGTTACGCTATCACGTGCCAGACCCCCTCCCCCCTAAAATAATAATGTTATTTATGCACAGCCCCAAAAAAGTAAAGTTGTGAAATGATAGAAATTACTTATCAATTTGTCTTGTAATTAAAACTATTGACTGGGAATATTTAAATACGATTAGTACCTATAGAATCCAATTTGACATAGCCGTCTGGTGAAAATGTTTTGGAATAAATAAAATTCAGAGGTTTCTAACAAAACTTACGAATAACAAGATAGGTATTGTTGTAAATATTGCAAAAATTCAAAGAATAACATTTGTATTGCATTATATTTAAGACTTTATCGCTTTTCAAAAGTAATTTTCCAAGAAATAATGATTTGAAAGTTTTTTACTAATTTGCTTAAATTGAAGGTACTAATGAAAATTTCTACTAGAAAATTTAATAGCGGAGAAAGAAAAATATATTAAATAGGTTAGTAAAATTTTAAGTGAATCGACCAGATAGCTTCTAAGTTATAAGGCAAAGTATGCTGGCGCCAGTTGTCGAATAGATAATGAAACGTGGTTGTTTTGATATGCGTATTAATGAAGAATATAACTGAAAAAGGATAACTTTGTTAATAATTTTAGAGCTAATTGACCAATTCATACCTATTTTAAGCAAATTATGAGAGAGAGAGGGAATGATCTTCACACAATTTAAGGATGTTTAGGTTTTAAATTATTGTTCTATTTGGAAAAGAAACAAACCGAAAGTAATATTGTTGTGTTTTGAGAAACTTCGTTTTTGAAAGCACAACGCTAAATGCTAGAATTAACAAAATAGCTTATTTTAAAGAAATTAAAAATAAAAAAATATTGAATATAAGAAATAAAACTTCTTTGATTTGACATTTGAACATAAATATAATTTGAAAATAAAACTTACCTTGAAAAGATGAGAATATTTGGGTAGTTTATTACGCGTGATAATGATGGGCGATTCTGGAAATTTTGAGAATCGATTAAAATTGACATCGAATAAAACAGCATCGATCATATAAAGAATCGGTTTCTCAGTTCAAGAATCGATACTAGAATCGATATTTAGATATTCACTGATAAGCTCGAAATTAGTGATTCTAAAATTTAGACAATCAGCTGGACCATAATTACCGCTTTCCGCCCCAGGGAGGCGGTAGGGGGGATTGGGACGGATGTATAAAAAAATAGTGGCAACAAAAAAGAGTGCCGACAGAAGTGAAAACTTAAACAATTACGTGTGTATTTTTTGAATCGTTACGGCATATTTTTTTAATCGTCAGGAAATATTTTATTGTGCAGGAAATACTTTTAAATGAACAAAAACATGTGCTTCAATATTAAAGAACATACTAATATCGATTAAAAAAAAATTGCGATACCATATGTCCAGCCATTGTATTTACCTCACTATAATTACTTTCTTATATTTTTGAAACGCAATAAATACGTCGACAAAAAATAGACCGTGCTATCGATACCTTTGTATTAATCATTCTCTAAGTAAATCATTTTGTATTCATGACTGTTTCAATACCTGTAGATTACATATTTAACTATTCAAATCGGACATTCCATTCAAAAGATATTACGAATTTAAACATGACAATCTAAAGAAATAATAGCGCTGCTGAGCGCTCGGTGGCCAATAAGCTTAGGGATTACGTTCTCAATCAAACGGTTGCGAATTCGAACTCCAATTTCGCTAAAATGTACCAAAGATTTTTTTTTTTTTTTCTGAAGAAGTATGAGAAATTTAAATTATAACGCATTATTTGTCCGTAACGTGACCCAGAATGATGGAATTTTTTTTTTAATGCTAGATTTGTAATGTACGAAGCATAAGCTTTCAATAAACATATTATATCAAAAAATGAAAAATACCCCCCCCCTAAAAAAACGGTCCTATGGGAAAAACTATAAAACTGGAACAGCAAAAAGAACTGTGAGAAAAAGTTAGCTATACTAGAATTTTTCTCCCCACTGTAGCTCCCATAGATGCAAAGTTATAGCCTTTTAAAGATTGAAATGAAGTGAAAAAATGAGCAAAGTTAGATGAATAACCGATAGGGGGAGGGGTCCACAGCCCGGGGGTGCTATATAGCTTAAATTTTTAAGTTAAACATGGTTGAAAATTAAATGAGCGAAATTTTAAGGTGCGTGTTGAGGAGGGTGCAAATCTCCCCCCTCTCAACAACAATTTGTTGTTTCTTTTGAAGAAACAAAACATATGCTTCCCGGCGCGGCGCAGGTAAACCTCAAATGGGCGGAAAGGCACCCCATATATATCTTTTGTCAAAGATTCAAAATGTGGATCTATAATAAAATAGAACGAGAAATGGACATTTTAAAAACTTCATGCATATTTCGAACGGTCCTGTAAGTTGCGATTGGCGCGGAAGGGAGGGGGGGGGGAATTAGAAGGGACGAGCGTGAAAAATAAAACATAATAAAGTAATAATCCAAATAACTGGGCTTCTAAACAAAAATATGACGATTGTACCTAGTGTCGAATTCATTGTGTGGCCCGCAGGGGACAATCCCCCCCCCCAGAAGTTTTGAGATTTTATGCTTTTTAATGCACAAATTGCGATTTCCCCTCTTTTACAGAAGTGTAAAAAAAACATGCTTTCCTCCGGAGTCGCAAATAGCCTCACGGTGAAAAATATCTGCATTCAACACTCATTTAGCCTAGAAAGAAAAAAAAAAATCGTTCCTTATACGTAATTTTACATCAATACTACCATTAAAACAATAAAATTAGAAAAATATGCCCGAATCTAAAAATCGAAATCGAAATCTAAAGATCGAAATCGAAAGATCGAAATCGAAATCTAAAGATCGAAATTGAAAGATCGAAATCAAAATCTAAAAATCGAAATCGAAATTTATAGTGAATCGATCTGTGCTGTGCCGATCTTATGGGCAGAATCGATTTTACGTTTTTACTTTCTTTTGTATCTTTACAAGAAGAAAGTATTACATTCATGAAAAATTTCGACTTTCGGTTTTTACGGATTTATAAATTTTAGAAGATTTTTAACACGATTTGATGGTTTTTAGAATATATCTGTCTGAGTCTGTCTGTCACTCTGTGAGTCTGTATGTGACAAAAGTTTCTAACAGCTCTATCTGAAGAACAAATGTACGGAATTTCACAAAACTTTAGATTTAGTTTGACTTTGATATAAACTGAATCTGATTAATTTTTAGTGTATATCGGCTGACAGGTGGCGCTGCTATGCTACACTTTTTGCGAGTTATGCAATAGCTATATCTGAATAACTAGTGCACGGATTTTCATCAAATTTCAGATTAAGTTAATTCTTCATATGAATTGATGTTGTGCACATTTTGGTGTATATCACTTTTCAGATGGCGCTGCTATGTTGCATTTTTCACAATTTCTACTCAGCGCCATGCGAAAGGGCGTGAGTTGAAGGGAGCGATCGTCCCGGGCGCGGAGATTTAGGGGGTGCGAAATGTTTACTACAACGTCACTTTTGGCCTATCTAAAGAAAAAGTTAGTGTGTGTGTGGGGGGGGGGGGGGCGCTAAATAGGAACTCTGAACCAGGCGCAGTTTTATCTTCGTACGCCCCTGTTTCCACTTTACTCTATCTCAAGAACTAATGCACAAACTTTCATAAAAGTTTTGATTCAATTAGTTCTTGATATGATTTGAGGCTGATTACCGTTTGGTGAAAATCGCTCAAGAGGTGACGCTGCTATACTGCATTATTCATGATTAACGTAATAACGCTATCTCAAGAACTAATTCACGAATTTTCATTAAAATTCAGATTTAATAAATCCCTGATATAAGATTAATGTTGTTTAGTTTTTGGTGTAAATTGCCCTACAGGTGGCGTTGATATGCTGCATTTTTTATGATTTCGCAATATCTGTATAGACTATGAGAATATATAAAATTTTATTTCGCGAACTAATGCATGGATTTTCATCAAAATTCAGATTCAGCTGGTACCTGATAAAAAATTAATCCTGATCAATTTTTGGTGTACATCACCCAACCCCCTCCCCCCCCCCCCCTTAAAATGCTGTTTTCCAGTTTTTTGAGGTTTTTTTCAATTGCTCTATCTTAGAAACTAATGCACTGATTTTCATCAAACAGTTAGATTCAGTTAGAAGTTAACGTAAGTTTTGATGTAAATCACCTAACCGGTGCCGCTACTATGCCGCATTTTTCGTGAAGTATTAACATATGAGATAGAGGAATGTTTTGGGTTTATCACATCTGACTAGCTTATTACTTTTTATTTTCTTTACAAAAAGAAAGTATTGGATTCATTAGAAAATTTCCCTTCCGGTTTTCGAAGGATGTACCGTTTTCGAAATCTTCGACTGTCTCGAATACGATTTGACTTTTTTCATAAATTGCCTGTGTGTCAGTCTGTTATTCTCTGATCAGTGCCTATTTGTTTTTGTCTCCCACAAAAATTTTATGGGCGCTATTTTTCATTAACTAATGCCTGGAATCTCTTGAAACTTTAGATTTTGTAAGGCTTTCGTATAAATTGGCGCAGAAATATTTTGCTGAAAATCGTTCAACAGGTGGCGCTGCTATGTTTCCTGATTACTGCAACATCAATATCTCATGAAGTAATGCAAGAATTTTCTTGAAACTTTATATTCAGTTAAACATTGCCATAAGTTGTTGCTTATTAGGTTTCAGTGTAGCTCACTCAAGAGGGGACGTTGCCATGCTGCATTTATCAGCATTGTTGAACCCAGACATTTTTTTCGGGAGGGATTTCTGTGATTCCGTAGAGAGATACAGTCCACTCTCGTTAATTCGAAATCGGATAATTCGAATCTTCGTTTAATTCGAACTAAACATGAAGTCCCGAAATTTTCAATGGCAGAATAACATTAAAATTTTTCAATAATTCGAACTGATTTTCTCTTAACATCGTTTAATTCGAACTAACAAGAGTTCCAATTTTGCATTTTTCACTTCTTTCTCACGGATTTCCGATCATTTGAATAACTTTCTTTCTTTGATTTTTGTGAAAATTGTTCCGAACGAGTATACATATAATCCAATGCATTTGATATCCACTTTCTAAGTGCGCCGTCTGTCCATCAGTAACGCTTCAAATTTTTCTTCCATTGAGCTTGTTTCTAATCTTTTAATTAGTTTATGTATTTATGCATTCTAATTTAATATTAAGTCATAATTTGATGACAACAGACATAATAAATTTAAAAAACACTATAACATTAATTCCTTTGTAATAGTACCATATTAAGCATGTTCTTATTTCATATTTTCCATAAATCGAACTTCGGGTAATTCGAACATTTCTTGTGGTCCTGACGAGTTCGAATTAACGAGAGCCGACTGTATTCTAGATTTCAGAGAACGCTAGAACGTTTTGTAAATTAGCATAAAATCTCAAATCTTTTGGAGGGATATTTCTGTTTTTTCGGATGGAGATGTCCCTCTTCGGGGTACCCCAAAATTCAACCGTTTTTCACGATACATATGTTTTAAGGATCATATCTCAAAAACAAATGAACGGAATTTCATCAAATTTAATTCTCAGTCGGACATTGCCATAAGTTGATCTTGATTAGGCTATCGTGTAAAACATGACAGGTTATGCTGCTAAAGTACTTTTTTAAGGGGTGTTGAATTCAGACATTTTTCTTCGGGAGAGATTTCTGTGGTTCTGGAGAGAGACAATCTAGAATTCTGTATATGTGTGGGAGGGATGGGGGTTGGACTTTTCCCCACGAAACATTTAAAAATCTGAAATTTTCCATTCAGTGCTCCGGGGAAGGGATGTCACTCCCTGAATTCAATGCTTTTTTTCACGATTTTCACAATGTTAGCGAGAATATTTCAAGAATTAATGAGCATAATTTCATCAAACTTAATATTCTGTTAGATGTTGACATAAGATGTTCTTGGTTAGGTTTTCGTGTAAATTATGTAATAGACAATAATACCCTGAATTCAATACTCTTTTTCGCGATGTTAGCGAGAATATTTCAAGAATTAATGAACATAATTTCATCAAACTTAATATTCTGTTAGATGTTGACATAAGATGTTCTTGATTAGGTTTTCGTGTAAATTAAGTAACAGACAACAGTACCCTGAATTCAATACTCTTTTTCGCGATGTTAGCGAGAATATTTCAAGAATTAATGAAAATAATTTCATCAAACTTAATATTCTGTTAGATGTTGACATAAGATGTTCGTGATTAGGTTTTCGTGTAAATTATGTAATAGACAACAATACCCTGAATTCAATACTCTTTTTCGCGATGTTAGCGAGAATATTTCAAGAATTAATTAACATAATTTCATCAAACTTAATATTCTGTTAGATGTTGACATAAGATGTTCTTGATTAGGTTTTCGTGTAAATTATGTAATAGACAACAATACCCTGAATTCAATACTCTTTTTCGCGATGTTAGCGAGAATAGTTCAAGAATTAATGAACATAATTTCATCAAACTTAATATTCTGTTAGATGTTGACATTAGATGTTCTTGATTGGTTTTTCGTGTAAATTATGTAATAGACAACAATACCCTGAATTCAATACTCTTTTTCGCGCTGTTAGCGAGAATATTTCAAGAATTAATGAACATAATTTCATCAAACTTAATATTCTGTTAGATGTTGACATAAGATGTTCTTGATTGGGTTTTCGTGTAAATTATGTAATAGACAACAATACCCTGAATTCAATACTCTTTTTCGCGATGTTAGCGAGAATATTTCAAGAATTAATGAACATAATTTCATCAAACTTAATATTCTGTTAGATGTTGACATAAGATGTTCTTGATTGGGTTTTCGTGTAAATTATGTAATAGACAACAATACCCTGAATTCAATACTCTTTTTCTCGATGTTAGCGAGAATATTTCAAGAATTAATGAACATAACTAGCGAGCTTCGCCCGCTAGTGGCCCCTTTCTGAAATAAAATAATCTCTCAAAAAAAAAAAAAGTTCGTTCTTTCCCCGTAATTCCGCGGTGTTTATTTATTTAAAAATACTTCTAACTGTTGTATCGTTTCAAAATAGTGATGCAACTTGTACCACGGTATTCTCTAACTGCTTTTATGAAAATTTTAAAGAAATGTCAAATTTTAAAATGTATTTATTTGCAATAATGTTCTCTAACGATATTTTAAAAATATACGGATTACCGAGTGTCGGATTAGTGAGGTCGCAATGTATTACTATTACACACTTTGAAAAAAACCTCGAGTGTAATTTTCGTGTAAAAATATGCATATTTTGTCCAAAAATTTTAATTTTTAGCTTTTCCTTTTTCACATTTAATGATTTAAATTAAAAAATTCGCCTATTATATTATTTAAAATACAGTTACGGCCTCCCGATTTTTTCAAGAATTTTATGCAAGGTGTAAAACCAGTACCCCAAACACACATATAAAGATCATTGAAGAATACAGGATTTAAGGGCTACTTTTACCTAAAAATATGGCAGGAAAAAAAAATCGCCCGTTTTACGCCGTAATTTCGCGGTTTTTACAGATTTAAAAATACTTCTAACCGTTATATCTTTTTGAAATTTTGACACAACTCAAAACGATGTATTCACTAAGAGGTGTATAAAGATGGAAAAGAAATATTGAAAATTAGGGATTTTATTCATATAAATATGAGCGGAAAAAGTGTCGAAAAAGCAAACAAAATTGTACGATCGGAGACTCTTTTTCTCGATTTTTTTTCAAAGAGTTAATATTAGAATATTTCAAAAATAAACACACCGTTGGAAATTAGACAGAAGCGTCTTTGAGGGGGTATTTTTTTTTCTTTGTCGTGCCTCGAAAATTAAAAAGGATGGAATCGTTTTAAAATTCGATAGTTTTCGGTCGAAAATTCTGCGGAGAAAAATGAAAAATGAAAGCTTTCGGGAAAACGTTTTTTTCAAAAGGTTAATGTTCGTATTTCTTGAAACCGAATAGACCGTCAGAAAGGTCTTTAAATTTCCTTCAAGAATATGTAATTTGTTTTAAAATCCGTGAACCTGCAGCGCGGATGCGACGTTATATAAAACTCCTTAATTTTCGTATTTTCGACGCCTTCGTGGTTCTTCATCCGCGGAAAGCTAGTTTCGACCGGAGAGCTCCGTCAGAAAACCGTCTCGGAACTTGGATTTTTTGTCACATTTCCCGGGTAGTTTTTAATTAATATTTCGGGTAATTACCAGGCGATTTTCTCGAAATTCATTATCACAAAAGGCCGAATCGTCCTGAGTCGATAGACACCTAGAGCGCCACTGCACTCGGCCGTTGAGAAAAGTTTTTAGCGGTACAGACAGACAGACAGACAGACGTTTACTGCGGTTAATAGTATTGATTTCATCAAACTTAATATTCTGTTAGATGTTGACATAAGATGTTCTTGATTGGGTTTTCGTGTAAATTATGTAATAGACAACAATACCCTGAATTCAATACTCTTTTTCTCGATGTTAGCGAGAATATTTCAAGAATTAATGAACATAATTTCATCAAACTTAATATTCTGTTAGATGTTGACATAAGATGTTCTTGATTGGGTTTTCGTGTAAATTATGTAATAGACAACAATACCCTGAATTCAATACCCTTTTTCGCGATGTTAGCGAGAATATTTCAAGAATTAATGAACATAATTTCATCAAACTTAATATTCTGTTAGATGTTGACATAAGATGTTCTTGATTGGGTTTTCGTGTAAATTATGTAATAGACAACAATACCCTGAATTCAATACTCTTTTTCTCGATGTTAGCGAGAATATTTCAAGAATTAATGAACATAATTTCATCAAACTTAATATTCTGTTAGATGTTGACATAAGATGTTCTTGATTGGGTTTTCGTGTAAATTATGTAATAGACAACAATACCCTGAATTCAATACTCTTTTTCTCGATGTTAGCGAGAATATTTCAAGAATTAATGAACATAATTTCATCAAACTTAATATTCTGTTAGATGTTGACATAAGATGTTCTTGATTGGGTTTTCGTGTAAATTATGTAATAGACAACAATACCCTGAATTCAATACTCTTTTTCGCGATGTTAGCGAGAATATTTCAAGAATTAATGAACATAATTTCATCAAACTTAATATTCTGTTAGATGTTGACATAAGATGTTCTTGATTGGGTTTTCGTGTAAATTATGTAATAGACAACAATACCCTGAATTCAATACTCTTTTTCTCGATGTTAGCGAGAATATTTCAAGAATTAATGAACATAATTTCATCAAACTTAATATTCTGTTAGATGTTGACATAAGATGTTCTTGATTGGGTTTTCGTGTAAATTATGTAATAGACAACAATACCCTGAATTCAATACTCTTTTTCTCGATGTTAGCGAGAATATTTCAAGAATTAATGAACATAATTTCATCAAACTTAATATTCTGTTAGATGTTGACATAAGATGTTCTTGATTGGGTTTTCGTGTAAATTATGTAATAGACAACAATACCCTGAATTCAATACTCTTTTTCTCGATGTTAGCGAGAATATTTCAAGAATTAATGAACATAATTTCATCAAACTTAATATTCTGTTAGATGTTGACATAAGATGTTCTTGATTGGGTTTTCGTGTAAATTATGTAATAGACAACAATACCCTGAATTCAATACTCTTTTTCTCGATGTTAGCGAGAATATTTCAAGAATTAATGAACATAATTTCATCAAACTTAATATTCTGTTAGATGTTGACATAAGATGTTCTTGATTGGGTTTTCGTGTAAATTATGTAATAGACAACAATACCCTGAATTCAATACTCTTTTTCGCGATGTTAGCGAGAATATTTCAAGAATTAATGAACATAATTTCATCAAACTTAATATTCTGTTAGATGTTGACATAAGATGTTCTTGATTGGGTTTTCGTGTAAATTATGTAATAGACAACAATACCCTGAATTCAATACTCTTTTTCTCGATGTTAGCGAGAATATTTCAAGAATTAATGAACATAATTTCATCAAACTTAATATTCTGTTAGATGTTGACATAAGATGTTCTTGATTGGGTTTTCGTGTAAATTATGTAATAGACAACAATACCCTGAATTCAATACTCTTTTTCTCGATGTTAGCGAGAATATTTCAAGAATTAATGAACATAATTTCATCAAACTTAATATTCTGTTAGATGTTGACATAAGATGTTCTTGATTGGGTTTTCGTGTAAATTATGTAATAGACAACAATACCCTGAATTCAATACTCTTTTTCTCGATGTTAGCGAGAATATTTCAAGAATTAATGAACATAATTTCATCAAACTTAATATTCTGTTAGATGTTGACATAAGATGTTCTTGATTGGGTTTTCGTGTAAATTATGTAATAGACAACAATACCCTGAATTCAATACTCTTTTTCGCGATGTTAGCGAGAATATTTCAAGAATTAATGAACATAATTTCATCAAACTTAATATTCTGTTAGATGTTGACATAAGATGTTCTTGATTGGGTTTTCGTGTAAATTATGTAATAGACAACAATACCCTGAATTCAATACTCTTTTTCTCGATGTTAGCGAGAATATTTCAAGAATTAATGAACATAATTTCATCAAACTTAATATTCTGTTAGATGTTGACATAAGATGTTCTTGATTGGGTTTTCGTGTAAATTATGTAATAGACAACAATACCCTGAATTCAATACTCTTTTTCTCGATGTTAGCGAGAATATTTCAAGAATTAATGAACATAATTTCATCAAACTTAATATTCTGTTAGATGTTGACATAAGATGTTCTTGATTGGGTTTTCGTGTAAATTATGTAATAGACAACAATACCCTGAATTCAATACTCTTTTTCGCGATGTTAGCGAGAATATTTCAAGAATTAATGAACATAATTTCATCAAACTTAATATTCTGTTAGATGTTGACATAAGATGTTCTGGATTGGGTTTTCGTGTAAATTATGTAATAGACAACAATACCCTGAATTCAATACTCTTTTTCTCGATGTTAGCGAGAATATTTCAAGAATTAATGAACATAATTTCATCAAACTTAATATTCTGTTAGATGTTGACATAAGATGTTCTTGATTGGGTTTTCGTGTAAATTATGTAATAGACAACAATACCCTGAATTCAATACTCTTTTTCTCGATGTTAGCGAGAATATTTCAAGAATTAATGAACATAATTTCATCAAACTTAATATTCTGTTAGATGTTGACATAAGATGTTCTTGATTGGGTTTTCGTGTAAATTATGTAATAGACAACAATACCCTGAATTCAATACTCTTTTTCTCGATGTTAGCGAGAATATTTCAAGAATTAATGAACATAATTTCATCAAACTTAATATTCTGTTAGATGTTGACATAAGATGTTCTTGATTGGGTTTTCGTGTAAATTATGTAATAGACAACAATACCCTGAATTCAATACTCTTTTTCTCGATGTTAGCGAGAATATTTCAAGAATTAATGAACATAATTTCATCAAACTTAATATTCTGTTAGATGTTGACATAAGATGTTCTTGATTGGGTTTTCGTGTAAATTATGTAATAGACAACAATACCCTGAATTCAATACTCTTTTTCTCGATGTTAGCGAGAATATTTCAAGAATTAATGAACATAATTTCATCAAACTTAATATTCTGTTAGATGTTGACATAAGATGTTCTTGATTGGGTTTTCGTGTAAATTATGTAATAGACAACAATACCCTGAATTCAATACTCTTTTTCGCGATGTTAGCGAGAATATTTCAAGAATTAATGAACATAATTTCATCAAACTTAATATTCTGTTAGATGTTGACATAAGATGTTCTTGATTGGGTTTTCGTGTAAATTATGTAATAGACAACAATACCCTGAATTCAATACTCTTTTTCTCGATGTTAGCGAGAATATTTCAAGAATTAATGAACATAATTTCATCAAACTTAATATTCTGTTAGATGTTGACATAAGATGTTCTTGATTGGGTTTTCGTGTAAATTATGTAATAGACAACAATACCCTGAATTCAATACTCTTTTTCTCGATGTTAGCGAGAATATTTCAAGAATTAATGAACATAATTTCATCAAACTTAATATTCTGTTAGATGTTGACATAAGATGTTCTTGATTGGGTTTTCGTGTAAATTATGTAATAGACAACAATACCCTGAATTCAATACTCTTTTTCTCGATGTTAGCGAGAATATTTCAAGAATTAATGAACATAATTTCATCAAACTTAATATTCTGTTAGATGTTGACATAAGATGTTCTTGATTGGGTTTTCGTGTAAATTATGTAATAGACAACAATACCCTGAATTCAATACTCTTTTTCGCGATGTTAGCGAGAATATTTCAAGAATTAATGAACATAATTTCATCAAACTTAATATTCTGTTAGATGTTGACATAAAATGTTCTTGATTGGGTTTTCGTGTAAATTATGTTATAGACTATGCTGCATTTTTCACGATATTTGTGATAGTTCTATTTCAAAACTTATGCATGGAATTTAATCAAACTTCATATTCTGTTGCCCTATTACATAAATAGATCCTTAATAGGATCTATTTAATTAATAGTGCAACATAATGGGTTTTGTATGGGCCGAAATGGGCTTTGTATACTGCCCAAAAGATGTCGCTTTTATGCTCTTTGAATTTCAAATTTTGATTATAGACATCCAAGAGCGTGTGAGCCGAAATTCAACAATTTGTTTGGATAATGAAGTGCTAATATTTTGTTTTAAAATGCACATACTTCTATGATCCTATGTTTATTGAATTCTCTTAATGGACATTATTTATCATTTAATTTTGACACCGTGATAGTGAAATTGGAAGTTTTAACATGTACGAAATAGAAATTTTGGGTTTAGCACTTTCGAATATTTTATCTTCGACATTTGAAGGAAAGTTAAAATGATATTAGCTCTTCAGAGGAATCGATTAAAAATTTTAAAGAATCTATTAAATCAAGTTGGCCATAGTATCGATTAAATTGATTTAAAAAATCGAAATCGCCCATCACTAACGCGTGCACATGTTGTTTTAAATAGCAAGATACAAAATTAAATTTCCCGCTTTGGTGATTCGCCAGCCTAGGGCTGTGACGTCACATATGAGGGGAATGGAATTGTGTTTGGCATTGGCTTGATAGTAGACTCGAGACGGCTTTGGTAAATGTCAATAACGCCCTAAAATTTCATGGCAATCCGAGTACATTTACGTGAGTTAGAGCGGGCCAGACGGCCCGACAAACTGAATGCGTAAGCACTTTTCAGCTTTGTTGGAAAGTGCCAAAAAAAGACTGTCTGGTGGCTTAATTTCGATTTTTTTCTTACGGTACGTCTTTATTTTGAATTCGATATTATCTCTGTCTGCAAAGCGATTTATTCCTGGTAATATTTTATTGCCATTTACATCCTTATAATTATGTAATTCCATCTAGAAATCTTCTAATAATAATTCACCAATGACGTCAAACGCTATTCTCCCCACTTCCATCTATGAATTACTGCAAGCGACATTAGTTCCGTCACTTAAGCCTTAAAGCGTTTAACAGTTTCTGCTTTCTTAGGAATCATTTCGCTTTCATAAAGTTTTTAACGATCTGTGTAACAAATGTATATCAATTTAAAAATGAATTTCGAATATTTCAGATTGCGATTTGATATTCATAATTAATGCTGTTCAGTGGCGCAACCAGAATTCTGTTCTAGGGGAGGGGGGGGGGGGTTGAGTTTAGATAAAGGTGATGGCCGGTTATTTGAATCGCTGATTAATAGAATCAGTACTAATGAGAATATTCACTGTATAATCCATAAACTGAAAGAGCATTTGTGTGGCAGGAAATCATTTTTTTTTAGCATAATACATCTCAGAAAAGTGATTCAGTTCAACTAACCAATTTTTTATAAATATATATAGGACAGTTGTACCATAAAATTTAACTAATAATAACACATTGCTCATTGGTGCACAAAACAGGAATTTTAATATATATTAGTACATATTAAAATAAAATAAAACTTTCAACGTTTCGCGCCGTCTTCTGCGGGCGTCTTCAGGAAAATTTACCCAAAAGAAAAGGAAAGTCTCAGGAAAATTTGCCTGCTCGCTTCTACTTGGCGAACAAGGGTTGCCATATCAAGTTTGAGGAAGCCAAAATCATAGTTCCATGCAATAACCCAGTTCAAGGTAAAATAAGAGAATCCATCGAAATCATAGCACGAGAAAATAAACCATGTAATGATAATTTATCCTACAATATACCAAAAATATGGCATAACATCATAAAACCTTAAAATTTTTATTTCCTTGCAATATTTTAATTTTTACTCACGTGTAATTGGCAACATTTTTTTTAAAATTTTAATTCATTTAGTTTTTAATTTAGTAGAAATATTATCTCTCGAACAAGATGCAAACGTAGTCCTTCCATTTCATATTTTCCTGAAGACGCCCGCAGAAGAAGGCGCGAAACGTTTAAAGTTTTATTTTATTTTAATATGTACTAATATATATTAAAATTCCTGTTTTGTGCACCAATGAGCAATGTGTTATTATTAGTTAACCAATTTTTACTTAACTAATCTACGTAATATGCACTTTCGCAGTTTGAAGTAAAATTTTTGCTATTTAATCTAATCACTTTATTAAATAGAATCTGATTCAACAAAGTGGCGGCATCCGAAATACGCCAAAATGTTTAAAACATTAGATTTTGTTTTGATTCATATAAGCGGCAATTATAGCGATCTTTCTTAGCTCTGGGAGGGGTTTGAACCCCAAAACCACCCCCCTTGGCTGCGTCACTAATGCTGTTTTCAGAGAGATATTTGCTAATTATTATGTTGCAATTATCAATTCATGTTCGGTCGCTCGTTCGCAGAGTTCGCAGACATTCAAATTCATGGGAATATCGACCGAGCTCACGTGTGTCGAATTACCGTGAAAATTGAGTTAATTTGTAGCACAAAGTCAAATATATTTTGGATTAAAAAGTATTTAAATGATGCAATCGAACATTTTTTTTTTCAGGCACAAGAAATAAAATGAAACATGAAATGTTTTTTGTGTTTGAATTACTTGATTTGGTTTATTGAATACATACATCTGACAAAGCGGTCGTTCATTGGTTATAGTCATTATACAGAAACAAGATTTATTTATTTATTTATTTTATTGACCACACACTCTGACTAGTGTGCTTAACATGAAAGCCTGCTAATATGCCATTGTCAATATACAACGACGCGATAGTACTAGAATATTTTACAGCCGGAAACTCCGCTCAAAATGTGTGTGGAAACCAGTGGGAATCGAACCCGCAACCTCCTAGCTCGCAAGCTATCAGTGGAGTAATGCCTCTCAGCCATGTAGGGTCCCAGAGAAGAGATAGCCCCAAGGAAATTTACAACATCAGAGAATTACAACCCTGAGCCCCAGAAAAGAGTGTGCAACGGAGTCAGTAGGCGTTGAACCCACAGACACCTAAGCTCTCAAGTAAATGAATGTGTGATATTTAAGCCACTCAGGCTCACATTAAAAAAAAATTATTGTGCTTCTATATGAAAGTGGCAATATATAACTAATTATATTTGAGAAAAATAGCAATATTGCAATAAATATGCAACGATATGTCTTTTTCTGTTTCTATGAAATTGGTAACATCACATTTTTTTTTTTTTTTTTTTCAATAGAGTGCCCACGTAATCGATAATATCGTATGAAGTGATAACTATACAGTCCAAAGTGAGGAGTGTTCAATTACATACTATTGGCGCGTATAGTGTAAATTTTTATCACTTATTTTTTTAATGCTGCTATGATGTTTACAATAAAGGCGAGAATGTCTGAATTTGAAAAAAATCCGACGGAAGGGGGCGCTGCAACAGCCAATTTTATGACATTTTCAATACTGCACCACCTAAAAGTGTATAAAGTTAGTCCTAGAACCGAACTAAATTTTTTGTGTATGATTGTTTTTTTGGTATGGCAAGTAGGTCCTCCCTGAATTTGAAAAAAAAACTGCCTATCATTCGATTGTCCATCGGCTCGTGCAAAGACGGAAATTCGTTTTTACTCCGATTAATTGATTGAAGCAGAAATTTAAGATGAAAATCAAAGTTAGTAGGGTATTGAATTAAAATTATTAAAACATTAAAATGAGTAACATTTTTTTTTTTAATATTAAAATGTACGGTATGAAATAGAAGAAAGTTTTGGGATTGGCACATCCAACTATTGTTGTAAATATGCTGCTATCATATTTACAATAAAGGCGAGAATGTCTGTTACAACCCTTAAAATCCTTAACATTTCCTGTCTGCTAAAGGCGGGCTTACTCCAGATTATTCATGGTACATCTTTATTTTTAATTGGATATTACGTCTGTGTAAAAAATTTTTGTTTTCTGGTAACATTTAATTTCCATTTGTATCCTTATATATTATTTATTGCCATCTACAAATCTTCTAATAATTGTTCTCGAATGACGCCAAACACCCCCCCTTCATCTGTTAATTACTCCAGAATTATTGCATGCGACATTAATCTCACCACTTTTGCCTTAAAGCGTTTAACAGTTTCTGCTTTGTTAGGGATGACTTCGCTTTCATAAAGTTTTTGAACGATCTCTTCTACGAAGGCGTATCTATTTAAAAATGCATTGCTAATCTGTACTGCGAATATTTCAGATTGCGATTTGATATTCATTATTAATGCTGTTTTGAGGGAGATATTCGTTAGTTATTAAGTCGCAATTATCAATTTATGTTTGTTCGCGCGTTCGCAAAGATTTCAGACATTGAAATTCATGGAAATATCAGTCGGGATTATCGATATGTGTAACTGCCAACGACATTGTAAAAACTGCTTTGTTTGTGGCACAAAGTCAAACATATTTGGGATTTAAAAATAGTATTTAAACAATATGGAATCAAATAAATTTTATTCATACATAAGAAATAAAATCAATCATTATTATTATTTTTTCTAAATGTGTTTGAATTGCTAAGAGGCTACTTCATGTAAGCGAAAAAACTCTTTCGCTAATGCTAATCCTATGGAAGAAATTTATAGAGATATCACGTTTGCATTTGAAATTTTTTAAATGTTTTTTAATTCTTTTTTTTTTCTTTTTAGAAGATGAGGTTTATATGTACAAAGCCATTTTTATTAGTTTTTCGATTTTGTGTACACGTATTTTTAGTTATGACATTTCAGTTTTCGAAACCGATTTCGAAAGTAAAAAAAATCTGATAAAAATGTTAATATTAAAATTATAAAAGTAAAGAAACGGTCTTTGCACGGATCGACCTTAGTTATCCAATGCGAAAAAAAAATCATTTGAAAATATTGAAATGTAAACGAGATATTGTTATAAATTTCTTTCATAGGATTAATATTAGCGAACAGATCGTTTACGCTGACTGAAGCAGTCTCTTAAACAAGTTTAGTGTGCCTCTTGTCAGAGTGGGTTCATTGGTTGAGACCAAGGGTTGATTTAGAAAAAGAAAATTGCATAGCAGTAACTGCTATACAAAGTCAGTTTTGAATAGCAGTTAGACACTTTTGTATAGCAAGTAAAAAATAGCCAACGTAACTTTTGAATCTTGAAAATTTACAATTTTTTTTTTTTTTTTTAAGCAATATTTAACTAAAAGCATAAATGTTTCCAGTTTAACTGTAGTCATATTATTAAATAATTAACAATTCGCAAAACAATTAACAAATTACTGTAACGTGCAAAACCAAAACGATATAAAACAACAAAGTCTGCGCTGTCTGTTTCGATGCATAAATAAAGTAAAAGGATCGTAACAGTGAGTGTTAATTTTAGAACCACTACAACACGCACGTCAAACTTCTATGAGCAAACGCCGTGATTAGCCAGTAACAGTGATTCAGTAATCAATCACAGCGTCAGGGCGGAAAAAAACATGTGTTTACTGGGAAAACTGCACCCAGCAATAGCGTCTCGTTGTACTTCCATTGTAAATAAACACTTTGGGGAGAGTGAAAACACAACGTATGTCGTGTAAAACATTTTTAAATTTTAACTTTAAGTGTACACATGACATAACAAAGGCTGTGGGAAATATGCATCGCAATGATTGCGATTTAATGCATTTCTTGGATCGCATTTTAGTTAAATTTGAATCGCAAATTGCGATGCGATAACGAATTGAACCCTGGTCCAGACGGTCTTTGCACAAAAACAAATCGTCCATAGACGCTTTCATTCAAGTTTACGAGGGCTGTTCAATAAGTAATAAGACTAAACTCATAAAAAAATACAGGATACCTTTAATCGTCATCATTTACATGGTCTTTTCAAAATAACTATCGGGGTGTGTAATGCATTTATCCCAATGCTCTCTTCACTTCTTAAAAAGTGTTAAAATCAGGTTTTTGGGAGCTTTTTCAAAATCGCCTCCACGCGTGCTTTGTTGCTTGCGAAATGGTTGCCTTGTAATGATTTCTTAAGTTGAGGAAACATCTAGAAATCGCATGGAACGAGATCAGGACTGTATGGAGTGTGTGGTAAAATCTCTACGTTTTTCTGCTGCAAAACATTGTGGACGCTGAAGGTCGTCACTCAAGGTCAATATCTTCCATAGTTTGCCTTCCTTTATGCCCGCGAAAAATACTTATTCTCAACATTACTTCGTCATCGAAAGCTTCATGTCAAGGGTCTCCGATGTTGATTTTTGTAGACCAACACAAAATTTAATCGCATAACGTTGTTCTATCGTCGCTTCCATTTTGACAACTGGCCGCTCTCATAGGCGCCCGCAAACACACTTAAATTCAGTCACGTAGGGCCTCCGATTCCTAGTAGTTAAGACGCCGCTCTGCTAATCTGGAGGTTGTGGGTTCGATTCTCGCTGACTCCATTGCACGCACACTTTGTGTGGAGCTCCTGGTTGTATTTCTCTTGTGATGTATATTTTCATGTTCTATCTCGTCCTTGTATATTGACGATGACTTATAAGCGGACTTTCATGTCGAGCACACAAGTCAGATGTATGTTATTCAAATAAATAAATAAATTCAATCAGGTGATACTCAGAAACACGAATTTGTACAAGCTACCTATCGGTAACTTTTGTTAATACAGACAACAATCTTTTTTTATGCCACAGAAATAATCATTCCCATGAGTGGTTTTGCGGCAGTAAAATTAGTATTATTACTTATTGAACAGCCTACGTATTTATCCTTATACTTATTTGATAAATATCTCTTTTATATAGTTTTTGCCATTTCAATTTTAAAATGATCGCTCTGATAATTTTTTATTTTTCTCTTTTCCAGGTAAGAATGTAAAAAATGCTACTCTACGTAAGTTTATGTTTTACATTCTTTTCTCCTTTGAGACATCCTTTAAATGCGTTTCTTTTAACTACACAAGTTTTTGTATTGCTAACTGTTTTCAGTTAAAACGTTCTTTTTTTTTTTTTTTTTTTTTTTTTTCAACTATTTAAGTTTTTGTTTTGCAAATTAATTTTCCGTTAAAACAATCTTAAGGATGATCTTAAATCAAAAAGGGCAACTTTGTAACACATGCTTTAACTTATTTTTGTTCGGACAATACATGCAAATAGCAGGGGGTTGTTATTCAAAAACTGTCTCATTGCACTCAGTTTTCTGTCTTTTAAAAACACAATAGATCTTTCGTAACAAGCCTTCAAAATAGATGTTTTTGAGCACATTTCCCGAAGAAAGCCGAAAAACGGGCGATCACGTGATCGGAATAGCTTAGAACTCGATAGGTAAATTATTGATCAGAAAATGGAAAACTATGTTCAATTCGAAATCGCTTCCACAGTCAGGCCTTCCAATTTGATATCTTCTCCGTTAAAAAATAATTTTGTAAATGTGTCAAAACGTTTTGAGCTTGTTGAGCGGAGCAGTTGAGAACATCCTTAAAGCGCATTTCTTTCTAACTACGAAAGTTTATGTTTATATGCTTAAAGCGCGTTTCTTTGAACTACATGTGTTTTTGTATTACAAACTTTTTTGTTTCAAACGTTTTTAAAACTTGTTTCTTTTCAACTATTTAAGCTTTTGTTTTACAAACTCTTATCGGTTAAAACATTCTTAAAAGTATTTGTTTTTGACTAAGCAAATTTTATATTTTAAGTTCTCTTTTCACTTTCAACATTCTTAAAAACTCTTGTTTTATACTTCTGCAAAAATCAGAACATAGTTATGCAATGCC
Organism: Maratus speculifer; assembly: GCA_964019185.1. NCBI lineage: Eukaryota > Metazoa > Arthropoda > Arachnida > Araneae > Salticidae > Maratus > Maratus speculifer. Next base: position 98,602 of record CAXHSM010000012.1, on the reverse strand, counting down.
TAGGCATTTTTTTTAACAAAAATATTTTTATTTTCTGATATAGAAATTGTTCATTCGTAAATGTGCCCCCATTATTATTATTTTTTTTAACATTCCTATTTTTATATGCTCCTATGCATGGTCATAGGGATGTCACTGTGAGTCACATCATACCTGTGACCAAAATGCCACCACTCAGTGACGTCACATTGTGTCTGAGAGGTGGCTTTCTTAAAAATCTTTAGAAAATTTATAAAAATTCTTCAAAACATGTTATTTACTTTAAAAAACACCTTTGTCACAGTTTCGTCACGATGTTAATGTCAAAGTAGTTACAAATGACACATTTTTCACAAATTTGTCACACCGTGACTTCACGATGTGACGTCACAAACGAGTTCTGAAACGACCATGACGACTTCACATTTTTTTAGTCACTGTGATTTCACATCGACGTCACGTGTCGTCACATTGATGATCGATGGTCACAAAGTCGCAGTGTGACTTCACAACGACGTCGTAGTGACGTCATCATGCCTTTCAGGTTAATTTTCATCCAGTTTTTAATGAAATTTCTTTAAAATGGTTGCATTCCATTGTTTCAGATAAAAGAAAAATATTGAAAAATATTCAGGCATGAGGATTTTTTTTTATTTGCAAATTATTAAAAAAAAAAAAAAAAAAAAAAAAAAAAAAAACGCATATTTATTGTTATGCGTTAAAAAGGCATCATCATATTCTCTCCAGATATTTAAAACTGTAGTTCACGGTTATTTCATCGACGTTCTTCTTCTGTTTGTTCTAGGAAGATTTAAGTAGCTATCATTTTAAAGAGGAATCTGCAGACGAAATAAATTGCGCGAAATACACTCTAATAATATTCCATTTGCTTTGGAAAACATTTCCTTGATCAGCGCCTAATGCATGATTTTGTGTTCTCGTTTAATTTAATGCCCTCTGTTTTGCGCTAAAAACACAGTAAAAATTGAAGACCCAAATTGGGTTGAAAGATTTCTGGGTATAGTAATTTTCCTGAAATGGTACAGTAAGGATTCCAAAATGGTAGAGTATTGTTCCCAAAATAGATAACCCCAAATGGTTCAAAACAGAGCAGATCTTTGTTAACATTAAATCAATCAACATTTCTGAGGTATAATGTATGTACTATCTAAGATATTTTAATTGTTTTAATGTCATTAAAAATAAGACTTATTTAAAACGATTTTGTGCTACAAACTGAACTTTCCAAGTAGGAACAATGCTGTACCCAAAAATCTTTCAACCCAATTTGGGTATTTTGTTTTTACAGTGAAGGCACCGTCATCTTGAATCCAATCATTATAAATCCAAAATGACTGAACGAATGATCCTTTTCTATTTAGTCCAAGAGCCGACGACGGCACAAAACTCTGTGTCATCGAGCACAAGAAAATAATCCTTCATTTTATACAGAAGAGTAGTAATGTAATGTAATGATCCACGTCTGCCTGAAGCGAAGGGGTGCCTAAGCCCAAAAATTGATATCACTCGTGGTTGACTCGTAGGTTTAGCATAGTGTTTGCCGTAAAATTAAAAGTATGAAAACATGGAAAATATGTCTGAAGGAAAACACAATGCTAAACCTACGAGTCAACCACTGGTGGTATTCATTTTTGGCTTATACACCCCTTAGCTTCAGGCAGACGTGGATCATTACATTCCCCTATTACTACACTGTAAAAAAATCAAGAGGTTACTAAAAATTTTTTAGCACATTTGTATTCCACAGAATTTATTAGTAACCATTACAAACTTTTTTTTGCAAGCGAAACAAACATTTCTTTTGTAAACTGAACAAAAGAATTTTTTGTATAACTAACTTAAAACTTTTTAGTATGAGCCACCAAGCAAATTTTAGCAATAGCTCCAAAATTATTTTTAATAACCTTTACGTGCGCCCGAAGGGCAGGAGCTTCCTTCGAGATGCATCCAGATTCCTGAAGCGATAGATTTTCGGCAAAACCGCAATAGATGGCAGCACGAAACATTGCTACCTGCTCCAACAGGATTTCATAATCCCTTTATTAACGAGTAATTACACTACATACATTCGGGACGTATTTGGCAGTGTCCAGAATCGAACCCGGAACCTTTTAGCCTGGAGTCCGTTACTTATAACCACTATGCTATCAAGGCCACAGCAAATGAGTTTTAGTAATAGCCATTAAAAATATAAAACTATTAACTCTATTCATTGCTAACTTTTTTCTAGTAATTCTTACAAATTTTCTAGTAACCGACTAAGATTACTAAAAATTTTTAGTAATTACAAGGATTACTAAAGTTTTTTTAGTAGATTTTTTTTAGTGTTTTTTTTACAGTGTACTCTTCTGTATAATATAAAGGAAATTTTCTTTTGCTAGGTTTCGTTTGCTTAGGGTTTTGTGACGTCGGCTCTTGGACTAATTTTTTCCCAGAAGAAATGAAAAAGCTATTATTTTAAAGAGGTGTCTGCGGGTGAAATAAATTATGCGAAATACACTCTAATAATATTCCATTTGCTTTGGAAAACATTTTCATGATCAGCGCCTAATGCATGATTTTGTGTTCTCGTTTAATTTATTGCCTACTATAATGCTCTAAAAAGGCACCGTCATATTCTCTCCAAATATTTAAAACTTTCAGGGTACATATTGTTTCAACAACGTTCTTCCTCTGTTTGTTCTTGGAAGAAATAAGTAGCTATTATTTTAAAGAAGAATGTGCGGGCGAAATAAATTGTGCGAAACGATTTCACCCGAAAAGTAAATGCGCTCTATTTACTTTTTCTGTTCTGCACAAAAGTAGGAAAGAATTGTTTACACACATGTCGAAAATGAAGATATAAAGAATTTGTTTTTATTTACAGAGTAACTAATAAGAAACGCCTTAATTTGAAAAGTAATTATTCATCGGCTACAATAAATTTAAAGAAAAGAAAAAAGTGGCATTTACGTCTGGTTGTTTTAAAATTTCGTATACTGTAATTTTTAAAGCAGTTCCTATTGATATTTTCGTCAATATGTGGCGCCGTACCGTCTCAAACTGCAACAATGTTCAAACTAGTCGTTGGGGGCCACCGTAATACTTACCCATCATGGATAGGCATATGAAAATAAAACATGTGAAAACTATTTATACAATGCATTGCAATTCATAAAACAAAATTTAAATACTGTCAATGTACATAGTAATGCTCTATTAATGGATTGCTGATGTACCAATTTCGACAAATTATATAAAACGCCAAACTACTCGAGTAGTACCGAACTGCGTAAAAGAAACCTCCTTATAACTACAAAAATAATAATTCTATTAACTAACAATTAACTGCGTCGGATTAAGCGTCTCATTTCCAATTAAAATATACCTCTGAATTGAAATTTGAATGAAATACAGGGTCTTGAAAAATCGAAGAATATGAAAAACAAGATTACAAATATCTCGGCAACTCATAATCCGATCGACTTCGTTGTATATGCAAAATGTGTGTTATTTTATTACCTTTTACGTCCATTCCTTAGGACAAAAAAATTCGAAAATTTTCATATACCTTTCATCAGAACGAATTTTTCGAGAGTCCGGAAAAAATAGTTCCGGATAATCGAGGTTGCTGATGTTAAATAGGCTTCGTCCCATTCTTACATACTAACTACATACAAAATTTCAAGTCTCTATCTCAATTTGTTCGGGAGATAGAGCGTTTACAGACAGACAGACGAACGGCAATTTTTTTTTTTTTCTAAAAATGTTTTTCGGAATCTCCACTGTCTGAAACGTGTAAATCCGTCAAAAAAAAATTTTCGATTTTCAAAACGATTGCAAGATTTACCCTATACTACGTATGATGGGTAAGTAAAAAGGATATAAAACTGTTTAAAAATTATTCCGAGTTGTATTATTCCTTCTTTTGAGTGATTGATATATAAAAAGACTGTTTTTTTTTTTTTTTTTTTTTTCATTTTTTTTTCATTTAATAATGAACTTTTAATGTGTGAGGCAGAGCAGAAACATCTAGTGATGGAAATGTGAACTATTTTTCAAATTTACAAAACCCGAAATTGTTTAATTTAATGCCCACTGTTATGTCCTAAAAAGGCATCATCATATTCTCTCCAAATATTTAAAATTGTGATTCGGGGTACATATTATTTCAGCGACGTTCCTCCTCTATTTGTTCTATGAAGAAAGTAGCTATTATTTTAATCAATAGTCTTCAAACAGAATAAACTATGTGAAATACCCAATAATAGTATTTTATTTGCTTTGGAAAACGTTTTCTTAATCAATGCATAATGTATGATTTTGTGTTCTTGTATAATTTAATATCTACTGTTATGTGCTAAAAAGACATCGTCATCTTCTCTCCAAATATTTAAAATTGCGATTCACGGTACATATTATTTCAAAGACGTTCCTCCTCTGTTTGTTCTCGGAAGAATTAAGTAGCTATTATTTAAATCAATAGTCTGCGGACCGAATAAAGTGTGTGAAATACACTTATATATATTCTACAAATATATATATTCTAAATACTACAAATATTCTATTTGCTTAGGAAAACATTTTCATTGATCAAGGAAATGTAGGTATGATTTTGTGTTCTTGTTTAACCCTTTTGGGTCCAAATTATTTTTCAGTTTTTAGAAGAAATTACTTTTAAGTTAATAATCTTAAGACTAGCTATCCAACTATAGATTAATTACTGTTTTAGAATATTTTATTGTCAGAAAGATAATAAAAAGAATACTGCCCAGTTAAACTGATGGCATTGAGCTCACAGGCTACGCATACTAATTATACATTACAGCCTTATATTTTCATGGGTTAATTCTGTTCGAAAAACAAATTAAGTAGCGGAAACAGCTCTCCCCTTTCTCCTTTTTTATACCTAATCATTGAACCTCCTAAACTATCAAGGACAAGCTTTATCATAAAAAACAAGTTGGAAATTGCACGTGAAGCGTAGCAAACGGGGTGCGTTCGTACGATAACGAAGTTTTAAAACTATTACTCTCATATATCAAGTTCATAAAATTGTTAAAAAGTGAATTACAATTAAAACGCTCATCAAACAATGTTCTCCCTATACCATTATGTAATGGAATAATTTCTTGTGGCCTTGTAAATCAATGACAAATGTTCTTTGCATCACAAACTATGTAAGATGTATATTATAAAATGTACTTTATAGTTGCATATAAATTTTATTAAGTTCGAATGAGTGCAACACCATTAAAATGCATTTGAAACATTTTCCCCCATTGACCGTAATGTAACGGAATACTTTTGATTGTCCCTGTAATGGATCTATGCATCCGATTTTCATAAAATTTAAATAACTCAACAAAATTATGTAATAACTATGTATTTTATATTTCAAACGTATAAAATACATTTGAAACTTTTCCCCCATTGACTATAATGTAATTGAATACTTTTGATTGCCCCTGTAATTGATGTATGCACCCGATTATCAAAAAATTTGAAAAGACTCGACAAAATTATGTAATAATTACATATTTTAAATTTCATGCGATTAAAATGCATTTGAAACTTTTCTCCCCATTAACCGTAATGTAACGGAATACTTTTGATTGCCCCTGTAAGTGATCTATGCAACCAATTTTCATAAAATTTGAAATGACTCGACAAAATTATGTAATAATTATGTATTTTAAATTTCAAACGATTCGGTTGGGAAGTTTTTGCGTTATTATATGCGGACAGACGGACTGAGAGACAACAATAGGTGCTACGTATTTACACAATTACGAACGCACCTAAAAATCTATATCCAAAATTCAGAGCAAATCGGATAATTCTTAATAAAAACCCATTTAGCATTTATATAATTTAAGAAGAGTTATTCCCCTCTTTTATACTTAACCATTGAACTTCCAAAACTATTCAGAGATTTGAACGAAATCTGACAATTCTGATTGAAAAATCCATTTATACAAGTTAAGGGGAGGGGCATTAGAACCCCCGTTCCCCCTGTTTATACTTATTTAATGAACACCTAATAACAGTCACGGAATCGCCTCATCAGAATGATCCTATATCTAAATTTTGAACGAAAACTGTTAATTCTGCATGAAAATCCCGTTTATACCAATTAAGGGGAGGGGCATGAGTTGCCCGTTCCCCCTCTTATACATATCGAATGAACTCCAAAAACTAATCAGGGAAGCGCCTTATCAGGATATACCTATATACAAAATTTTAAGTAGATCCGATATTTTTATCATGAGTTATCGCTTTACGCACGAACGAACGTACGCACATACATACAGAACGGACGGGCACATAAGCTCTCAGGCTAGAGGTCTGCACGGGCCGGAATTTCCAGGCCCGGCCCCTTTAAATTTTTATATTTTAGGCCCGGCCCGTTTTGGCCCGTTACAATTTCTACGATTTCTAAAATATCCAGATATTTATTATATAACTAAGATTCCTTTAAGGAATACTGCATACATATCCTTGGAATGATTTTACAGTATATTTTACAGCAAATACACTTTAACAACATTAATGATTACTTAGATTCTTAGGCTTTCAACATTCGAATAAAGATTCATTAAAAAATTAATATGGCTTAGAATAAAAGAAAAAAGAAAGAAAGCTAAAAACATCGTTAATTTTGAAGCTGTTTCATAAGAAAAGATTTATAAATATATTTCTATATCATTTTATTATAGGTTTCAAATCCAAATTCATTCTTAAATTCAAAGAAGCTCCTTTCTGATACATTTCTAAATTCATTTTTTTCCCCTCAGAAACGCATAAGATTAGCAGATACCTTTATTCAGAAACAATTTAATCGAATGGCGTTATCCACTTTTTGATACAAGCAATTTAAGAATACGGCAAACAATAAAATACTGTCATAATTAGCGTTTTGAATAGAATTTCCGGAAGCAATAGCAAGGGAAGGGAGAAAAACCTGCAATCATTTCAGAAACTATTATATCTCAACAAGTATTTTATTTACCAAAAATGAAAAACGCTATACGATTCCAAATCCCTTCAATAGTTAGGCTTATCACTTTTATGCTTTTACTATTAAAAATTAAACAGAAAATGTGTCAAACTTTCGCATTATCGAGAAATTAATTTAAAAATCATCAAGAAGTATATATCCGAAGACTAAGCTAACACAAGTTCTTTATCGCTGATAATAATTTTACAAATCATGTTTTCTGCCAATAATTAAGTCTAGTCCCGTCCAGCCAGTCTGTATGTAGAAAAATAATGCAAGCGTAATCTCGGACCGGCATGAGTCAGCTAAAAAAATATTAAAACGGGTTACACATAATGTAATTCTCCAATGCCGATACACTGTGCATTTTTATATTGATGCTGTCAAACTCGTATGGCCACATTTATACTTATTCTCGTCAAAACCATTTTCGTTGAAAATAGCTCATATTTTATCGTTTCTGCCTAAATCTTCAGAACGGGCCGGCAGGCCAGAAAATTTTTTTTATCGGCCCGGCCCGGGCCCGTGCAGACCTCTATCTCAGGCTATGATAGCCTGTGAGCTAACAAATGCTGTTTTTTTTTTTTTAAATTGCGTCCTATTTAACTTATTTTCATATGACAATAGGCTAAGGAAGAATTATTGGAGATGTTTGGAAAATATTACATTTCAATAAGATTTAACATATATTACAATTTTCTAATGCATTTTGCGTTTTATTACAATCGATTCTTTCAGGAAAGTAACTTTTATTTTAAATTTACTTGGGGGGCGCCGCCCCCCTGCTCGCTATGCTCGCCAACCCCCCGCGTAATCGCTTCGCGATTCCAAATTATTGGCTACCCCTGCTTGCTGCGCTCGCCAATACCCCATGATATGAATAAGCAGTTGCAGACCTTTCAACTGATGTGTCACACGACTGGTGTTGTAAAGAAATTAAAAATGTGCTCCCCTGGGGGCAGAGTGGGAGGCGACACAAAAGACATCCATAATATGAATAAGCAGCTGCAGACCTCTCAAATGATATGTCACACGACTGGTGTTGTAAAAAATTGAAAATGTGCCCCCCTGGGGGGCAGAGTGGGGGTGACACACAAGACATCCATAAAATGAATAAACAGTTGCAGACCTTTCAAATGATGTGTCACACAACTGGTGTTGTAAAGAAATTAAAAATGTGACCCCCCCCCTGGGGAGAGCAGAGTGTGGGGGTGACACACAAGACATCCATAATATGAATAAGCAGTTGCAGACCTTTCAAATCTTGTGTAACACGACTGGTGTTGTAAAGAAATTAAAAATGTGTCCCCCCTGGGGAGCAGAATGGGGGATAACACACAAGACATCCATTATATGAATAAGCAGTTGCAAACCTCTCAAATGATGTATCAAACGACCGGTGTTGTAAAGAAATTAAAAATTTGGCGAAATATTACAGTTATCGCCAAGTTGGCGTCACTTTTGACAACTAATTTTGGTCGCCAAATTTGGCGATATATCGCCAAGTTGGCGACAAACTTGGCGATTGTTGGCGATGGTAACCTTTCCTCTCTTTATGGTAACTCATACGGCGATGCATAGACGGAGCCCTTTCCTGAATGATCTATTCGACTCATGGAAGGAGTGGACAACCCGGATTCGTTAGTTCCGGAAATCTTCCACATCAGCATCATTCCAGGAGTCATTCCTTTTAAGGCTAGTTTTTTTTTACTATAGAAGGAAAGAGTGGAATATCTGTTTAAAATAAAAGAATCGCAAACGGCGTAAAGAGAATTAAGTAAATAATACTAATTATTATTAGTATTACTGAATTCCTAAACATAAATGAAGTCATAAGATAAATGGACTACATTAATATGTATAAATGACATTATGTCTTACATACATTTATACATTATGTAGAAGACTAACATTATTAGTTGTAAATAGTAGCAAAAGTATTTCTTAAAGCAAAATAATACTCAATTAAAAGACATGAACTACTAATAGTACACCAGATCCGAAAAGGTTTAGAGATGAGTATGCGAGTTTAAAAAAAAATTGTGCTAACTGATTTCACCCCGAAGCAAATAAGCTCTATTTATTATTCTGCAGGACAAATTGTAGTTGCACATATAAGTGTGTCAAAAATGAAAATACAGTCGACTCTCGTTAATTCGAAATCGGATAATTCCAATCTTCGCTTTATTCGAACTAAATAGGAAGTCCAGAAATTTTCAATGGCAGAATAACGTTAAAAATTCTTATTTATTCTAACTCATTTTCTCTTGACTTCGTTTTATTCGAACTAACGACGATTCCGATCTGGTTATTGAATTTTTATTTTTTTCTCACGGACTTCAGATCCTTTGAATAACTTTCTTTTTTCGATTTTTGTAATAAATTCCCCGAACGAGTATACATACAATACAATGCATTTGACACCCACTTTCGTAGTGCCCCGTCTGTATATCAGCGACATCTCAATTTTTCTTCCATCGTGCTTGTTTCTAATTTCTTAATTAGTTTATGTATTTACATATTTTAATTTAATATTAAGTCATATTCTAATGATAACAGACGAAATAAATAAATAAAAAAAAAACACTTTAACATTAATTCCTTTGTTATAGTGTCATTTTAAGCATATTTTTCTACCATATTTTACCTTATTCGGACTTCGGATAATTCGAACATTTCTTGTGGTCCCGCGACGTGTTCGAATTAGCGAGAGCCGACTGTATAAGGAATGTGTTCCTATTTACAAGGTAACTAGAAATAAACGCCTAACCTTAAAAATTCAATTATCCATTTGCAATAAAAAAAATTAGAAAGTGAAGAGATATTTATTAACTATCTAGAAAATGGTTATTATCGCTCAAAAATTCCCCTTGTGATGTGCGCATTTTTTTTTTTTTTTTTTTTTTTTTTTTTTTTTTTTTTTTTTTTTTTTTTTTTAACGTCCGTGCTTTTTTAGATTTTCCTCTCTTAAATTCCTTGATCAGAATATTTTTGAGAGGCTCTGTAAATAAAATAAGAATGTTGCGTACTTTATTTTTATTACCGAACATGGTATAGTAAATCTCAATGACATACATAAGTTACAGAGCAATCCAACTGTACTAACGCAAGTTAGAGTATAGACAAACAAACCGCATTCTTAAAAATTTTTAACAATGCTGTAACGTGTTAAAACGCCTTATAGTCCAAGAGCCGACCGCACAAAACCCTATGTCATCGGGCGCAAAAGAAAAAAACTTTTTTATTTTAGGGAAGAGTGGCAATAGGGGAAACTCATGATCCATGTCTACCGGAAGCGAAGGGGTGCAGAAGCCAAAAAATGATACCACTGGTGGTTGGCTCGTAGGCTTAGCATTGTGTTTTGTTGCATCCAGTTCTCCGTGTTTTCATACTTCTGATCATAGGGCAAACACAATGCTAACAAGGAAGGTCTACTCAGAATTTCTTGAAAAAAATACTGATTAAACTACTTATGTATGTAATAAAGGATCAGTCAAATTTAACGGCGGAATTTACAGAAGAAACTCAGTTAAAAAATAAAATTCTTTCAAGTATTTGGCGTGAAAAGACGAAAGCGTCACGCGATTTGGCGAGCAGCATTTTCCCTCGCCAAAAGCAAACGATTTTAATGCACCTGAAAATTTCTCGTCAATTAAATTTTATAATACGTGTAAATAGTATTTAATGAATTTAAATTCGAACAATGAGAGAGTTAGACATAGATGTATTTTATATTACATATTTCTGTTGCTTTTGCTGTAGTTATTTAATTTTATCACCTTAAAAATAAATTCTTGTATAAAAAATAGTTTCATACTGAAAAGTATTTTTTCATATACTTAAGCGTATGACAAATTAAAAGCCAAGATGAAGAATGCTGCAGTAATGTCTTCCATGCTTTCATTTTTTTAATTGTAGGACAAACACAATGCTAAGTCTACGAGTGAGCCACTAGTGGAACTTTTGGCTTATTGCACCCCTTCGCTTCCGGCAGACATGGATGATTGGATTCCACTATGACTACTCTTCCATGAAATAAGGGAATTTTTCTTGTGCTCGATGACTTAGGGTTTTGTGCGGTCGGCTCTTGGACTATTAATTTAAGTTAAACTTTGTTTTTGTTTTCCGACCCAGCTGTCCGCGTTTCTGGTGCCTTTCAGTATCGAGATCTGGGTGGCCATCTTCTGCGGCTTGACTGCGACTGCGGTGGCCGTGTATAGTAAATCTCAATAACATATATAAGTTACAGAGCAATCCAACTGTATTAACGCAAGTTAGAGTACAGACAAACAAACCGCATTCTTAAACATTTTCAACTATGTTCTAAAGTGTTAAAACGCCTTATAAGTTGAAATTTGACTTTCAGAAATTTATACCAAATAGACGCAGTGGCGTAGCTAAGGGGGGGGCGTCCGCCCCGGGCGCCGAGGCCTAGGGGCGCCAAATTGAGAGAAATTGTTATATATCTATATTGGGGTGGGGGCGCAAAATTTCTTGCTGGCCCCGGGCGCCATACCCGGGCGCCAAACATAGCTACGCCACTGAATAGACGGTAGCATATTTTAATTATTTTGTACGGCGGTGTATTTTGCCTGCTATCTTTACATACGTAGATGCTGCTATTAAGCTAAAATTTAATTAAAACAAAAATACGCTTAAATCTAGAGACAGAAATCACCATGTATTTAATTCTTTGCGTGGCTCTGTATATCATTTTCCTGCATTCTACAAGTATATCTCGGATTATTAAATGCAATACTGCTTAAAAAAAAAAAAATTAAAATTATGCCTGGCTACTTTCGTGTGCAGTTTCTGATGTGTTACCCTGTATATGATCCACAGCATTTATACATACAACGCAATATGAAAAATTTAGTTAAACTTAAAATCTCATATCACAACTAAAAATGCACTTCTAGTAATGATATCTAATATACAGTATCTCGGTTGCAGTATAATATCCGAAATCTTTTGTGTGTCCCTGTAAATGCATGCACTTTCTGTGGTTGTAGCTCGCAGCAACGTATATCAATTTCATTAAATATTAAACTGTTTAATTCAGTTAAAACGTTCATTAAACAATGCTCCCCCTAAAATTATATAATGGAATATTTTTGCGTAACCATGTAAATAATAAAAAAATATATTCTTATCACCACAAATTGTACAGAATGTATATTATAACATATATTTTATAGATGCAAATAAATTTTATTATGTTCGAAAGAGTGTAATACCATTAAAATGCACTTGAAACTTTTTGTCCCTTTAACCGTAATGTATCGAAATCTTTTTGATTGACCTTGTACTTGATATGCATCCGATTTTCACAAAGTTTGAAATGTCTCGATAAAATTATGTAACAATTATATATTTATAATTTCAAACGATTTGGTTAGGTACTTTTTGCGTTGTTATATGCGGTCCGACTTACAAAAAGACAGACGGACAGATTGAACGACAACTATGGGTGAAACGTGTTTACAAAAGCTCTTGAAACATTTTTTCTCCATTGGCTGCAATGTAACAAAAAACTTTTCATCGTCCGGTAATTAAACTACTCATCCAATTTTCATATGATTTGAAATAACTCCATAAAATTTTCCAATATTTATACATTTAAAAATTCAAAGCATTCGTTCGAGTAATTTTTGCGTTGCTATATGCGGACAGACGGACGGACGACTATAGATGCTTCGTATTTACATAATTACGAACACACCTAACAAGCGACTGCTATTCGGTATCTGGCCAGGGTATAGATGTAAACAAATCCACGTGGTCCAAAGAAATGTTTCAGGGTTTAGAGCTGAATCCGGCTTCATTTTGTCGGCGGTTTGGGGCGAAATGGATGGGCCGTTATATATTTAGTTGGCCATGGTCTAGGAATATTAATGTTTAATGCATGGCGTATCTACTATAGGACTCGTTATGATAATCATTATGTTTATCATTATTATTCATTTAAATCTTGAATTCATTTAAAAGTCTTTAAGATGTTAGTCTTTGAAAATATTATTTTCCAAATAGTCGTTGTTATTTGTTAAATTACAATTTTAGTTTTATTTTAATTTTTTCTGAAAATTATGCTTTGTTCCCCCCCTTTTTTTTTCCTCAGAAGAAAACTGAAATATTTTTAGTAAAAAAATATTTTTCCTAGCAACATCTAAGAGTGCTAATTCCACGTAAAATTTGTAATCCACAAAAATCGCCTGCGTTTTTCCATTTTCTAAATTTGTCATTGGCTGTTCACGAAAAGGCTTTATTATCATCCTTGTTTCAAAGCATTAGATTTGACGCCTGGAACGAAATCCAGTCGCCAGTAGCAGCCAATCAAATGCTTGGAAATCCGAATGATGTTAAAACCTTTTCTCAATCAGCCAATCAAATACTTATAAAATGAAAAAACGCAGGCTATTTTTGTGGCTTGAAATTTTTCCTAGCAACATCTAAGAGTGCTAATTCCACGTAAAATTTGTAATCCACAAAAATCGCCTGCGTTTTTCCATTTTCTAAATTTGTCATTGGCTATTCACGAAAAGGCTTTATTATCATCCTTGTTTCAAAGCATTAGATTTGACGCCTGGAACGAAATCCAGTCGCCAGTAGCAGCCAATCAAATGCTTGGAAATCCGAATGATGTTAAAACCTTTTCTCAATCAGCCAATGAAATACTTATAAAATGAAAAAAACGCAGGCTATTTTTGTGGCTTGAAATTTTTATGTGCGATAGCGCTTTTAAACTGGAAATTTTAGGTTGCTATGCACAAATCGGCGAAAATAAAATTAATCTTTCATTCTTTATTCGTTTTTTTTTTTTTTTTTTTTTTTTTTTTTAAATGTTACCACGTAAAATGAAAAAGTGGCAACAATTTTAATTATAATAAATAAAAATTTCGCTCGTGTTAGAAAGGAAACCATATTTAATTTTTAAAAGAACTATTATTTGCGAAGTGGTTGAATATTTTATCGACTTTGAATATTTATTCTTAATTACTATCGTAGAGGTCTGTTTTTCATGACTATGGAGCTAAAAATAAAGGTATGATGTGGTTTATATTCTAAAGTTAAGTAACTTTCTTTTTATTTAAAAATTCGTTTATTTCTGCAATTTGGTTAGTTTACCTTATCATACATAACTCATAAATGATTCGGACATATCACATTAAGAAAGCTGTTGATTTTTATTTTTATGGGGAACAGATTTTCAAATAAAATCTATATATGCTAAAAAGTTGTACTAAATTTTTTTTACACTTGTTGATGCGACCAGTAAATGTAAATGTCAACAGCAAAATGAAAATAGACAAGGTGTTTGTTTAAGGAGATAAATAAATTAGGCACAGGTACCATATACGCACCACATTTGCGCATTTGTTTTCTGATGCTAATTTGGCGAAAAGTTCGGTGCTTTCGTATTAAATCCACCGCAGCTACAGATTTGGCGGTTTTTAAGTACCACCAATCTATACCTAAAATTTTAATGACAAATCATAAAATAAAACACTTTATTTAAAATCAAAGTAGTCAATCGGATTTCGGTGGAAATGGGCCGACATAGATTCAAAACAGTCTCTACTTTCCTTCACCTGATGCTGTCGCCATATGAACTCTTATAAATAAGACTCTGTTATGTTTTTTTTTAGTAATATTTTTTTTTGTATAAATTATTTTAATATTCCAAATTTAAAAAGAACTCTTGTTAAGATATTTTTAATACGGTTTTTTATAATGCTTTATGTATCTCATATTTAAAATTATTCTTTTTTTTTTCTTAGTAGCGAAACCCTGGACATTTCCTTTCTTCTATTTATTTTATGATCGTTCTCGTTCTCACGAGAATATAGGCTTTGGTGTGAAAGAAAGTGATAGCTTCCCATTCCCTTATCTAGCGTAAATAACACTCTTTCGTACGAATGCTTTTACTGTCCTGGAATAATTGTACTATTTGAGTAAAGTGGTCCTTTGTTAATTTTTTCGAAGAAGAGTAGCTTCTGGCTTGCTTGTAAAGGGCATATATTCAGCCTTGTTAAAAATTGGCCCACACGCATAGTTTATTGCTTGCGTACGTGAATGAATAGTACCCTAAAATTTTATAACCCATGACAAACGTTGACTGTCATTTGAGGCGGAGTAGATATTTTCCCAGACCCTTAAAGTTATTTTATGACCGATCTGAGATAATAGTGCCAATTCACGGTTACCGGCGGGCACTGGTTTGCAAGCAGGTGCAAAATTTAGAGACAGCTGTCCCTGCTATCTGACCACGTGATTGAGAGTAGGGGACGCGAGCGATGACCATATTTGGTCATGAGAGAGGGTGACTGTTGCATTGGCCAATGAGATGGGCCCTAATAGCGGGAGAGAAAGGGGGAAGCGGTAGTATTCCTAGTATTTGGTGCCCCTTTTTTATTTGCTGAGGGGCGTGCAATTGGTTTTTTTGGAAATAAAGTGAGTCCTGGTCAAAGCTTCGTACGGAGAGCATCTAGTTGAAGAAGCGTAAAAGTTCCTTCTCCCCCCCTCCCCTGTTTTTTTATCTGGGAGAGGGGAGGCCAAAAGAATTACACGATATTGGGAGTCTAAGAGAAATCACGTCAAGAGGAAGCAAAAAAAAAAAGTGCTACCTGCCGCAGAGAGCCGAGAGTTTGCCGTGAAAGAATGTCCCTTCCGATCTAGCCTTCACCGTGAGCAGTGGAATAAATTGCCTTTGGCAGCAATCGACTGTTAGTACGTGTCAGTAGTCGTCCAAGATTGTTCTGGTGGTTTCAAATAATTCTACGGGTAACATGTGGATACCCAAAACGCCATAAAATTGATTCGTGTCGCTGAAAGATGATAGGTGATTATGTCGCAGGCCCTCATGAAACTCATCGTAGCCCTGCGTGTCGTTTCTGATGAAGGGAACTCGGCGTAGAGATTATATTCAAATCCAAATCCAAGCTTAATTTGCGCAAAAGAAACTTATTGTGGTTCTGCGTACCGTTTCAGATGAAGGGGAGTCAACAGAAACTTATTGTGGCCCTGCGTACCGTTTCAGATGAAGGGAAGTCAGCGTAGAGACTGTTTGCGAATATTACTCCAAGTGTAACTTGGGCAACAGAAACGTCAAAAAAATAATAATTTTTCAAAAAGGGGATGCTCTGGTGCATGGAAGATTTGTGAGTCATTGTCAATCATATAAATGAAAAATACCCTAAATGGGTAAATGAAAGAATCAGCTGCTGGTAAGAAATATATTCTGTATTTACTCTTAAACTACTGTTATCCTAGTGGATAGTCTTGTAATGAATTAGTATTTCCATATGTTTACAACAAAATTTGTGTTAGTGAATTCATATGCCTTTTTTTTTATGTTAAATTAAATAAAGGAGAATGTATATAAGGGATACGCCTTAGTATAGTTCTTTAGTTTTTTTTTATTTATCCTACCTTGATATTAATTTAATTGAATTTTAATCTCAATAGTGTCGAAATAACTATACTAAATTTTGTAATACCATGAAATTAAAGTAATTTCTTTGAATGTTTGGAAGTAAAAATAATTTTCAACCATTACCTTTTTTATTTAGAATTTTTAAATAACTTATCAGGCCGGAAATCATATTTACACTGATTAATTAATATACTTTTGCTTAAACTGAGTAAAGATATTTGACTAAGCAATAGAATTTTGAAAGCAAAAACTGTTAAGAAATTCATATGATTTAAAATGAATTAACTTATCTTATATAAAAAAAAAAAATAAATAAAAAAAAATAAAAAAAATTGTAATTTAAGAAATTACCCCAACCATTTGAAAAATGTTTCACTCGATACATTCATCTATCATTTTAAGCTAAATACCAGTTGTTTTATTGTGTATTATCCGTGCCACTGCTATAAATGACTTTATACATGCTGCAATTTGAAGGTACGGTTCGTTTAAGTTATATCACTCTATTGTCGCCAAGCATAAAAGTTGGCGACGAAAGAAACATTTCAAACTATTTAACATTGTTGGTGCAAAAGTAATCATTATTAAAATACAGCTTTGGCATATACTGTTATACTTGTAAGACTTTGGCATATATTGTTTGATTTTACAGAGCAGAATTTTGGTGATGGAGGTTTTAAACCAAAATCGATCGCAGCACATGCATCTGTGAATGGGTCCATCAGACATCGAATCAAAAAAGTTTTTTCCCAGTTTTTCCCAAGCCGATTGCTTTTTAGTTTTCTTTTTAGGTGGTGGAAAATCAAGAGTAATAGCTATAACATTTTCCGGCTTGTTAGAATCACTATTGGCACTCAAATTTTCCTGGTTAGAACCGACCGATAGTAAAACGCCATGGCTAGTGGATTGGTCGCCCTGGCGACATGATGTTTTACAATTAATCGGTTCGGCATTAAATTGCTTCCTTTTTCGTGATCGCCTTTCAACACGTAATTGGTTTTCAGCGGCTCAATAATCTTTTGATTTTATCATTTTCTGCATTGAAAGACGTTTTTGCGCCAAACCAAATACAGTATTACTCAGTTATCCCGTCGACCCATTTCGCCAAATGATACGAATCGCCAAACTAATAAGCAACTTATACATGTTGACTGTGTTTAATATCATTGAATGCGATATTCACGTTCATTCATTTCTTTGGCTTCGGCTTTTTCCGTATCTGTTAATTTCCGTCTACCCATTTTTAAATTTGTTAGTTTTCTCCTTTATTACAATGATTTTAACCATTTTAATTTACTATTCAAATAAAAATTCTTCTAAAAGTAAAGAATTTAATTTAAATTCAAATAAAAATTCTTCTAAAAATAAAGAATTTAATTTAAATTCAAAAGTGGTAACATCATTCAAAAGTGGTAACATCATTCAAAAGTGGTAACATCATCGGGTCCATTCTCCCGAAAACAACAACCATTTTTCAAATGGTTAAAAAAAGGAGAAAAAAAAATGGAGAAATTAAAGTAGATGTACTAACACTATACGAAATTGGTCAAAAATATCATTGTTGATTTCTGGGGTGTTTATTTTGATTATTTCTAGTGTTTTAGTTTTTTCAAAATTATATCTTTCTTTGCCTTCCTGAAAATAAGAAGGATTTCAGGGTCTTTCTTCTCTCTTTTGTAATGTTAGATTGAATCTTGTATTTTTAAATTATTAGTATGAGTTTAATATCTCAGGAATCAACATTGATAAATGTTGGGTTCTACTGCAGATCAAGGTTTAGTACTTGAGACTGGGTCAGATTGAGAATCTTGCTGTGTTCTTTCTTATTTACTTGTATTCATTAAATTTTAAAGAATCTTAAATAATATTTGTGTTTATCCTTTTTATCGTTTTAATTTGTCTTTTAGTTTGTTTATTTAGTGATTTCTTAATGTGAACTGGTGTAATCTTAACTTAATTAATTCATTTTTTTATATAAGCATCTAGTTTATTTAATTAAACCAACAACAAGATTCATGTGATTGGAAATTTGACCCAGATCTCATTAAATTCTTTAATAAAGCTGAAGAATATTTATTGATCTATATTAACTAAGTATAATTTGCTGAGCAGAAGTTGCAATTAATTAAAGTAATGATCTGTTGCAGAAGTTTAATAAAAAGAACCCAACAACTCCTAATGATGTCTCGCTGTCCCCTTCGCATGTCTCTTGTTCCTCCATTTACCCCTGCCCCACATTCTCTCATAGCATATAAGTCCGGGATGAAGGCAGGGAAAGTCGGATAGTTCAGGTAAGGGTCGTCGACGAAAATTGGTCGCTCACCGCGACGATTGATAGCAGTGAGGTATATTTCTTTATAATTACACAATCCTAATATTACTTTGCGAAAATTCTGATAAAAGGTACTTGAACCGTACGAAACCTGTAAAGCTCATCTGTATCAGCTACGGGACGAACGAGATGCGAACCCTAGATGTGTTCAAGAAATAAGCTTTTAATCTATGCATATTATAGGGTGTGCATAAATGCTGTATTCGATATACAGGGCTACACAAAATAACTCGCAAACGTTACTGAATGTGAGCATAAATTACTTAAAGGTGGTTTTTAAATATGTTATGCATTTTTACGCCGAATTGCATTCTATTTACTAAAAAATGTTTGTAGAATATAGATAAAATGATAGACAGGGTCACGCAAAGAACTGGATTCATGGATGCCTATGAATGATAATTTCTGAGAGTGCGATTTAAGTAGTTTTAAGAGTGGTTTAGTTTAATATAAATTTTAGCTAAATACTGGCGTGTAATAAAGTCACTAGTTAAACTTCAGGCCTGAACAAAAGTATTCAAGTATGTTTCCATTTATTAGTATAAATTGCTGAAAGAGAAATTTCAACCTATTAGGGGATTGCGCCACGGATAGCGCCAAAATGCTTTACTTACGACCCGAATAGCCTTGCACTCTTAATAGAAAAGGAGAAAAAAATAAGACAAATTGAAACCGGACAAATTAAAGATATTGAGAGACGGTTAGTGGGCGGGCGGGGCTCTGAAGCTATCGACTTTCCCTGCCCTTATCCCGAACATATATGTCCCAAAATTTACCCCTTATTGCTCTCTCTTATCAGATCCAGATTTAGACTAAACTAAATTGTCTCATTGTATAGTATATATATCAGCCGACAGATCAATTACAGGGTTCTTCAAATGTACTAAAATACAGATTTGGCTATAAATAGTAACATTATTTTCTTAAATAACGAAGTTTTCTTAAAGATTTCAAGAAGCGTCAGAAAATTTTTATAATCTATGCTTAATGCATGATTTTTCTTACTTGTTAGTAATACGTGGACGAGCATTTTCCTTTGGAAATCTCTGACTTAACAAACATGTTATAATTCTAATTTACTGTTTTATTAATTTAATTTTTTTTATACATTGAATTTATTTACGTGTCATTATCTACGTACTTGTGTTATGGATACACTTTCTTATCTATCTGATTAAGATGGGTCAGTGTGTAAAAGGAAATCACAAAATAACTTTTATCAAGCGGAATGAATACAATAGCCAGGTGTGTGGAGATGAAAAAGAAAGTTTTGAACAAAAGATAATCTCTTCTGATGGTCTGTTGGTGGAAGCGAGCCACAAGAACACATTCTGTTCTTCTGTAAAATGAAGGTTATTTATTAAGAGCAAAAGAGAAGCAGAAATACATGTGGGAAATATCATTCGTTACTTTATTATTATTCATTTCTTTCTGTTTTATGTAATTTACCTGTAACTGTAATCATGTATTCACTTATTTTCATTGTTTCAATTTACATTTTTATTCTGTAATTTGATAACAATCGAAGGGATAAGAACGTCATGTGACGTAACAGGTGAAAAAGACGGAAGTCAGTTTTCTGTTCTGAGCGGCATGGGGAAGCCGCGTGTCAGGATCATGCAATCTTGTATTCTTTTAAAATTGTGTGTGCGTTTCTTTAAATAAATATTGTGTTCGTCTTGCCAAAAGACTCTGAGTGAATTAATTCCCCTAGACTCCGACCCCCATACATATATTTTTAAAAAGTAGTTTTGAATTTACCACATTAATATATAAGTAGAATTGTACTCTTAAATTAAGAGGCATTTAATGTTATATGATGACTTGTTAAGCAAATCATCGTACCCGTCGAAATTCTAACTATTTGAATACAAAACGCTAATTTCCATTTATCGGCAGTTCCAGTCTACTGACTTGTTCCAACATCACTATGAAATGAAATGTATGTTTCATTAAAAAAACAAACAAAACAACATAAAAAAGGCATAGCAGATAAACAGGCATTTAAATTCATGAAATGAAAAAAATACGCTTATTTAACAAATTCTGGATCACTTGGCAGACAACTTAACCCGGTGGAAGGCGCGCACTCATTAGCACACATTTGGTCGCGTGGGGTTCCTGTATAACCCCACCGAAAAACTTAAGTTTAATGCAATTTACGCATGTAAATTTATTCAAACATATATAAAAAATGTATAAAATATATTTTTAAGATATAAGTTTCAATTTCAGAATATATTTAAATAAATATCTGCACTAATAATTCTTAAAAAAAACTTGCTCATTTTCAAAAAAAATTACATACCTTTATTGGACTTTACATACATTTGTCACAGACGTAATTAGAGTGATCCTTGCAAGTAAATTGTTCACATTTAATACAACTAATTGTGGTTTTTTTGTCCTTAGCTCGAGGACAAACTGCACATCGTCCTTTACCAAGCTTTATTCTCTTTGGCAAGTTATTATCAGGATCATCATTACTTTCTGTTGAGGGCAAATCAGATTTAATTTTTTCTCGTAATTCCTTGGGCAACATTGACATAGTTGATCTTTTCATAATTTGTTGGTTAACTAGAGACAATGCCAATGTTTTCAAGAACATTCGCGTACTTTTGTACTGCAGAGGAGCATTTTTGGTGGACATAAGTGCAACTCGCGCATTTATAGCTGCCACATTCAACACACAATAGAAAACAACCATCGGCCACCTATTTGTTTTCCTCGCAGTAGAATAAAGTGTAGACATTTCATCAACAGTATCCACTCCTCCCTTTGTTTCATTGTAAAATTGTATTATTTCCGGCTTCTTTTTCTCAGAGTTTTCATCTATCGTGTTATCATGATGCATAGTAGACAACAAAACTACACATTTCGATTTCTTCGGAACATAAGACACTAATGTTACGTCCTTTTGGAATCCAAATATAGATGAAAAAACTTCCCTTGTTTTTGCTTCTAAAAATTCAACAGGAATCACAGCTTTATTTTTCTTCAAAGTTCCCACGATAGTTAGTTTCTTTGATAGAAGCTCTTTTGCTAATGGATAGCTTGTGTACCAGTTGTCCATTGTCACGTTCCTTGCGGATCCAAATAACGGGGTGCAGAGTCGTTTTACAATTGCAGATGGTGAATTGTCGACTTTGAACGGACCTTCTGGTTGTTGTCCGGCATAAATTTCCATATTATATGTATAAAATGTCCTCGCATCGACTAAGGCGAATATTTTAATTCCATATCTTGCCGGTTTTTTCGGCATGTACTGCCGAAATCCACAACGACCTCGAAACTTTTCTAACTTCTCGTCTATAGTGACATATTCACTAACTGAATATATCTCTTGACACTTTTTATTGAATGCACTGAAAAAATCTCTCACTGCTGCCAGTTTATCTAATTGACGTCGATCTTCACGGTCTTTTATATTATCAAATCTCAAGCATCTGAGAAGAAATGTGAACCGCTTGTAAGACATTGTTTTTCGAAGCAATTCAATTCCAGTTCCATCGGCGCTCCACAAATCCTTTGCTTTAGTATGGGATGATTTGTGTAGCCCGCATAAATATAAGAGACCAAATAGCGCTCTCATCTCCACTTCATCCGTATTTCTAGCATCACGACTTCGTTGGAAATTTGCAGATATTTTATCAATAAAAATATTAGTGCAATCCACGATATTTTTTATAACGTTGGAATCAAAAAAGAGTTCCCAACTTTCAACAGGTTCCGTAATACCTGATGCAACTGATTTTAGTCCAGGTAGATGAATAATGATGTTGCACGAGCTAGTTCTCACTTTTGCATTCGATTTATCTTTTTTCCAGACTGTTTTATCTTTTCCTACGTAAATGTCATTTTCTTGATCGGATTCACCGCTTATATTGGTAGCTTCAAATTCACTGTCACTGTCGTGACTACTATAAATTTCATAATCAATTTCATCTTCACTAGCAGAGTCTATTTCTTCATCTGAAGTTTCAACAGTATCCAGCAGCCCTCTCAATCTCTCCATTTCTTTCTCATATTCCGTCAATTTTCGTTTAGCTGCCATTTTCGAAAAGAACAAAAAATCAAGCGTCCACTATCTATGCGAGCAGAAAACTAATGAGAGGGAATTGCTGTAAAATGCGGTCGCGCGGGGTTGCTAGGTTACCCCAGTGGCAGGTGGCTTTCCAGGAAATGATTGCTTCTCCCTAACAAAAGAAAAACACCTGCTGATGGCAGGTGCTATTGAAAGAAAACATTTTAAAAGTTAGCTACTGAAGGGATGAATAATGACGGACTAATACGAATTCCAGAATAGAAGTTTTTATGAGACTGGGGTGACTCAGGTACCCCGCGCGCCTTCCACCGGGTTAATACGTTTCTGGAATATAAAGCTGTTTACTGAAATCAGCATAAACGTTTTTACAAAAAATGGAAAAAAAAGTCATTAGACAGCAAAACGAACTTTTCTCTAACTGAAAAGAAATAAAATACAAGCAAGATATTCTGCTTTTTCAGAATTAAATGTCGCTGCTGATACAGGAAAAAAATACATTATTAAGTGATGGTACACATTTTTTCAAAAATTTTTACATTTTAATTACTTACCCATCATACGTAGTATAGGGTAAGTCTAGCAATCGTTTTGAAACATCGAGAATTTTCTTTGACGGATTTACACGTTTTAGATAGTATAGATTCGGAAAAAACATATTTTTGGAAGGAAAAAAATTTTGTCGTTCGTCCGTCTGTTACAGTGTAAAAAAAAATCTGTAAAGGTACTAAACATTTTCTAGGAAACTGGGATTCCAAGAACTTTTCATATAACGATAACAGGAAAAATCCATATAACTGATTCTGAAACTTGAATTTTTGCTGTTACCGTTACAGGAAAAGTTCTTGGAATTCCAGTTTCCTAGAAAAAGTTTAGTACCTTTGCAGATTTTTTTTTTACAGTGTACCACTCTATCTCCCGAACAAATTGAGATAGAGACTTCAAATTTTGTATGTATTTAGTATGTAAGAATGGGACAAAGCCTATTGAATATCAGTAACCTCGATTATCCGGAACTATTTTTTTCCGGACTCTCGAAAAATTCGTTCTGATGAAACGGTACACAAAAAATTTCGAATTTTTTTATTTTAAGGAGTGGACGTAAAAGGCAATAAAATGACAGAAATTTTACATAAAGAACGAAGTCGATTGGTTTATGTATTGAAGAGATATGTGTAATCCTGTTTTCCACAGTCTTCGATTTTCCATGACCCTGTATTTCAGCCAAATTTCAATTCAAAGATATGTTTTAATTGGAAATAAAATGTGTAATCCGACGCAGTAAACATTATTATTATTTTTGGAATTATAAGGATGTTTCTTTTACCCAATCCGGTATTACTTGAGTAATTTGGCTTTTTATATAACCTATATATTATATATTATAAAATGGGTTTATCAGCAATTCATCGATCGAGCATTACTATGTATATTAAAAATACTTAAATATGCATTTAAATTTTGTTTTGGAATGGCAATGCATTATATAAATAGTTTACACATGTTTTATTTTCACATGTTATTATATGCATAACCATGGAGGGTCAATATCACGGTGCCTCCCCCCCCCCCCAACGACTAGTTTTACAAAAGAGGAAGTTATTGAACTTTTGGACAGATGCCATGGATAGCGCAGTCCGATGTATATTATAGGCATAGATGCCAACTTTCCTGTTTTCAAGCCATAAAACACTACACAAAAAGTAGTGTATAAAATCTAACATTAATTTATCATGTTTCTTTTTTTCTAGTAATTTGATTCCATTTGTTGATCAAAATGTCTTTTTCAAAGTACCTCTTTTATTGAAAAAAAACCGCAAAAACTACCCATCCAAATCATTTGAAACTTAAAATATATAATTATTACTTAATTTTGTCAATTCATTTGAAATTTTATCAAAATCTGATGCATAGATCTATTACAGGGACAATCAAAAGTATTCCGCCACATTACGGTCAATGGAGAAAAAATGTTTCAAATGCATTTTAATGCTGTTACACTCATTCGAACATAATAACATTGATATGCATCTATAAAGTACTTATTATAATAGAGATTTTGCATAATCTGTGGTGAAAAGAACATTTGTTATTGATTTACAAGGCCACACAAAAGTATTCCATTACATAATTCTATGCGGGAAAACACTGTTTGGTGCGCATTTTAATTGTAATTAACTCTTTACAATTTCATGAAATTGATATAGGAGATTGATATTTTTAAAACTTCGTTATTGTACGAACGCACCTCATTTGCTACGCTTCACGTGCAATTTCCAACTTGTTTTTATTGAAACTATGGGGGCTCCGCCCCCCTGCTCGCTACGCTCGCCAACCCCCCGCGTAATCGCTTCGCGATTCCAAGTTGTAGACTGCCCCTGCTTGCTGCGCTCGCCAATACCCCATGGTATGAATAAGCAGTTGCAGATCTTTCAAATGATGTGTCACACGATTGGTGTTGTAAAAAAATTAAAAATGTGCTCCCCCTGGGGGGCAGAGGGGGGGGTGACACACAAGACATCTATAATATGAATAAGCAGTTGCAGATCTTTCAAGTGATGTGTCACACGACTGGTGTTGTAAAGAAATTAAAAATGTGCCCCCCTGGGGGGCAGATTGGGGAGGGTGACACACAAGACATCCATAATATGAATAAGCAGTTGCAGACCTTTCAAATGATGTGCGCACGACTGGTGTTCTAAAGAAATTAAAAATGTGCTCCCCCTGGGGGGAGCAGAGTGTGGGGGTGACACAGAAGACATCCATAATATGAATAAGCAGTTGCAGACCTTTCAAATCATGTGTCACACGACTGGTGTTGTAAAGAAATTAAAAATTTGGCGAGATATTACAGTTATCGCCAAGTTGGCGTCACTTTTGGCGACTAATTTTGGTCGCCAAACTTGGCGATATATCGCCAAGTTCGCGACGGTAACCTTTCCCTCTTTATGGTAACCCATACGGCGATGCATAGACGGAGCCCTTTCCTGATTGTTCTATTCGACTCATGGAAGGAGTGGTTCGCCCGGATTCGTTATTTCCGGAAATCTTTCACATCAGCATCATTCTAGGAGTCATTTCTTTTAAGGCTTGTTTTTTTTTTACTATAGAAGGACTAGTTTAAAATTACACGTCAAATGAGGTGCGTTCGAACTGTAGCTATTTTTGCAAATATTAAGATTTCGATATAATAGCTGTTGAATTTTTATGCAAAAAATGCATGAATACAAAATATGACACGATTATATATCTTAAATTCAGTAAGACGAAAATATGTTTTTATTTTTATTTACACATATATATTCCCTAAGAAATATATATTCCTGTGTAAAGATTGGAAACACTTTTAAATAAAATTAACTTTTTAAATAAAACTTTAAAATAAATCTTTTTAAATAAAATTAACTATTACCATCTCTATTCGATTATTTTAATCGCTTTTTAAGTTAACCTTATAACGTATTTATATATTAATTTCAGGTTTCTCTCTCTCGCTCGCCATTGCTCCAAATTTCGACTAAATTCTCCATTTGGCGAGTAAACAAGCGATTAGATTCGCCAAATAGCTAGTGCTCAATTTTTGCTTTTTCTTTCTTTTCTTTTTCCTTTTTCATACATATGCACCCAGTAGCAGAAAGTGCGCGACGCGCGACGTACGTCTCAGATTAATTTTTGCCCTTGCAGATAAATTTGCTAACTTGGAAAAGAAAAAAATTCCTTATTTGTAAAAAAAAACGTGAACAAGACGCGGAGAAACGGCAAAATACATTCAAAGATCGCGAGAAAAAAAAGATTTCATCAAAAGATTGCAAAAAACGGCGTATTTTGACATAAGATCGCGAAAAAACAGCAGATTTCGTCAAAAAATCATGAAAAAATGGTAAATTTTGTTAAAAGATCGCAAAAAAACGGAATCTTTCGCCAAAAAATCCCAAAATCAACAAGATTTGTTAAAAGATCGCAAAATAAGATAGATTTTGCGAAAAGATTGTGAGAAAAAAAAACAAAATTTCGCGAAAAAACGACAGATTTTGCCAAAAGATCTTGGAAAAAAAAACAGCAAATTTCGCCACTAAGTCACGAAAAATCAGCAGATTTCGCCAATAAGTTGAGAAAAAGCATTAAATTTCGTAAAAAAAAATCACGAAAAAACGATAAATTTCATTAAAATATCGCGAAAAATGGCAGATTTCGGCAAAAGATCGCGAAAAAACCTGCAGATTTCGTCAAACGATCACGAACAAAACGGTAAATTACGTTAAAAGATCGCGAAAAAAAACTAATTTCGTCAAAAAAACAAATCGCGAAAAAACGAGATTTCGAAAAAAAAAAACGGGGAAAAAAGGGTAAATTTCGTTAAAAAATCGCAGAAAAACGACAGGTTATGTCAAAGAAGCTTGAAAAAACGGTAAATTTCGTTAAAAAAATCGTGAAAAAACTATACATTTCATCAAAAGATCGTGAAAAAATGCAAATTACGTCATATAATCATAAATAAACGGTAAGTTTCAACAAAAGATCGCAAAAAACGACCGATTTCGTCAAAATTATCGCGAACAGACGACAGATTTCGCCCAAAGATCGCGTAAAAACGGCAGATTTTAACAAAAACCGGGACAATACGGGAGATTTCGCCAAAAGATAGGGAAAAAACGATAAATTTCGTTTAAAAATCGTGGGAAAACGACAAATTATTTATAAAAATCACGAAAAAATGGCAAATTTTGTAAAAAAAAAAAAATCGTGAAAAAACGATAAGTTTCGTCAAAAGATCGCGAAAAAACGCAAATTGTCATAAGATTGTAAAAAAAAAGGTAAATTTCGAGAAAAGATCGCGAAAAAACTGCATATTTCATCAAACTAAACTCAAATTTTGTTAAACAAGCGAAAAGAAAAAAGAGTTAGGAGTTTATTTTGCTGTTTCAAAAAAAAAAAAAAAAAAAAAAAAAATCTTTTTGCTTTCTTTAAAAACTGATTTTGCTGTTCCAAAAAATGGATTTTTCTGCATCAAAATTTTAGATCCAGTGTATTTAAAAAAATTGTCATTCAGAATTTTCAATTTCTTTTTCATAATATTTACTTACTTTATATTTCAAAGTATCACTGCTGTAAATGTATAACATATATACTTCATGGTGAAAAAATAACGACTTTAAATTTTCTGTGCAGTCTTTCTAGAATTATTTTTAGATTTTGATATTTTAAATTATTTTTGTCCCCCTTTTTAAAATTTTTTTAACACAGTTTAATATTTTATTATAATATTGATTTACATATCATTACTATCTAATTCTTCAAAAAATATTAATTTTTCTATTAACTTATTTAGGTTTACTAAAGTTTAAAAAAAAGTTCTATTTTTATAATATTAATCAGTAAGAACCCTATTTATAATATACATAAGGGTACTTTTAGATTAATCAGGTGTCTGCGTTATATATAGAAATATATGTCTATATACAATATATAACAATGGTGCCCGGCTAATCAAAAATTATAACATTACCCCCGCAGACAATTTTCATCCCACTACATTTCTGTCGCAGACTCAGTCACAACTTTCTGCTACTGGGCATATGCATACATACATATTTTTAATATATTTGTAGCAGATAGTTGAAATTAGATTACTAACAATCGTTTTCGCAGTTGTAAAAACTTAGGCTATTTTAGAACATATTGAAAAAAAAGGGATTTCGTCAAAGGCTTAGAGATTTTTCTTTTTCTTTTTTTTTTACACGGCGAATCTATTTGGCTAATACTTTTTTTATTTGGCGAATGTTTTTAATTTTTAATTAACCGAATTACTAAAGTTGATCAAATGTCAGCGAGAACACTGATTAATTTTAATGCTTAAATATTCTGTTCCTCTTCCCAAATTTAAGATTTTATCGTGAACAGACCACAAAACCGTTTCAATATAAATAAATCATTTTTATTTAATGATGCTACTAATTTTTTATTTGTCAAATTCAATAAATAATTTACTGTTCTAGAAACATGTGCAGTAAAACCCCGATAATTCGGATTAATTGGGACCAGATCCAATCCGGGTTATCGAAAATCCGGATTATCCGGAGAATTAGACAAAAATGAAATTTCAATGCGGTATCTTTATAAATATAAATAATTTCCTGCAAGTGATATTGTAGAAGCGTTTTTTCACAATAACACGGAAACAGACCTATGGGCTAACAAAGATCGGAATCCGATCCTTATCAGATAGGGAATATTTTACCTTGCTTTATTGCAATGCTCTTAGTAAAAATTTATTGTGCAGTGATTTTTTATGACATTTTTAAATAGTTTAAATAAAAAATTGGAAAAACTGGAATTGCCAAAGTTAGTGATACACAAATTATGGAAAATGTATATTATAATATGTACTTTATAGATGCATATCAATTTTATTCCGTTCGAATGCGTGTAACACCATTAAAATGCATTTGAAACATTTTCCCCCCCAATTGACCGTAATGTTACGGAATACTTTTGATTGTCCCTGGCATCCGATTTTCATAAAATTTTAAATGACTCGACATAATTATCTAATAATTATGTATTTTAAATTTCAAACGATTAAAATGCATTTGAAACTTCTTTCCCCATTGGAATATTTTTGATTGCCCCTGTAACTGATCTATTGGATCCGATTTTCAAAAAATTTGAAATAACTCGACAAAATTATGTAATAATTATTAATTTTAAACTTCGAAAAATTCGGTTTGGTAATTTTTGCGTTGTTATAGGCTGACGAACAGACTGAACGACAACTGTATATTACGCATTTACATAATTACGAATGCACCTAAAAACATGTACGCATTGTAAGTCTTTAAATTCAACTCATTAACGATAGAAAATTTCTCTCTAATACACAGAGTCAAACATTTTAATACGAAATCATGCATCAAATTTCCAAATAATTGTTTGATTGTTTTATTTTTAACAGAAAAAATATATAATATTATTTGTTTTTAATTTTTCGTTACGCGTTTCTCAAATAAAATAAAATTGTTTTATTCAAATATTTATATGTAAAAGGTGTATTTCTTAAAATCTTATGATTTAAAAATCTAAAAGATTTAACAACTTTCTACTTAACCATCATACGTAGTATAGGGTAAGTATTGTAGTCGTTTTGAAAATCGAAAAAAGTTTTTTGACGGATTTACACACTGGAGATTCCGAAAAGCATATTTTTAGAAAAACAATTTTGCAGTCCGTCTATCTGTAAACGCTCTATCTCCCGAACAAATTGAGATAGAGACTTGAAATTTTGTATGTGCTTAGTATTTAAGAATGGGACGAAGCCTATTTAATATCAGTAATCTCGATTATCCGGAACTATTTTTTCGGACTCTCAAAGTATTCGTTCTGATGATGGTACATAAAAATTTCGAAAATTTTTATTTTAAGGAGTAAACGTAAAAGGTAATAAAATAACACAAATTTTGCATAATGAACGAAGTCGATCGGATTATGAGTTGCCGAGATATCTGTAATCCTGTTTTCCACTTGCTTCAATTTTTCATGACCCTGTATTTCATTTCAATTCAGAGATGTATTTTAATTGGAAATGAGGCGGTTCGTCCGACGCAACAGACTGTTAGTTAATAGGATTATTACTTTTGGCGTTATAAGGATGTTTCTTTTGCTCAGTTCGGTACTACTTGAGTACTTTGGCGTTTTATATAGTTTGTCGAGATGGGTTCGTCAGCCATTCATGAATAGAGTATTACTATGTGTTAAAAATACTTAAATATACGTTAAAATTTTGCTTTGGAGTTACAATGAATTTTATAAATAGTTTTCAAATGTTTTATTTTCATGCATTATATTATGCATCTCCATGATGCGTAAGGATTACGGCCCCCCCCCCCCCCAAGGAGTAGTTTTTTAAATCTTATTGATTTTTCTTTATAATCCAAAGTGGTCATAACAGAGAAAAGAAATGGAGATACGGGTTCGCAGATCTTTCCGATTTCAAAGAAAATTGGGATTCGTCCAATAATTTCGAGAGTTCAATAACATAAGGGCGGTGCTCCAGGAACATTATTTTCCCTTTCTCTGCAACCCCCATGCGGCACTTTCAGACATGAAAGCACGAAACTAGGGGGCATGATTATTACAGGGATTTGTTGTAGGACAGATTTTTATTTTCTTTCACTTTTCGATAAATGAAATACTCTCGTTAATTCGAACTCGTTGGTACCACATGAAACACTGTAAAAAATTTTGCCGTTAAAAAACGGAAATAGTACTGGTAATCTAGACGCCAGTACTACTTCCGTTTTTTAACGGGAAAAAATTTCCGTAAATTCCAGAAATAGTTCCGTTTTTTCACAAAATATTTCCGTTTTTTTTTTTTTTTTTTTTTTTTCCCTTATGTAAAAATTTTCGTTTGAAAAGTTAAAAGAATTTTTCAAGGACTAACTAACATCTTTGTGCTTTTTATTCTTTACTTTTCAAAGACACGTTAATATCAGGGACATTATACACAATTAATTTAAACAACAGTGAAGAAATGTTACATACCTTCCATGGGGTTCGAACCCGGGGCCTCTTGTGTCGCAGCTTGCAGTGTAATATCATTACACCAGAAATATTCAAACGACCCTTTCAAATATCTTTAGTTATTTCGGATACATTTCGTAAAGTAAAGATAAGATTTTGAACGCAGAGTTTTTTTTTTTTTTTTTTTTTTTTTTTTTTTTGTAGAGATAATATTTTTCGATTGAATGGATAATTCTAAATGTTTTACAGATTATTTTCTTTGTATAATTTCGAATATTTAGCTTATTAATTTTGGCTTTATATATATAAAAATTAGTTTTTAAAATATTACATGCATGAAAGAATTTATTAAGAGTTTTGTTTTCTAAGTTTTAAAATTCTATTGTAATATTATTGATATTTATTTATTTATTTAAAAAAATACTAACATGCTAAAAGAAAGAAAAAAAAACGTGCATTTTAACAAATTATTTTATGACGATCGAAGGTAAACTTAATAAAGATAATTACAATGGGTTATAGGAAAAAAAATCAGTTATTGATTTTTTATAACATGTAATCCCCCAAATTACCTTTCTTAATTTCCATAATTTCTTTCCATAGTTTCGATTTTCTTTCCATAATTTCGAATATTTAGCTTATATGTATAAAAATTAGTCTTTAAAATATTACATGCATGAAAGAATTTATCAAGAGTTTTGTTTCCTTCTTTTTTTGGAAAAGTTTTAAAATTCTGTTGTAATATTATTGATATTTATTTATTTATTTTAAAAAATACTAACATACTAAAAGAAAAAACAAACGTGCATTTTAACAAATTATTTTATGACGATCAAAGGTAAACTCAATAAAGATAATTACAATGGGTTATAAAATAAATTTCAGTTATTGATTTTTTATAACTTACGTAATCGCCAAAATTATAAGAATTTCGGTAATATATTTCGATATATTTTTAATTTTATGTGCGAACTTCTTAATTTGAATAAATTAAAAAATATATATATTAAAATTAAAAGAAGAATTTTTTTCCACTTTTTTCAAAATATCCAACGCACTTAATGTATATATATATATGTGTGTGTGTGTGTGTGTGTGTGATAAAAATACATTAAAAATTATTTTAAAATCACAATCAACTTTCCCTTTCAGCTATTTCAAACTTAAAAAGAATTAAAAACTTTTTTTTTTATTTTTTTATTATTATTTTCCTAATATTTAAAAAATACGTTAGCTTTTTATTATTAAAACAGAATGAAATTGAGAAATAGTCCAGCAAATTGTTTAAAAAACGTCAACTCAGTATAAGGTTTTTAATTTTGCTGGTAGATGGCACCACTAAATTCTACTGTTTTCGGAAAAATGACAAAAATAAGAGAAAACTTCCGTTATTTAACGGGATTAGTGACTCCAAAATGTCAAATACGGAAATTCTTCTGTTTTTTTTTTCGGAAAGAGGAAACTATTCCGTAATTTTGAGGGAAAAGTTTGTGTATATTAACGGATATTTTTTACAGTGATCCGAAGTTCGAATGAGAAAAGAAATGTCAAGAGAAAAAATGTAATGAAACCATGCTTGATAAATTGACCATTATAAAGAAATTAATGTGATAGTGTTTGTTTTTTTATTTATTTCGTCTGTTATCATTAGAATATGACTTAATATTAAACTAGAATGTTTAAATACATAAATTAATTAAAGGAATAGAAACAAGCACAACGGAAGAAAAATTTAAATCGTCGCTGATGGACAGACAGGGCACTAAGAAAGTGGATATCACAGCATTGGATTATTTGTAAACTCCTTTGGAACAATTTTCACAAAAATCAAAGAAAGAAAATTATTGAAATCATCTGAAATTCGTGAGAAAGAAGAGAAAAATGAAAAATCGGAATTCTCGTTAGTTCGAATGAAACGAAGTCGAGAGAAAATGAGTTCGAATTAATGAAAATTTTTAGCGTTATTCTGTCATTGAAAATTTCGGGACTTCATGTTGAGTTGGAATTAAGCGAAGATTCGAATAATCCGATTTCGAATTAACGAAAGTCGTCTGTATTTTTTTTTTTTTTTTACATACTTTCTACTGTAATTCCTTCGCACATTTTAACTGATCCTTCATTAGATGTATTTATAGTTTAATTAATACAGTCGAACCTCTATATAACGAAACTCCATACATCGAATTTCTCCATATAACGAATTTTTAGTAAGAACGGTCCCCTTTTCGCGTGATTACATTAAAAACAGACTCTATATAGCGAAATATCTATCTCCATATAACAAATTTTTTCATAAATTGATCTTAATTTATTCAGTTTTAAAAAAGCTTCGGAATCAATTTTCCATCACTTATTTTTGATTTATCGTTCAGTGGAGAGGTTTTTTTTTACATAAATATTACTTCTCTCCTTATTCTTTAAATCTAACAAGTTCATCCCACCTCCCACACACCTTTCAACATCCTTCTCAAAACACAGTCAATTGAATTGTTACACATATAAGAGAGGAATCAATGAGAGCACATAAGAGAGACCTTCAAATGGAGGAAAATATCAACTACAATTTTTCATTCCTTGCTAAAATTTGAGAATTTTTTTTTTGAGAGCGTAACAATTGTAATTTTAAAATCAAAACAACAAAAAATTACAAATTTCTTCCTCTGAAATTTATGTAAGTCTTCCTCATTTGATTTTCATTAAGCTTTCAAATAAATGTCTTTTCTCTTTTTTGAAACTGCTTAAATAATTAAGAAATAAAGTGTTAGGTTAATATATACTTTTAAACATTTCAAATACTTAATTAAAAAGATCAAAAATAATATTTGTTCAAATTTCACACATTAAATACTATTTTTAACATCATTCTCTATACATCGAATTTCTCTATATAACGAATTTTTTACTGGAACGATGGATTTCGTTATATAGAGGCTCGACTGTAATTTTTTTTTTTCAAAAAATTCTGAGTATGCCCAGTGTGGTGTTCCTTGTTAGTATCTTTTGATATTCTTGGAGGATAAAACCGGGATTCTTCCTTTTAAGGGTGTTCTTAAATCAAACAGGACAACTTTGTGACTTATGCTTTCATTTATTTTTGCTCGGAAATGCATGAAAATAGCAGGGGTTATTATTCAGAAACTTCCTTATTGCACTCAGTTTTCAGTATTTTTACAAACGTAATAGATCTTTTATACCAAGCCTTCAAAATGGACGTTTTTGAGCGCATTTCACGACGAGAGCAGAAAAACCGGTCGGAAAGCTGTAGAAAAACGGGTGACCACGTGATCGAAGTAGCTTCGAATTCGATAGGCAATTTAATGATCATTAAAATGGAAAACTAAGTCCGGTTCCAAATAGTCAGGCTTTGCAATTTCATATCTTTCTGTTAAAAAATGAATTTGTAAATGCGTCAAAATATTTTCTCTCGTTGAAAAGAGCAGTTAAAAACACCCTTAAAATATTTCCTGCTTTTTTTTTTTTTTTCGTTCGAGAATACGTTAATCCGAAATCTTTTACCCTCTGCTTTTCGCTTCGCTGAAAAAATAAAATAAAAAGGCTTTTTTTCTCCTCGAAATACTTTGATAGCATTTTCGAAGAAATATTCCCATGTGGGAAAAGAATAGTTCTTTTTCTAGTCCTAGGCTTGATTAGAAAGATTTTGGATCAGTAAAGAAACGCTCTCTTTTAGGGTTAGCGTATAATTCACGCATATTATTCTCCGTACTCATATCCAGGGTTCTCGCTGTCACTAGCCATTTCGCCAAATTGCGACTGAATTCTTTATTTGGCGAGTCAACAAGCGATTAGATTCTCCAAATTGCTAGTGATCCATTTTAGCTTTTTCTTTTTTTTTCTTTTTCGTCTTTCGTACTTATGCAAATGTAGATATTTTCAATATATTTGTAGCGGATAACTGAAATTAGATAAATAACAATTGTTGTCGCAGTTATGAAAACTTTAATTATTTTAGAACATATTGACAAAAAAAAGGAGGTACATTAAAAGATTAAAGATATATATATATATAATCTTGTGTGTGTCTGCACCACACGGCGAATCTATTTTGCTAATACTTTTTTATTTGGAGAATGTTTTTTACTTTTAATTAGCCAAATTACTTACATCAGTCAAATGTCAGCGAGAACACTGCTCACTGCTCAAATATTATAAAGGCCAAACGTATCTGTGAGTAACGCATAGTCAGTTTGTGAATGGCAGCACTTTCCCATGCAATTTCGATTTTGCAATTTTAGCTACTGCAAATTTGACATTTCTAATCCCCGCACATTTAAAATTTTTACACTGTCATATAGAGAAAAAAATGTATTTTTCAATGAAATTTGTTTGAAAGAAGTATCTCAATTTATTTTTGAGATAATTTTTTTTTACAGTTTTTAGTACCAACTTTGTCATTGTGGCAACAGAATCACTCCATTTCCTCTTAAATTTGAAAAAAAAAAAATATATATATATACATTATTAAAATCTGACCGGTATGTATGTGACTCTATCTACTCCGATGCCGGAAACGGAAAAACGTCGCGTTTGTTTTGAAGTAAAGGGTTAAAATCCCAAGTTGCCCATTCGTCCGTCAGTCCGTCCGCCCGCATATAACAACTCAAAATCTACCCAATTGAATATTTTGAAACTTAAAATATATAATTATTAGATAATTTTGTCGAGGCATTTCAAATGTTATGAGCATCGGATGGATAGATCAATGACAGGGACAATCAAAAGGATTCCGTTACATTACGGTCAATGGGGAAAAAAATTTCAAGTGCATTTTAAAGGTGTTACATTCATTCTAACATAATAAAATTGATATGCATCTATCAAGTACATATTATAATATACATTTTGCACAAACTGTGGTGCAAAGAGCATTTGTTATTGATTTACAAGCCCACACAAAAGTATTCCATTAAGAAGATATTTATAAAAGTATTCTTCGTTTTATTAAATTCTGATCGTACGTCATTCATTTAAAGCTATCTTATGATCGGTCATGATACTGGATAGCCATGTTGACTATTCTATTCAATCCTTTTCTATGGGATGAATTCAGTGAATTTTCTTATAGAAGTTTCCAGCATGATTAAAACAAAATTACGTTTAAAAAAATTATGTTACAAAATACAAACAAATATTACATTTGGGTCTTAAAAAAAAAAAAAATACCGCACAGTTATATCTTATAAGATGAAAACCTGTCTGAAACGGATTTTAAACCGGATTCATTGGTTTTCATTTTAAAAGGTTTACATAAAATATGGTTCGTACCAAACATGTTTAGGTTAAAAGATCTGGGCACCTCCCCCCTGCCCCATTGTTCAAGAGCCTGATTGCGCCTATGAGTAGAGCAACATATCGTCTCCAATGATACTAATTCTACTTGTATACTGCACAATATTAGAGTAAAAGATGTTGAGAGTAGGAAAAATTATACGTGATAATAAGAATACGCTTGAAACAAAGAAAATTCAGGGACACGCAAGCTTTCTGACCTATCTCAGACACTTTCCGCTAAAGAGACTTAAAAGACACTTTTAGTCTTTTTTTTCTGTCTCATTTTTAAATACAACTCTCTTGTTTTTAGCTCACAGGCTATCAAAGCCTGAGAGCTTATGTGCCCGTCCGTTCTGTATGTGCGTATGTGCGTAACGCGATAACTCATGATAAAAATATACGATTCACTTGAAATTTTGAATATATGTATATATTGATAAGGCGCATCCCTGATCAGTTTTTGAAGTTCATTCGATATATATAAGAGGGGGATCGGGGGCTAATGTCCCTTCCCTTAATTTATATGGATGGGCCTTTTATATGATAAAGCATATCCCTGATTAGTTTAGGGGGTTCAATGATTAAGGATTCAGTATAAAAAGGGGAAATGAGGAGAGCTATCCCCCATCTTTAACTTGTTTTTTCGAACGGCATTAACCCTTGAAAATATAAGGCTGTAATATGCAATTAGTATGCGTAGCCTGTGAGCTCAATGCCATCAGTTTAACTGGGCAGTATTCTTTTTATTTCCCTTCATCTTGTTGCCAATTACTTGGCCGTGCATTAATGCTCACCCGGAGAGCAACTTCTTTTCTGAGATTTCAACCCGGCACTTTTCATCATTTTCCTTAAAAACATTTCATCGCTCCTTAAAAAAACTCTCCGGTTTCTCTCTCGCGAGAGAGAAAATCTTTTTATTCCTTCCCCTGCTTTCCGTTTTGCTCAGAAAATAAATACTAGATAAAAACACTCAGTTTTTATTATTATTTCTTTCAAATTATTTTGATGTCGTTTAAAAGAAAATGTCCTCACGTGGGAAATATGTTGTGGTATCTTTATGCAGCCAAAGACGATGAAAGAAATGGCGGAAGTGTTGGGAAATCAACCTATGTTAAGTTTAATCTCAATTTAATTTTTAGGTGTTTGATATTTATTATACTGCAGAATTGCGTCTAGTCACTTGAAAATGTTATGGAAATCAGATCAAAACTTTAAAAAAATATTCATAAAAAATTTATTTGTTTTATTAAATTCTATCATCCGTCATTCATTCAATAATATCTCACTAGCGAGCTACGCCCGCTAGCTGGGCCACTTTTTCCAAACGAACCTCGATATTAAGCAGTATATAATAAGCAAAAAAATTAATTTAATAAGCAAGTCTTGGTGTTCGAATCCTCAAGCACAAAAAAAGTAAATGGTTGTTATGCGCCCATTATCCCGTTAAAAATATGTGATTTCGCACGGTGGGCTCTACGCGCACTTGAAAAAAAAAGATTGTGGATCGGAGCCATGGTCGCTTCGCGCCCATCGTCCCGTCAAACATATTTGGTTTTTCACGGTTGGCGCTACGCGCCCATAAGATATTTTTTCGTATTTTTTTGGTTCATCAGAAGCAGACTTTTACGCAGATTCTGAATATGTAATCAGTTTTTTCTACTTTAAAAACTGTCTGCATGATGCTTTAAGAAAAAACGCTCAAAAAAAGTTTCGGTATACTTCGGCCTGTTTTATTTCTAAGTCCAATATTTTAGCGAAAACTGCGGTAAATAATCGACGGCAAGTCAAAAAAAAAAAAAAAAAATGATGCGGAAGAAAGCGCACTTAGTGCGGGGTGAAAAAGAGGTTTTTGGCTGGTTCTTCTTTTAGCCAAAGGGGAAAAGTTCTAGTCGTTCACCGCAAGGTGGCGCAGTGTTCTGCCTCAGAGCTTCGTTTGGGAAATGAGACGTTTTCCGTTCCGTTTCCCGACCGGTTTTTAATTCATAACTTTTTAAATTTTGGTCCCACGGTCTCGAAAATGCCCGAAATGACTTTCCCGGAATTTTTCAAATCGAAAGACACCTCTCGCGACTTCCAACTCGCCCGCGTTGCGAACTGTAATCGGCTTGAGACAGACAGACAGACACACAGAGGCGCACGGATTTTATTAGTATAGATGATCGGTTATGATTCTAGGTAGCCATGATGATTATTGTATTCAATCGTATTCTACGTCATCAATTCAATTATATCTCTTGATACGTAATGATTCTAAGTAGCCATGGTGATTATTCTATTCAATCGTATTCTACGTCATCAATTCAATTATATCTCATGTTTCTAGGTAGCTATGGTGATTTTTGTATTCAATCCTATTCTACGTCATCAATTCAATTATATCTCATGATAGGTCATGATTCTAAGTAGCTATGGTGATTATTCTATTCAATGCTATCCCGTGTTAGGTCAGGAATCTTGGTTGCCAGAATGATGAAGAGGAACTCCCGTTAATTCTATATGATCGAAAAGAATATATATAGCAGGGTCGGCGAACATATGGCACGTATGAAAATTTATCTGGCACACGAAAAAATTTATATTCAGTTTATAGAAAACTTCAATTCATCTTTCTTTTTTTTTAAATAAAAGATATAATTCTTATTTTAAGTAATTCTGTATAATTTACTTTAAAATGGAAGAATTTTGAGGAATTATAAATTTCAATTAAAGAATCTTTAAGCGATATTCGAAATAATTTCGATTCTTTATCAAATTTTAAAGGTTTTACTTTTGAAAATTGCCTTTTACGAGATAGTTTGCATATTAATATATATCTACATGACACGTTTTCTATTTCAAATTGGGTTTATTTTATGTGGTTTTCAAGGGCGTATCTGGAGAGTCCTCAAGGGGGGAGGGCGATTTTAGAAATCAAGTCTAATGCACTGCTCGGAGCTCATTTTTTTTATGCAGGTCGTGTTTCGTCTACTTTTTTGTTGTGGGTCGGGTTTGAATCCGGTTACCTTCCATTTTTTTTCTCCTGGTCGGGTTAATTTCTACTTGGGTCGTGTTTGGGTGCAATTGACTTCTACTCTTTGCAAGGTTCGAGTTAATTTCTGATTTTTTGCTTTTGCGTCGGGTTTGGGTCCAGTCGACTACTATATTTTGTTGTTGGTCGGGTTGACTTTTACTTTTCAGCTGTGCTGAGCGCAAACTCAAGCGCGTATGTCAAACTGCCCTAAAGGGCAGTTTGACATACAATTTTGATTTGGGGCAGTTTAGGATTTGGCTTTTACTTTTGGGAGAAGGGTACGGGTTGACCCGATTTTGATTGGAGAAATCCTTTGATAAAATGTTCGGTTTTTTTTTCAACAGACGAAATGTGCGTCTGTTTCACCATCCTTTGAAGAAATTCATGTTTTCTTCTCGATCAATTCACAAAATCTGATGTCCGGTTAACTTCTATTTTTTTCTGCTGGTCAGGTTAATTTTTACTTTTTGTTGTGGATCGCATTTGGATCTGGTTAACTTTTACTGTTTGCTTCAAGTCAAGTTAATTTCGGATTTTTTCCTTTTGGTCGAGTCTGGGTCCGGTTAACAACTGTATTTTCTTATTGGTCGGGTTAACTTTTGTTTTTTAGCTGCGTTTAGCGTATTGGGGCAGATTGTCATGCATTTCGGATTTGGGTCAATTACAGATTCAGTTTTTACTTTTGCGAGAATGGTTGACCCAATTTTGATCGCCATCCTTTGACGAAATTTGCGTTTTTCTGCGATCCTTTAAAGAAATTCGCTTTTATCCGTGAACGTGATCCTTCGAAAAAAATCACATTTTCTACGTGATCCTTTCACAAAATGTGAGAGTTTTTTGCGACCTTTTGATGAAATTCGGGTTAATCTCCCAACCCTCTGATTAAATTCGCGCTTCTTTAATAAAGTTTGCCCTTATTTGCGGCTATTTGATGAAATTCACGTTTTCTCTGTTTAATAATATTCACGATTAACAAGTAAGAAAGTCTTCAACCCAACTTGGGTCCGTGGGAAAGAATTAAGAGGAGTGCACGGGTCGCGATC
Organism: Maratus speculifer; assembly: GCA_964019185.1. Classification (NCBI taxonomy): domain Eukaryota; kingdom Metazoa; phylum Arthropoda; class Arachnida; order Araneae; family Salticidae; genus Maratus; species Maratus speculifer. Next base: position 57,957 of record CAXHSM010000012.1, on the reverse strand, counting down.
GAGCCAGTAATGTTTATCATACTATCTAGATCAGAGACGGACCGAATATTTAGCTTTTATTCTGGGCGGAGCCACGACTTGGATATTTTGTTCAATACAAACCTTAAGGAAAAATGAAATCCAGACCAGGCTCGGTCTTGAAGAAAAAGAAGCCAGTTCCCACCCGAATCTGCAAAAAAAGCAAGATCAGGACACGACCCGATTCAAAATGAGAGAAAATCTTACCCAGTTCAAGCCTCATGGACTTAAACTGGTTCGACCCGTGCCCGGCCGTGACGGGCACGAGCTTCGCCCAAGTTACTTTTTTCATGAGAACGCATGATGTCACTTTTTAAATCCTTTATTAGGCCAAGGGGGGGGGGGGGCTAATGGCCCCTTGGGCTCACAGTGTTTAAGTTTTCTTAAAGTGCAACAACTATTGATTGATGAAGATCAGATATATATAATAAAATAGTTACAGTACGGCAAAAAATGTTCTCCACCAATACTAATTCACCTTTGCTCGCTACATTATATGCGAGAAAAAAAAGTGTTAACAGCAGAAATAATATGCATGATGATAACAATATTTATGTTATGGTGTAAACAAAGAAAAATCAATGACACGCAAACTTTTCGACTTATCTCGATTTTTTCCATTAAAGTTGCTAAACGACACTTTTTAACCTTTTTTTTCTTTCCACACCTCCTTTTTTTAAACACAGCTCCCGTCTTTTTCTCCCCATTTGCCAATTACTTGGCCGTGCATTAATGTTCAATCAAGAGAGCGTCTTTCCTGAGATTTATTTCGGGATCGATCCAGCCCTTTTCATCATTTTCTTACGCTCTTTAAAAACATTCTCCGGTCTCGGGAATGTAAGAAAGCAAAACATTCCGTTTTTACTTTTTCATTTTTTTTTTTAAATTTTTTAATCCTGTTTAAAAGAAAATGTTCTCACGTGGGAAAATAGTTGTAGTATGAACTAGTAGCCGTCAAACGACTTAATCTACATCCTGTATGCCTTAGACTCTAAATAGAAACTAGTCGTTGGGGGTCACCGTAATACTTACCCATCATGGATATGCATAATATAAAATAGTTGGAAATAAAACGCATGTAAACTATTTATACAATGCATCGCAATTCCAAAACAAAATTTAAACGCATATTTAAGTAGTTTTAATATGCATAGTACTATTAATGAATGGCTAATGAGCCAATTTCGACACATTATATAAAACGCCAAACTACTCAAGTAGTACCGAACTGCGTAAAAGAAACATCCTTATAACTCCATAAATAATAATCCTATTAACTAACAGTTTACAGCGCCGGATGAAGCGTCTCATTTCCAATTAAAATATACCTCTGAATTGAAATTTGAATGAAATACAGGGTCATGAAAAATCGAAGAATGCGGAAAAACAGGATTACACATATCTCGGCAATCTCATAATCCCACTGACTTCGTTTTTTATGCAAAACTTGTGTTATTTTATTGCCTTTTATGTAAGCGCCTTAAAATAAAAAAATCCAAAAATGTTTATGTACCTTTCATCAGAGCAAATTTTGCGAGAGTCCGAACAAAATAGTTCCGGAAAATCGAGATTGGTGATATTAAATAGGCTTCGCCCCATTCTTACATACTAAGTACATTCAAAGTTTCAAGAGTCTATCTCAATTTGTTTGGGAGATAGAGCGGTTACAGACAGACGCACAGACGGACGGACGGCATTTTTTTTTTAAAATATGTTTTTCAAAATCTTTAATATCTGTAACGTGTAAATCCGTCAAAAAAATTTCTATATTCAAAACGATTGCAATACTTACCCTATACTACGTATGACGGGTAAGTAAAAAGGAAAAAATAAAAGAAATTTATACCGGACAAATTTTAAAGAGAAATTAAACAAATTAAAGACGCTGAAAAAGGTTGGTTACTTGTATTAAAAAATGTATATATAAGTTTATGCAGTTTTGTGTGCGTTTTTATTCTTCATTCTTTTCAGACTTCAAAAAATGATTTGTAAGAAAAAACAGGAAAAAGATATTTCTTACCTTGCTCAGTAGCGCAGATTTAACCCAAACCCGTCATTGAGATATCCGAACTCAGCTAAATCATCGAGAACACTTTTGACTGGAATCATAGGGTCATTCCATGTCAATTCAACCAGACATTGTAACCCGACCCTCAGGGATTTTGATGAAACTTTGTGTACACACTAATTCTATCATAAAATGATTCCATCATATATTTTTCCTTCCTAGACCTCATACTTTGTGAGATATGGGGGGTCCAATTCTTGGGGGTTTCTCAAATCGCACATTTCTGAGTCTGTATTTTGAGATTGCAGTTCCATCTTCAAAAAATTGTTTCTCTGGATCTAAAACGTGAATCATCTAAAAAATATCACCGTAAGAATATAAAAAGATGCAGATTTTAATAAAAAAATATTTAAAAAATTTACTTGTAATATTTAGGATAAAAAAAATTAGCCAAAGTTGAGAGTTATGGTTATTTTTCCAAATTTTTGTGACTTCATCAAAAAGGCTGTACACAAAAAGGCAAATTAAATTTCCAATTTCTTTTTGTTTTAAATAAAAGTTTATACTTTGGGCTTTCTATCTATGAAATAAAAATGATGTGTTTCGCATGGTTTATGCAAAAATTTTGGGTACTTTCCAATTAGCCGGATGCATGTTTTATTTTTACATATTACATATGCAAACAAAAAGGCAAATGAAATTTCCAATTTATTTTTGTTTTAAATAAAAGTTTACACTTAGGGCTTTCTATCTGTGAAATAAAAATGGTGTATTTCGCATGGTTTATGCAAAAATTTTGGGTACTTTCCAATTATCCGGATGCGTGTTTTATTTTTACATATGTACATATGTATAGATCTATATAAATGCAGATGTATTATACGTGTACATATGTATGTATATACACAGTATATTGATATATATATGTATAACACTGGTGCCCGTCTAACCGAAAAGTACCAAATTTTGCCTTGTTTTGAGAATCTGCACCAATTAAAAGGAAAAAAATCTGATTAAGTTTAGCTGTGGTACTTAAATAATTACTGGAATTTCTATGAGTTATTGAATTTAATGTTATTTGATGCATGTTTTTTTAATTTGCAAAGTAAAATTTAGGCTTTGTTTTTTCTGATTAAAAAAAAATCTGACTGTAATATGTTTCTCCATTAAATTTAGTGAATGGTCCATATATTTCATTTAGTTATTTAATAATGGGCATTTTTTGCTAATCTAAAGAATCTCTTACTTTTATTTTCAATAATTAAACTCAAAACAGATTTTTTTTTTTTTTTTTTTTTTTTTTTGTACAGTATAAAATAGATAATTTTTTCTCCTCACATTTCCATTCTTCCTTTCGAATGCTTATATATTAATTATTTGTGTTTAGAAAATGATCAAAACCTTGTATTTCCTGTCCTTGGTTAATTTTAATCAGTTTAAATATTTATATTGGCAAGTTTAAATACACAAATGTTTAACAGAACTTAAATTCGTTTCTATAGTCTGAAGGATTTAATTGCACCTGCCTTGTATAAACACCTTCTGATAAAGGCAGGGTAATGTTCGTTAGTATGAAAACAGATGTTTTGAAATCAATTTAATAAAATTATTGTCATTCTGTTGTTTCTTATCATAGAAGAATGATCTAACCTTTACTGTGCTACTAAAAATATAATCTGATTGATACATACTTTATAGTTTATGATATGTATAAATATTTTTTTGCTTTATTGTTTTAATATGGAGCCTGATATTAAACCTTCTACTAGTCTTCAGGCTTGCAGTATTGTAATATTAACTGGTTTGGAATGTCACAAAACTAGCTATAGAAATAACAGAGAAATAGACTACATTGATAATCTCTGTGATTCAGAAAAAGAACTTTTATTAGTTAGGACTATTGCATTTATAAAACAAAAATTAAGTGAAAACCGTTTGATTAATATATGTGAGCATCACAGAATTTCGCTCTTAATGAAATATGAATTATATAAATGTGGAGATCCATTTAAGCGGCATAAAAAGCATGTGAAAAAAGCAATTAGGGCAGGAACCACTGAGCAATGTGGTATTATTAGTTAAATTTTAAGGTGCAACTGTCCTATATATATTTATGCAATTAGGGCAGTTATTAGAGATTTACATACGGCCGAAAAAGTAAATCAAAGTTGAAAGTTATGATTATTTTTCCAAAATTTTGTGACTTTATGAAAAAGTCTCTACGCAAAAAGGCAAATGAAATTTCCAATTTGTTTTTGTATCAAATAACATTAAATTCAGTAACTCATAGGAACTCCAGTAATTATTTAAATACCACAGCTAAACTTAGTCAGATTTTTTCCCCTTAATTAGTGCAGATTTTCAAAACAAGGTAAAATTTGGTACTTTTCGGTTAGACGGGCACCAGTGTTATACATATATATATATCAATATACTGTATATATACATACATATGTACATGTATAATACATCTGTATTTATATAGATCTATACGTATTAGAGGTCTGCACGGGCCGGAATTTCCAGGCCCGGCCCGGCCCGTTGTAAAACTCAAAAGTTCGGCCCGAGCCCGGCCCGGCCCGTTCAAATTTTTATATTTTAGGCCCGGCCCGGCCCGTTTTGGCCCGTTACAATTTCTACGATTTCTAAAAAATTCAGCTTTTTATCATATAATTAACATTTTTTTAAAGAGTACTGCATACATATCTATGGAATGATTTTACAGTATATTTTACAGGAAATACACATTAGTAACATTAATGATTACTAAGATTCTTAGGCTTTCAACATTCAAATAAAGATTCATTAAAGAATTAATATGGCTTAGAATAAAAGAAAAAAAAAATTTAAAAACATCGTAACTTTTGAAGCTGTTTAATAAAGGAAGATTTATAAAAATATTTCTATATCATTTTATTAAAGACTTTAAATCCAAATTCATACGTTAATTCAAAGAAGCTCCTTTCTGATACATTTCTAAATTCATTTTTTTCTCAGAAATGCATAAGGTTAGCAGGTGTCTTTATTCAGAAACTATATAATCGAATTTTGAATAGAATTTCCGGGAGCGATAGCATGGGAAGGGAAAAAAATCTGCAACCATTTGAGAAACTATTGTATCTCAACAAGGATATACAAGTATTTTATTTACCAAAAATGAAAAACGCTATTCGATTCCAACTCCCTTCAATAGTCAGGCTTATCACTTTTATATTTTTACATTTAAAAATTAATGTAAAAATGTGTCAAACTTTCGCGTTTTTGAAAAATTAATTTAAAAACCATCAAGAAGTATATATCCAAAGATTAAGCTAACATAAGTTCTTTATCGCTGTTCATAATTTTACAAATTATGTTGTCTGCCCTACAGATCTTGAGAACAATTAAGTCTTCTTTCGGTCCTGCATCTCTATATGTAGAAAAATAATGCCTTGATCTCCAATTTTGATCTTGGCCCTGCACGAGTCAGTTTAAAAAATATTAAAACGGATTACACAGAATGTAACTGTTCGATGCCGATCTCTACACTGCACAAGTTAAATTTTTATATTGATGCTGTCAAACTAGTATGGCTCGTGACGCACATTTATATTTATTCTTGTTAAAACATAAGATGTCCATTTTCGTTGAAAATAGGTTTATATTTTATCGTTTATGTTTAAATCTTCAAAACGGGCCGGTAGGCCCGAAATTTTTTAGATCGGCCCGGCCCGTACGGCCCGTTCAATTTTTTTGCCTGCCCGGCCCGGCCCGTTTATTTTGTTTGTTGGCCCGGCCCGGCCCGTTGAAAAAAACATTCTAATTCTGCCGGCCCGGCCCGGCCCGTTAGCAAATTCGAAACGATTCCGCCGGCCCGGCCCGGGCCCGTGCAGACCTCTAAACGTATGTACATATGTAAAAATAAAACACGCATCCGGCTAATTGGAAAGTACCCAAAATTTTTGCATAAGCCATGCGAAAGACATCATTTTTGTTTCATAGATAGAAAGCCCAAAGTGTAAACTTTTATTTAAAACAAAAAGAAATGGGAAATTTCATTTGCTTTTTTGCGTGCATATGTAATATCTATACTAATAAAAGAACAAAACGCTCTGTCTGTGTGTCTGTGTGTGTGTCTGCGATGGCTAGAAAAATCTACAGCATGTACGAAGCTCAAAATTTTTTTGAGAGTAGCCCTAAATCTCTCCTGATGCACCTGAGCTTCAGAATTTCGAAATTCCAATTATTAACTGAGTAATTAATTAAAATCAAGAGGTCACTCTCATAAAAAATCATCTTTTTCCAATTGATTTTCTCTTTCGTTTTTTTTTACGGTTGGTTGGTTGCGTAAAAACTTTCGCAGAAGTAATAAAAAAGCTGAGACAGAATTAAAGAAACCCATAGAGGAATGAGATAAGTGGAGGTGAAGTAAGACCCAAAAAAGTTTTGCAATATGAAACTATTTATCGCTCAAATTTTAATGTGCCAAACAAAAGGACGTGGAAGGGATTTTGTATTATAAGACGAATTGAAAGAAATGAATTCCAATTGAAGCATATTTTAAGAGGAAATAGCAAATTTTTAAAATGGTCTTTGTTCTATTATTATTTATTAAAATTAATTTTCGCTTTTAAAATGAAGGAAATTGGAAAATTAGCAATAATTAAATATCAAATTAATTCTTTTAAAATCATGTATGAAAACTTAAGTAATAAATAATAATCTAAAATATAGATTTCTGACTGCAGACGATTTTAATGTATTAACAAAAGAATGTTATATTTTCAAGAAAAACGTTAAAATAACTTTCTATATTGATATTTAAAACACATTTGATAAAATAATTAATAAATTTTTACCGGTGAAGCGAGAGATTAGTTCTTTTTAAGAAACAAGAGCAAAACAACACGGGTTTAAACCTGTTTCAATTGATAGGCGTGTCAAAGCACGTACTTTCGTTGGTACTTAATTGGACTTAATGTAAGGTTACATTTTTAGCATCACCTCCAGAGATAATATTTGCATTCTATTAATTTCTTTTTATTCTATGAAAGAAACCAATTTCAGATTTTGACATTTCAAAAGTGACTGGTTTTTTTTCCCCAAAGTCCTTTAAAATTTAAAGACTGGCAAAATGTCTGTTTAACTTAGGATTTTTGAACACAGCTGTTACGTCAAATCCTTGGCACTTCGTACATTAGAATGTATGTGTGGTTAGCTATATAATGCAGTAAATATATGTATATATATATATGAGGCTTTTATAGCAGTTTTTTTAAATCATTGTTTAAATTTGAATGCATTTTATTTAAGTTAAAATTTTATTAAGAGTTTAATTTGTTTTTAAGAAAAAAATGAAATGGCTGTTTGATGTACGATTGTTCGACGTGCAAACGATTCATACACAGTAATAAATTATCAAATAGCAAAATAAATTATACATAAAAAATAGTCACTAAAAGCATTGTAGCAAAACATAATGTTTAGGCGTATTAACACATAATCCGATCCCAACCAGAAAAAAACAGACTATACTCCGATCCAAGCAAGACAAAAATTCCATGAGCATAAACCCGACCCGAACCTAAAAATTCCATTGGAAAAAAACTATGTATTTGATATCTGACCCGAATCAAATCTGAATCCCACAAAAATATTCAAATGAAGCATACCCCAATCCGATCAAGGAAAAATAATGTTCGTGAATATGCAACCCGACCCGAACCTAAAAATTTTCTTTGAAAAAATTCGAAAAATGACCAGAACGAAACCTGAAATCGATAAAAATATTCCAAAGAACTATAACCCGATAAGAGTAAGACAAAATAATTTCCGTGAACATAAACCTGATTCGAACCAAAAAAATTCCATTTGAAAAAAAACCTGAAATTTTATGCAAACTACATCCGAATCCGATAAAAATATTCGAAGGAACCATAACCGGATTCGAATAAGAGAAAATAATTTCCGTGGACATGAACCCGATCCGAACCTAAAATTCCATTTGAAAAAAATACCTGAAATTAGAATCGAACCAAATATGAACCTGACAAAAATATTCGACAGAACCATACCCGGATCTGAACAAGACAAAAAATTTCCATGAACATGAACCCAATCCGAACCTAAAAAACTGAACTAAATCTGAATCTGACAAAAATATTCCAGAGAAGCATATCCTTATTCAAACAATGCAGAATAATTTCCGTTGATGCGCAACCCAACCTGAACCAAAAAATTCCATTAAAAAACCGAAATCTGAATTGAATGACATCTGAACCCGAAAAAAAAATTCCAAAGACCCAAAACAGGACCCGAGCAAGACAAAATAATTTCTCTGGATATGAATCCGACCAGAACCTTAAAAATCAATTTGAAAAAATACCTGAAATCTGAATCGAACCAAATCTGAATCCGACGAAAATATTCCAAATAACTATAACCAGATACGAACAAGACAATATAATTTCCATGGGCATAAACCCAATCCGAACCAGAAAAATTGTAAAAAAAAATAAATTCCGAAATTTGAACCAAACCTAATCTGAACCTAACAAAAATATTTCAGTGAAGTATAACCTCAATGGAACTAGGTAAATTAATTTCCATAGAAGTACAACCAGAACCGAACTTAAAAATCTCATTTGAAGGGAAAAAAACCACGAAATCTGAATTGAACCGAATCTAAACTGAACAAAAATTTCCAAACAACCATGACCGTATCCGGAGAAGACAAAATAATTTCCATTAACATGAATCCAATCCGAACCTAAAATTCGGATGTTCTACAAAACATAATGCGCTCCGTAGCAGTGGGAAGTGAAACTAAGTACTTAGCGCGAGATGGTTAAAATATTTCGTTTATAGTTAGCGTTAAATTAGAACTTGGTTACGGTTAGGTAACAGTTCGGTTGCAATTACGTTCCGGTGAGCCTTATGTTATATTTATTTCCCGGTTAAGTTACAGTTAGATCATGGTTAAGTTACAGTTAGGTTAAGGTTAAGTTGCGGTTAGGTTGTGGTTAGATTATGGGTAAATTATGATAAGGTGACGGCCAGATTACATTTATGGTATATTTAAGTTACAGTTAGGTTACTGGTAAGATAGAGCTAAGTTACAAAGAAGTTATGATTACAATACAATTAGGTTACGGTTAGGATTTTGTACACAGAATGAACATTACACATGTTTGATAAAAAATATGCACCTATTTTTGTAAAATGGCTCTGAAATTATAATACTATATACTTAACTTTTAGTTAATCATCGAGAATCGATTTCATTCACGGTATAGTCGGATTTAAGAGTGATATAATTAGTTTGAAATTCAAAATATTTCACTTGGGATATCTATGTGAAAAAAGTATTTAGTTAAGTCAATTAACAGTAATTTTAAGGACAAATGTCAACAGTTTAACACGAAAATCACGCAATCGTTGGGCACATATTCCCTCCTGCGTTTCCCATTGCAATCATTTTGGGTACTTTTGCAGCTAAATATTACTTTTTTTTAACCAATTTTTGACACAGGCAGGGGGCACGTATCTAATATAATATACACTGTAAAAAATTTTACCGTTTTGCTGTATCATCACTCCCCCGCTTTTACAGAATATCTCTCTTTTGACCTATGAGAATGCTCCATAATAGGCTGAAGTAATCATTTTCTATAAAAGCGGTGGAGTGACGATGCAGCAAAAGGGTCAAGTTTTTAATAGTGTATTTACACATATTTCGAGTTAAAGATAAAATCATAAAAATTTCAAGTTCGTTTAAGATTATTATTACGAACCCGGGCAACGCCGGGCGGGTCAGCTAGTATAAAAATAAAGCACTTATCCGGCTAATTGGAAAGTACCCAAAATTTTTGCATAAGTCATGCGAAACACATCATTTTTATTTCATAGATAGAAAGCCCAAAGTGTAAACTTTTATTTAAAACAAACAGAAATTGCAATTTTAATTTGCCTTTTTGTGTACAGCCTTTTTGGTGAAGTCACAAAAATTTGGAAAAATAACCATAACTCTTAACTTTGGCTGACTTTTTTTATCCTAAATATTACAAGTAAATTTTTTAAATATTTTTTATTAAAATCTGCATCTTTTTATATTCTTACAGTGATATTTTTAGGATGATTCATGTTTTAGATCCAGAGAAACAATTTTTTGAAGATGGAACTGCAATCTCAGAATACAGACTAAGAAATGTGAGATTTGAGAAACCCCTAAGAATTGGACCCCCCATATCTCACAAACCATAAGGTCTAGGAAGGAAAAATTTCTGATGGAATAATTTCATGATAGAATTAGTGTGTACACAAAGTTTCATCCAAATCCCTGTCGGTCGGGTTACAAATGGGGGAAAAATTGGTTGAATTGATATGGAATGACCCCTTAAGTAAATGAAAATGTAGGTTTTTATTAATAGTAGCAGTGTTCTCGCTGACATTTGACCAACGTTAGTAATTTGGATAATTAAAAAATATATATATTCGCCAAATGAAAAAAGTGTTAGCAAAATAGATTCGACGTGAAGCACAATATATGTATATATAATACTTTAACACTAGAACGACCAAGACCGTCATTTTGACGGTTTTCAAATTTTATGCTTCAAATTTTGATATAATTTATGAATTGTTCTAGAATTTTATGATACGACTTTTAATGAAATATAAGAATAGTTAAATATTCATATTCAATTTTTTCTCACCTATTTTAATTTCCATAATCAGTATGACCTATACCTATTTATACAAAAATCAAAATATCGGCTTTGAAAATTAAGAAACATATCCCGAGTTGGTACGGATTTTCCCATTTTCGACATCGACAAGTCCTTTTCGCCCATGCGCAGTTCACTCTAGGTTTCTATAAAATGTGGTAAATCAATAATTGGTAAATGTAATCAGGACGCAATCATTATTAGTTGTACTTGTAACGTGATAAAGTTCTTGATGAAAAGTGCAATCTTTGCAAAAAGTAACCTGTAAAAAGTCGAATTTCGGAAAATTGTATAAACATATTTTTATAAAAAAACTTAATTTATTTTATGTAAATTCTGGACAACAATGAAATGATTTCCAGGAAGAAAATATATATATATATTCGAAGAATTCAAAAAACTCACTAGTATAAAGGAAAATTGTTCAGGCACTAATTCAAGTAATAATAATTTGGACACATCTTGCGCGAAAAATAAAACAGATTTTTCAGATTCTGAAGAAATTGAAGATGAAATTGAAGTACAATATATTGAAGAAAGTACAGAAAATGAATATAAAAGTGAAGATTCAGGGAGTGATTATGATAGTCCCATAAAGATCCACAAACGCAGAAAGTGATTGCGAATATGCTCAGATACTGAATCGGGTAGCCAAACAGAAACCAAAAAGAAAGACAGAAAAAAGATATTGGTCTGGATATACCGAATAGAAAGAATTAGGAAATGATTGTGTTGCTAGACTTTCATCTTATAAATGGCTTTCCCTATTTAAGCAAAGATGAACTTAGAAAATCAGGAATACCTTTGAATGTATTTGTAATTTTGAATCTTGTAAATTAATTATGTAAATTCTGGGAGAAATATAACAACAAATCATTTGTTGAAAGTGTACAATTCGCAGAGAAGATACTGGACAAAAAAAAGTCTTTTTGCAACTGTGCGAGCCAAGAAAAGAGAAAATAACAAAAATAGCTAAAATTAGAAACGATAGCATGACTCTTATCTCCACAAAGCTCTACAAATCAAATGGTATTGTTCTAGCAATTTACAAAATAAGTCTCGTAAAAAAATATTACTTCTTAGCCCAAAACATAAATCCGTAAAAATTGTTTGTAATCGAAAACAAATTCTTGCAACTGTGTCTTTTTATGATGAGACTAAGTTTGAAGTAGAGGTGGTTGACCAAATGGCCCGCAATTATAGCGTAAAAACAGGGTCACGTAGATGGCCTTTGCAGATATTTTATATTATTTTGGACTTGGCAGCAATCAATCGATATTATATAAAGAAACTTGTGATGAAAATATAACTAGATTTTTTTTTTCAATTATCCGAAGAACTCTCCAGTGTATATAGGTGTTGTAGGAAAGAAGCCTTTCACAAAAACAAGAACGAAAAGCATTGGGTTGTACTCCAGAAAACTACAAAAATAAATCATTATGAACGCAAATCTTCTCAAATGTAATTGTACAACAAAAACAGAGTGATTTATACCTGCAATGTATGTCACAAATATGTTTATGATAAGTGTTCATCTAAAATAACATGTACTTGTAAAGTATATACCCATAGTTATTTCATACATATAGAATGTGCTATACTATATATGCAAACAGAAACTGTTTTTGTTTATTTTTTAATAATAATTACTGAATTATTATATTAAATGTCATTTTTGTTAAATTATATTCTTTTATTTACATTATCTGAAAAAAAGAAGCTACAATAAAAGCCATGATCAAAAATCCGTCAATTTGACGGGTGCGGTAAAACTAGGTATATATGAAACATCGGTAGTTCTAGTGTTAATGTACACCCTTTTTCCCAATATGTTCTAAAATAACCTACGTTTTTATAGCTGCGACAGTGATTGTTATTAATCTAATTTCAACTATCCGCTACAAGTACATAAAAATATGTACACATTAAAATTATGTACATATGCATATGTATGAAAAACGAAAAAAAAAGAAAGCAAAAACAAAATATGAGCACTAGCAATCTGGCGAATCTAATCGCTTGTTTTCTCGCCAAATAAAGAATCTAGTCGCAATTCGGCGCAATGGCGAGCGACAGCGAGAACACTGGATTGTAGTATTATTATTATTGTGTTATTGACTGTAGAAGTAATGATTCTTATCAACTAATGGTGTCTTTAGTATGTTTTTATTGGTTAATGATTATAAAAACAAAAGGAACAGATGCATCGAAAGAATAGAAATAATTCTTCCCGAGTGTGTAAAAGGAACACATACATCAACAGCCGAAATAATTCTGGAATAATAAAATAGAAAAGACAGAAAAAGGAAAAAGAAAACACAGAATTCACAGTTCGATTGTAAAAGATGAAAGTCTACATATTCATTTCGGAGATGTAACATAGTACGCATAAAACCGCAAAAATCCAGCCTCTTCCAGCTGGTAAAGCGAAGAATTTGAGTTCTATTATTAGATCGGAATAAGTTTCTAAAAGTTCCTTTATCGGGGATTACACACCTCTCAACAAGTGGATGGGTGGGTCGAAGAAACTAGCGATCGCCCCTGCCTGCGTCCCGAATATATTTGTCTAGGGCGGCGGTGGGGGGTGGGTGGATGGGTCAGCCGCCGCGGTGAGCGTCTCATATTCGTCGGCAATCCCTGACAAACACTGGTATATCAAGAAAAAATTTCGGAAGGTGTTAGGAAATCCAACTATTTTAACATTAATTTGAATTTAATTTTTAGGTGCGCTCGGAAGTATATTTTATATACACTGTAAAAAAAAAAGGGTCGATCTACTAAAAAAACTTTAGTGATCCTTGTAATTACTAAAAAATGTTTAGTAATCTTAGTCGGTTACAAGAAAATCTGTAAGAATTACTAAAAAAAAGTTAGCAACGAAGAGAGTTAATAGTTTTATATTTTTAATAACTATTACTAAAACACACTTGGTGTGGCCTTGATAGCATAGTGGTTATAGTAACGGACTCCAGACTAAAAGGTCCCGGGTTCGATACTGGCCACAGCCAAATACGCCCCGAATGCATGTAGTGTAAGTACTCGTTAGTAAAGGGATTATGAAAATCCTGTCGGATCAGTTAGAAGAGTTTGGTGCTGCCATCTATTGCAGTTTTGCCGAAAATCTTCCGCTTCAGAAGTCTGGATGCAGCTCGAAGGAACCTCCTGCCCTTCGGGCGCACGTAATGGTTATTAAAAATAATTTTGGAGCTATTACTAAAATTTGCTTGGTGGTTCATACTAAAAATTTTTAAATTAGTTATACAAAAAAATGTTTTGTTCAGTTTACAAAAGAAATGCTTGTTTCACTTGCACAAAAAAAAGTTTGTAATGGTTACTAAAAAATTCTGTGGAATACAAATTTACTAAAAAATTTTTAGTAACCTCTTGAACTTTTTTACAGTGTACGTAACACCTATAGTGATCGTCTATCCATCCGCCTGGCCACATATAATAGAGTCAAAACTATTAACCAGATGGTTTGAAATTTAATATCGTATAGTTTCAGAACTGTACCGAGTCAATTAAAAATTTTATGGAAATCGGTTTCGAACATAAAAAGATATTCTTAAAAAATTTCTTCGTTATATTACATTCGTTTTATTAGTTTGCAATTGCTCCCCTGCCCCCCAAGAAATGTGCTTGTCGCTGGACCACCTTCTGCCTTGGTCGGGCCCTGAAAGTATGAAAAGTGAACATATTTATACTTTTATACACAATGAACAAAAAAAATATTTAAAAAAAAATATTCAAAAAGAAATTCTGAAGCAGTGTGTGCTCTGATATCCTCTTTTAAAGCAGAAGTGGGAGCATTTTGGAGTGCAAACTGCTCAATTTTTAATGCACTCTTTTGAGGGTTTCTATTTCATTATTTTGGCACGCTGCCAGATTTCATGCATACGACTAGTAACAAGCTTCAGCCGTGTCTTTTTGATTCTTTAAGGATATTATATAAAGGTTGTCTTTATTTAAGTTTTACTGACTTATTATACATAGTATAGGGTAAATCTTGCAATCGTTTTGAACACATCGAAAAAAATTTTTTTTGACGGACTGACTGTTCAGATACTGAAAATTCCGAACAAACACATCTTTTAGAACAAGTAAGAAAAATCATGCGTTAAGCATAGAATTTGAAGCACTTTCCAACGCATCATGAAATCTTTAACAAAACTTCCTTATTTAGGTGAATAAGGATATAAAGCCTAATATAGCTAAATATGTATTCCAGTACTATTGATTTCTAAATAAATAAATTATCTAAATATGTATTCCTGTATTTGATCTGGCGGCTAATATACATCTATTTTAAAGGCCAAACGTATCTGTGCGTAACGCATACGACATTTTGTGAATGGCAACACTTTCCCATGCAATTCAGTTTTGCAATTTTCGGTACTACAAATTTTATACATCTAAATATCGCTCATTTTCCATTTTTTACACCGTCGTATTGAGAAAAAAAAATTACTTTTAAATGCAATTTGTTTGAAACCTGTATCTCAATTTATTTATGAGTTATTAATTTTTTTTATAGTTTTTAGTACGGATTTTTTAATTGTGGCAACAGAAATAAACCATTTTCTCTTAAAGTTGATAAAAACTGAAATAAAAATATAATTTCAAAAGAAATCGTCTGACATAAAATCCGATGAACTTTGGTTTTATTGCGTTTTTATTCATCAATTAAATATTTTTTTAGTTTATTGAAAACTTAATTTATAAAGGATACAACAATTACTCTTTCCAAAAATGTATTTTAAATAATAGTCGAGTGACTTCACCGCATTTACTCAGTTCGTATTAGAAAGCTAAATGAGTGCAATTTTATTTATCCGCGTATAATCTGATGATACTATTATTCAAATTTTGAAAAAAAAATTCAAATGAAGGATTTTTGATAAAACATGGAGCTATTATAAATAAAGAAGTGAAGTTTTGTGAATCATAACATTTGCCATTTGTTTTGCCGAATGCCTTGAATATTGTTTTGCTGCGTTTGTGTAATATTCCGTCCTAATGACGTCATATGCAAACTTTCCTATAGATCAGGCATGTCAAACTCGTCTACCACCGCGGGCCAGATTAAGCATTGTACACGATGCCGAGGGCCACACTATCAAAAACTAAAAAACAGATTAATTTGATGACCATCGCACAAAATGAAAACTGTACATACAGCCTTGTTTTAAAAATTAAACAAGAAAACAAAAATACATACAAAAATTTTAAAACTATTTATTGGAAAAATTGAAAACACGCACCAGAAATTTTTTTAAATATTTATTAAATAAAATAAAATCTATACCAAAAACTTTCGATGAGAGTACGTTAATAAACATGAGAAAATATGTTACAATAAAAATACAAACATGCTTAAATACATATGGTCTTTTAAAAATTTAAATCGCAATTAAAATTATACAAAAAGTGTTATTAAGTTTATAATCCTAATATTTGGCATTTTTCTTTTACGTTGTAATTGCTTTTTTTAATAAAACCAATCATTGCAAAAACACAATATTTATAATACAATATTATGGAATAATAAAATTTGAATAAAATATATCAATTGAATAAAAATAATAATTGAATAATAATTGAAATAATAATAAATAATATATGAATAATAATTGAAATAATAATAAATAATAATTGAATAATAATTGAATAAAATATATCAGCTATTACTATTGATCCGGCATAGGAATAATTTCCTGGTTCTTCTCACTTATTTTTAAGTACATATCGTGTCTGCGAATAGAAATCGCCTACAGAGTGAAGTTTGTTGCATTTAAGTTTTCAAGAATTATAATGTTAAAGAGCAAAATTAGCATTAGGCACCGACCACGGATCCAATAAATGAGTAAAAATGGCTATAAAAAAATTGTTTGTCAGTGACCACTGATGGCCATTACCAACTAATGAAATTTCTTTTTTGCCCTTTAGACAAAGTTATAGCAACACGTATTGAAATTACAGATTTCATGTGGTTATTGAAATTTCTGGAAAAATCATGAATATTTACAGAAATGGCACCTACATGTTTTTTAATTTATCTAACTTTCTGGGCACCCTTTATTCTAAGTTGAATGATTTCGAGTTGTGTGAGATTGCATCTAATCGTTGTTTTTAAAAAGCAGATGAATTACTTTTAATATGGTTCACGAATACATATTTTTCTATAAAGTTTCAATTTAAAATATATTTATTAGTTTCTGTCGCATATTTTTATTTCACGCCTACATTTTCGAAAGTCAGATATCTTCATTGACACCTCTTTTTTGGAATATTAAAATTCTCATTGATTTCACTTTAATGTGAAACGTGAAAAGTGGTGTCGTTGAAGATTTATAAATTTTTAAAAAGTAGGCGTGAAATAACATTATACGACAGAACTTTCTGTACGCATTACTTTGTAATGTCATAGTGAATCAAAGAAGACAGTAAAGTAATGTAATAGATTCAACATAAAACACATAAAAACTATTAGAAAAAAAAAAACATAAAACTTTTATAATTTTTTACATTATGATATGTTTTTTCTACACTTTCTTATTGATTATTTTTGCCTACCCTATCTCTTGGAAACAAAATTTTAAAATGAATTAGATTTGACCATATTAAAGACAGTATCCTTTATGATGTCGACATCTTTTATGCCAGGGTGGAATTGTATCTGTGTTGTTTGCATTTGCTATGCCAGATTGTAAAGAATTTTCATCCAAAGTAACAACCAATATTTTTTTAAAGCAAATTTTCTTTATTTACTCACGAAACATTAAATTAATGTATATCACTACCTACCATTAAATGTAATAAAGATTAATATTCTGAAGTAATGGTAGCTATTTTGAATAAAAACATTCTCCAATTTGGCAACACTGCAATGTTTGCAAAGCAAAGAGTATTTTCTGCATCAAATAAGAACTGAATCCAACATAAGGAAAATGTCAAAGGCTTGGCGGGCCACAGAAAAATTGCTGGCGGGCCACGTGTTTGACATGCCTGCTATAGATGTTGTTTAAGACTGGATCCGTAAAAATGGTATGTTTTTAGCGGATGCAAATAACGTCCTTTTTTTATATATAAAAGCAAATGATTTTGAAATGATAAATTAAAATACTATGAGAAGTGCGTATGTAAATTTTGAGACGATGAAAATTATGACGGGTTTAGATTTCACATGGAAATTCTATGAAAATGTCAATTCGGAATATTTTTTTCATTTGCTTTATACCAAACATAAGAGTCTCAATGCATAATTTCATCATAATAACTGATCTTTGTTACACTTTATTGATTACATATGCGATTTAAGTTTAATTTTAATAATTTGAACAACTAAGTTTTATCGAAATTAGATTTTTTTTCTGTTTAGCTTAAAGTAATAATTGTTCGAGAGTTTGAGAGTTAATCTGACCAATCTAAGATGCATTTTTTACTGAAGCTAATTTTGTGGACTTATTACAAATCAATGAAATAGTTCATTCCTAAACATTTTCTTTCGTCGAAATTCGACGGATTTTACCTCGTATTATATAATGGGAAAATTTAGTTTAGCAAAAAATGCCTAGTAGCTCGAAATTTCTCTTTCAGCAATTTATACTAATAGATGGAAACATACTTGAATACTTTGTCCAGCCTTTTAGTTTGCCTGATACCTTTATTACGCATCAATGTTAAGATAAAATTTATTTTAAACTAAAACACTCTTAAAACAACTGAAATAACTTTCTTATAAATTATCATTCATAGGCTCCATGTACCCATTTCTTTGCGTGGCCCTGTATATCATTTTACCTATATTCTTGAATTCTTGAGACTTGAATTTGGTATGTACGTAGTATGTAGGAATGGGACGAAATAACCTCGATTATCCGGAGCTATTTCTTTTTTCGGACACTCGAAATGTCCGTTCTGGTGAAAGGTATGTAAAAATGTTCGATTTTTTTTCTTTTTTTTTAAAGAAATGAATATAAAATAAATTTAAAAAACATAAGGGGACACATATCCTTTAAAATCTTCCAAAAATCGATTTTTTGTTTTTTAATTCATTTAAAAGCTAATTTTTTTCTGAACAATTTGCCACAAACCGCATTAAAATATTCGTAAAATTGCGCTTGTTATAGTAAAAAATGTAAATTAGCCTTCGTCTGCTTCAAGTGAATTAAAGAGCTACCTGAGTCAGCTGATTCTGTCATCATGGCGGCGTGTTTGTTTACATTGTGAAAGCTACAGTTTTTGCTTTTACTCTTATCACAAACTCCATGAATTATTAATTGTTTGGCGTAACAGAAGGAAGGAAACATCTCTTCTTCCTTCTTTCGTGATATCTGCCGCATGTTAATGATTGAAAGTTTGTTGACATGTGGTTTTCAGCGTTGCTGTTGCTATCATAATTCGACTTCGTATTTTTTCACAGCAATAATTTTGCTAGGGATTTTGTTAGATAGTTTATTGTTATTTTTTGTTTAGAGAGTATTTTATTCGTTTTATAGTACATATTTATTTTATTAGTTTGTTTTCATTCGTTATTATGTCTGCGAATGTGATTAGAGAGTCTGGCACTCGTCCTAAAAAACGAAAGTTTTGTGGTAACCGGTATACTGACGTTAAAACTGATTTAAATGTTAGTGCATCAAGCAAGAAATTAAAGATGGATGTCCTACCTCCTGTCGAAGAAGTTATTACTAGAACATCTAATTTTGATGGCTACAGACTGTTCGACATAAATTTATTGATCAATTTTATGCAGCAGAACTTATCGTGTAAAAGTTGTGGTGGTAACATTTCATTAAAGGAAATGTCCCTATTTGGATTAGCATCTAAATTTGAAGTAACATGTAAATGTTCTAAAAAAAGCCTAAGAAATTGTACTATGTTAGGAAGCAAAAAAAATATCCCAGAAATTAATAGAAGATTCTCCTACTCTATGAGAATGATTGGACAAGGCAGAGCAGGAATGGAGACTTTTTGCTGCGGTATGGATCTCCCACCACCTATAGCGCAAAAATCTTATACGAGAATCATAAACAATATATTGAAGGCGACAGAAGAAACTGCAGAAAAGTCGATGAAAAAAGCAGCCCAAACTGAAGCTATTTTATCAAATTCTTCGCTGTCTGTTACCGTAAGTGGTGATGGTACATGGAAGACACGCGGCCATACATCACTTACAGGTGTATGTACTATAATTGGAGCCGAAAGTGGTAAAGTAATTGAAACTGAAGTGATGTCTTCCTATTGTAAAATGTGCGAGTATTCTGAAGCACACGAGTCCTGCAATCGAAACCATTTTGGTTCTGCTGGAAAAATGGAAGTTGATGGTATGGTCAGAATATTTTTAAGATCTGGAAAAACACGTGGTCTGAAGTTTGTGAAATATATTGGGGATGGTGACACAAAAACCTTTCAGTCAGTGTGCGATGCAAAACCTTATGGGGATATAACTATTGAGAAAGTCGAATGTGTTGGACACATTCAGAAGCGCATGGGTACGCGTCTAAGAAAGCTGAAGCAAGAAAAGAAAAAATTGAGTGATGGAAAAACACTGGGTGGTAAAGGGAGACTAACAGATTCACTTATAAAAGAAATAACGAACTATTATGGCAATGCTATTAGAGAGCATAAAGACTCTTTGACTGACATGCGTAAAGCTATTTGGGCAATATATTATCACAAAATATCAACGGATGAAAATCCATTTCATGATTTTTGCCCAAATAACATTCATACTTGGTGTAAGTATAATAAATCACGTTTAGAAGGCAGTTCTTATCACCATAAATTCACTGTTCCTACTGTGGTAATGGAAGCGATTAAACCTGTTTTTAAAGATCTCTCACGCCCATCACTTTTAAAACGTTGTTTAGGAGGACGCACTCAAAACACAAATGAAAGCCTAAATGCCCTGATATGGAAATTTTGCCCTAAAACTACAGGATCTGGAAAAAAAATTGTACAGATTGCAACGAATGAAGCTACAATATTGTTTAACGAAGGATGTCAAGGACGGCATGATGTTATGGATTCTCTGCAGTTACTTCGTAGCGATTTTTCAATTAATGGATTTGAAATGATTGATAATAAACGTATAGCCTATTCAGAGAGAAAAGCATGTATGCAAACAAAAGAGCAACGAAAACTGAGGCAGCGATGTAAAACAGCAAAAGAGGAATCTTTAAAAGATATTGAAGGTGAAATGTACTGTGCGGGTGGATTTTAAAAATTCTAATAACGTGTTAAGAGGAATAATAGACTGTAAGACATTCGACTTTCCAAGATAATTTATATTTTAAATAAGTTAGCAGTGACCATTTATATCATATGTAATTTTAAGAATTTTATAAGGTTATGTTACCAATAAGAATGTTTTTTTTTTCTTTCAAAAAACCTCAAGAGAAAAAAAAGTGTTGTCATTGTTTATTTTAACGATTAAATTAATGTTTTCACATTTTCCCCTTATATTTGCGTCTTTGAGATTATTTATACTTGTTTGAATTTTAAATAAGTGATTGATAGTTATTTTACTAGTTTTTTTTAAAGAAATATGCTAAGTATTTAGTCCACTTGTGCAAAATACAGTGAAGTGCCATATATTTAAAAGATTTTCTCGTCACTCATCAAAACATCTTCATATTTTAAGCATAAGGTAAGTACTTTATTATTTTGCTGCATTAATTTTAGTATCAATAGAAATGATATATTTTTTATTATAAAATTATGTGTATCTTACACGCTTTACATAGGAAAGTAAGCTTTTAGCAATTTCAAATTTCGTGTATTTCTTGAGTTAAGTGAAATTTGTTTCAACATTTTAAATTGATATTAAATTTTAAACAAAAATAATAATTTTAATTCTTACTGGTATGTATTTTGTAGAAATATAATAACTTTAAATAACAACATTTTAGTTGTTTGTACCTTAAGAAAAATGTTATGTAATATTTTTAAATGTCTTCGTGTTTTATAACGACAAAAAATTCACATTTTGGAGACATTTTTCAAAAATGTAGTCATCTGAATTCTTTTATATGCATATTCTACAACAGTACAGAAATTTTAAACAGCAATCGCTGTATTATACATGTTGCTTAAGAATTTTTAATCGAACATTTCTGTTTAATTTGATTTTTCTCAAAATCGATATTGTTTTACTTACGCGCGTGATAACTCCAAGTGTATAAAAGGTATTGATTCAGAACTTTATATACATCTTTAATAGATCATTTTCTTTAATTTGAACTAAAATCTAAGAAATTTAACAAAAATTCAGTATTTTAGACAGGAAAGAAAAATTTAAAGAGCCATCTCGAATTTCGTGCCGTTCTCGAGTTTCGTGAAATGGTTCCACAGTTGGAAGTTATACTAAATTTTATACTTAAGCAATAATTTTAATTCATACTAATATGTATTTTGTATAAATATAATAACTTTAAATAACAATATTTTAGTTGTTTGTACCTTAAGAAAAATGTTATGTAATATTTTTAAATTCCCTCGTGTTTTATAACGACAAAAAATTCACATTTTGGAGTTTATAATACATTTTTCAAAAATGTAATCATCTGAATTCTTTCATATGCATATTTTACAACAGTACAGAAATTTTAAACAGTAATCACTGCATTATACATGTTGCTTAAGAATTTTTAATCGAACATTTCTGTTTAATTTGATTTTTCTACAAATCTATATTGTTTCACTTACGCGCATGATAACTCCAAGTGTATAAAAGGTACTGATTCAGAACTTTATATACATCTTTAATAGATCATTTTCTTTAATTTGAACTAAAATCTAAGAAATTTAACAAAAATTCAGTATTTTAGACAGGAAAGAAAAATTTAAAGAGCCATCTCGAATTTCGTGCCGTTCTCGAGTTTCGTGCCGTTCTCGAGTTTCGTGAAATGGTTCCACAGTTGGAAGTTATACTAAATTTTATACTTAAGCAATAATTTTAATTCATACTAATATGTATTTTGTATAAATATAATAACTTTAAATAACAATATTTTAGTTGTTTGTACCTTAAGAAAAATGTTATGTAATGTTTTTAAATTCCCTCGTGTTTTATAACGACAAAAAATTCACATTTTGGAGTTTATAATACATTTTTCAAAAATGTAATCATCTGAATTCTTTCATATGCATATTTTACAACAGTACAGAAATTTTAAACAGTAATCACTGCATTATACATGTTGCTTAAGAATTTTTAATCGAACATTTCTGTTTAATTTGATTTTTCTACAAATCGATATTGTTTCACTTACGCGCATGATAACTCCGAGTGTATAAAAGGTACTGATTCAGAACTTTATATACATCTTTAATAGATCATTTTCTTTAATTCGAACTAAAATCTAAGAAATTTAACAAAAATTCAGTATTTTAGACAGGAAAGAAAAATTTAAAGAGCCATCTCGAATTTCGTGCCGTTCTCGAGTTTCGTGCCGTTCTCGAGTTTCGTGAAATGGTTCCACAGTTGGAAGTTATACTAAATTTTATACTTAAGCAATAATTTTAATTCATACTAATATGTATTTTGTATAAATATAATAACTTTAAATAACAATATTTTAGTTGTTTGTACCTTAAGAAAAATGTTATGTAATGTTTTTAAATTCCCTCGTGTTTTATAATGACAAAAAATTCACATTTTGGAGTTTATAATACATTTTTCAAAAATGTAATCATCTGAATTCTTTCATATGCATATTTTACAACAGTACAGAAATTTTAAACAGTAATCACTGCATTATACATGTTGCTTAAGAATTTTTAATCGAACATTTCTGTTTAATTTGATTTTTCTACAAATCGATATTGTTTCACTTACGCGCATGATAACTCCGAGTGTATAAAAGGTACTGATTCAGAACTTTATATACATCTTTAATAGATCATTTTCTTTAATTTGAACTAAAATCTAAGAAATTTAACAAAAATTCAGTATTTTAGACAGGAAAGAAAAATTTAAAGAGCCATCTCGAATTTTGTGCCGTTTTCGATTTCCGTGAAATGGTTTCACAGTTGGAAGTTATACTAAATTTTATACTTAAGCAATAATTTTAATTCTTACTAATATGTATTTTGTAGAAATATATTAACTTTAAATAACAATATTTGAGTTGTTTGTACTTTATAAAATATTTTTAATGTAACATTAATATTTATTTTGAATTTCCTTATGTTTATACAGACTAAAAATTTTATGTTTTGGAACTTACAACAAATTTTAAACATATATGATCATCTTAGTTTCTTAATATACTTATTCTAAAACAGTATAGGAATTTTAAATAGTAATAGCTGCATTGTGCATGTTTCTAAGAATTTTTAATATAATATTTATGTTTAAATTGATTTTTCTCAAAATCCACATTTTTCAACTTGCGCGCATGATAACTCAAAATGTAATAAAGGTAATGATTTGAAATTTTATATATATATTTACTGGGCCGTTTTCTTTAAATTGAACTAAAATCTAAGGAATTGAACTAAAATTTTTGAAATTATGGGTGTTCGAGTGTCAAAAATTATGAAAATTTTCATATTTTTATTTTGAAAACCTAAAAACTTCAGAAATTTTTTTTTTATCCATTAGATTTTAGTTCATTTTACTTTTGTGATATTCCTAAACTTATATTAAAAGTTTCAAAGTTCTAGAGAGTATAGATTTTTTTAAATCATGCGCGCAAGCTATATACATTATTTTTAATTTAAAAAAATCATACATTAAAAAAAAATTGTTATTAAATTATTATGCAATGTTTAGGTAAAATTAAATATTATATTAAATCGAGAAAATATTACAGCATTATTTTAAAAAAAATTGAGATGTTTAGTGCAAAAATGAGCGCATGGGGCGACATTAAATATTTGTCTCCGAAATCAATTTTTTAGCCTATTTAAAGGGTATGTGCCCCCTCGATTATCCGGAGCTATTTCTTTTTTCGGACACTCGAAATGTCCGTTCTGGTGAAAGGTATGTAAAAATGTTCGATTTTTTTTCTTTTTTTTTAAAGAAATGAATATAAAATAAATTTAAAAAACATAAACTTTGAATAAAGAATAAAGTCTGTCAGATAATGAGTAGTCGAGACCATTTTTAATCCTGTTTTCCACATTCTTCGATTTTTCGTCTGGAAAATATGTGAGGGAGTACTGGTTTTTGCATGGTCTATTGACATCAAGTTCGGGAATAACTGAACTGTGTTTAGGAAGGGTGGGGGGGGGGTTCAAATTTCAACTGGGGATTCTATTTAATCACTCCCAATGATTCAGATTTTTAGATTAAAATTTAAGTATAAGTGTAAGCTTTTAAAAGCATTTAATGAGATACAAAAATGACGGTAAAAAATAGTTGTTCGTTACTCCATAGTCTAAAGCGCCCTCTATCAGCATTTTTTTGAACTTTATCTTTAAAATTTATTTTCAAGAAAATACTGATATAAAGGATAGTTTTAGCGAAAACTACAAACGAATCGACCATTTTTTCCGTTTTTTATGGTCATTTGAAACTTTGGACCGTAAACTTTCATGGCGCCTATCTCCTTCAGAAGACGTTTGGTTTGGGACCCTTAGTTTCCCATTTAATATTGTTTGCCTTGATGTGTACTATCAACCCTTAAAGTTTTATCCACTACTTTAGATACAGCCTGTAGTTAAGTTTTTAAATTCAGGAGCAGTTGCCCTTTGATTATGTTTTTTTTTAGTGCTACATCGCGCGTGGCGTGTTCATGAAGTGTGTGGGATTTGCATTCATGTCTTTTTGTAAACTACTCTTTGAATGGTAGAGGGGAAATTTCAGCTGGAGCCATAAACTTTGGGTTGATAGGTGTTCCTCGTTCCTTTAGGCATCATTTCTCAAAAATTCTGAAGTTTTCTAATGGGAATTAATAATTAATACCTAAGATAATAAAAATTTAGATTTTTTTTTAATAATTAAAATATTAAAATCAAAGGTCAAGTAAATAATCAATACAGTAATGCATAATAAAATATTCCTTATAAAGATGAGACACCATTTAGCTAAATTATTCAATGAAACTTGCCTTAAGGGTGTTCTCAACTGCTCCGCTCAACAATCGCAAAACGTTTTGACACATTTACAGATTCACTTTTGAACGGAGATGATATCAAATTGAGAAAACTGACTAGGGAAACGATTTTGAATTGAGCTCAGTTTTCGATATTATGACAATTAAATTACCTAACCAGTTCTAAGCTATTTCGATCACGTGATCATTCGCTTTATCTCCTGCTTGTTGACCGGTTTTTCTGCTTTCGTCGGGAAATGCGCTCAAAAACGTCCACTTTGAAGACTTGTTACAAAAGACCTATTATGTTTGTAAAAAAAACCAGAAAATTGAGTGCAATGAGGCAGTTTCTGAATAGTGTCATGCATTTCCGACCAAAAAAAAATTTAAACTTATGTTTCAAAGTTGTCCTGTTTGATTTAAGAACAACAGAAAACGTTTAATAAAATCTCTTATGAATGCACGACTTTTCTTTCTTGTCAATAATGGAACGATAATTCCGTGATGAACGGCTGTGAATATCTTTCGATCGTCACTTTTTGTCCCGCCCGTCTCCCTATTTGCATATAAAGGAGGGATAAAAATAGGCGTGTTTGGCCGTAATATCTTTTCTGCTTTTATTCTCCATGAATGAAAAATTAAAGATTAAAATAATCCCTCTTTTTCTTTTTTTTTTAACCGACTTCAAAGAGGAGGGTATGATTTCGACCTGTATGTATCTCTTGTTCACTCATAACTTCCCTAAATAGGAACCGATTTTCATAATTCTTTTTTGTTTGAAAGTATAAGGTACCCATCGGGTCCCATCTTAATCTCATTAAATTCTGACGATTAGATTTTTTTTAATTAAAAAAATGTAAATTTGATAAAATAAAATAAATAGTAATTTGTTCAAAATCATCTTTCATGGTTGCAACCGTTTTCAAATCATAAGCCTATTAAAGCGATGCATTCCTATGCGTTAGCGCCAAGTTGTCGCCAACTTTGATTCTTTTTTTGAAATCTGTTTAGTATTTTTTTTTTAAGCATATTTTATTGAAGGAAGATGTGTTCATTCCATTTTCTGCTCGGAGCAAAAGAATGTAAAAAAAAAGAATATTTTAATGAGTTAATATTTTGATGCATCGCGAATAAAAGCGAAAAGATATTACTTCCAAACACGCACATTTTTATCCTTTTTATATGCAAATAGGGAGGAGATAATAAAAGTGCGGCTCGAAGATTTTCAATGTCGTTCATCAAAGGATCATAGTCTTTACTATCTAAAAGATAAAAATAAGGCACTACTTGCAAGGAACGTCTAAGGAAAGAAAATTACAAAATGCACAATACTACTTGGAAGGACGGAAAATTACAAAATGTTCTTCTCATGAGGATCTATACGTTTATAAAATTTTTTTGGCGGAACCTCCATACAGCGTCCACTGTAAAAAAATTTTCCGTTAAAAAACGGAAATAGTACTGGTAATCTAGACGCCAGTACTACTTCCGTTTTTTAACGGAAAAAAATTTCCGTAAATTCCAGAAATAGTTCCGTTTTTTCACAAAATATTTCCGTTTTTTTAAATTTTTTCCTTATGTAAAAATTTTTGTTTGAAAAGTTAAAAGAATTTTTCAAGGACTAACTAACATCTTTGTGATTTTTATTCTTTACTTTTCAAAGACACGTTAATATCAGGGACACATTAGATACAATTAATTTAAACACAGTGAAGAAATGTTACATACCTTCCATGGGGTTCGAACCCGGGGCCTCTTGTGTCGTAGCTTGCAGTGTAATACCATTACACCAGAATCATTCTAACGACCCTTTCAAATATCTTTAGTTATTTCGGATACATTTCGTAAAGTAAAGATAAGATTTTAAACGCAGGTTTTTTTTTTTTTTTTTTTTTTTTTTTTTTTTTTTTTTTTTTAGAGATAATTTTTTTCTATTGAATGGATAATTCTAAATGTTTTACAGATTTTCTTTGCATAATTTCGAATATTTAGCTTATTAATTTTGGTTTTATATATGTAAAAATTAGTTTTTAAAATATTACATGTAAAAGAATTTATTAAGAGTTTTGTTTTCGTCTGTTTTGGAAAAGTTTTAAAATTCTATTGTAATATTATTGATATTTATTTATTTATTTAAAAAAATACTAATATGCTAAAAGAAAGAACAAAAAATGTGCATTTTAACAAATTATTTTATGACGATCTAAGGTAAACTCAATAAAGATAATTACAATGGGTTATATATAAAAAAAAAAAAAAAAAAAAAAAAAAAAAAAAAAAAATCAGTTATTGATTTTTTATAACATATGTAATCCCCAAAATTACCTTTCTTAATTTCCATAATTTCTTTCCATAGTTTCGATTTTCTTTCCATAATTTCGAATATTTAGCTTATATGTATAAAAATTAGTCTATAAAATATTACATGCATGAAAGAATTTATTAAGAGTTTTGTTTCATTCTTTTTTGGAAAAAGTTTTAAAATTCTGTTGTAATATTATTGATATTTATTTATTTATTTAAAAAAAATACTAACATACTAAAAGAAAGAAAAAAAATGTGCATTTTAAAAAATTATTTTATGACGATCTAAGGTAAACTCGATAAAGATAATTACAATGGGTTATAAAATAAATTTCAGTTATTGATTTTTTATAACTTACGTAATCGCCAAAATTATAAGAATTTCGGTAATATATTTCGATATATTTTTAATTTTATGTGCGAACTTCTTAATTTGAATAAATTAAAATATATATATATTTTAAAATTAAAAGAAGAATTTTTCTCCACTTTTTTTAAAATATCCTACGCACTTAATATATATATGATAAAAATACATAAAAAATTATTTTAAAATCACAATCAACTTTCCCTTTCAGCTATTTCGAACTTAAAAAGAATTAATATATTTTTTTATTTTTTTATTATTATTTTCTTAATATTTTAAAAATATGTTAGCTTTTTATTATTAAAACAGAATGAAATACAGAAATAGTCTAGCAAATTGTTTAAATACCATCAACTCAGCATAAGGTTTTTAATTTTGCTGGTAGATGGCACCACTAAACTCTATTGTTTTCGGAAAATTGACAAAAATAACAGAACACTTCCCTTATTTAACGGGATTAGTGACTTCAAAATGTGAAATACGGAAATTCTTCCGTTTTTTTTCGGAAAAATGGAACTATTCCGTAATTTTTAGGGAAAAGTTTGTGTATATTAACGGAAATTTTTTACAGTGTCCGTAAAAAAATGATGAAAATTTCGTTATTTGGCGATTTATCATCGGCGAAGAAAAGCAATTTAAAAAAATGTTTCTTTTTTTATATCAAATTCATTTTAAAGGGAAAAAAGTTTCATGTTCAAGTGTTTAGATAAATATGTTTGGTTTAGTCAGCTTTAGTTGGTTATAAGTATAACTTTGTTATATTGATATTTATATGCATTATATTCAAATTTATCCATCAAAATTTGAGATCTAAAAGGAAATTTAAATTTAAATAAATTAAAATTGTTTCAAGTTCAAAATCCAGTTGAGCATTGTCAGTTCGATATTGTTGTTATGGAAACATCTGGCTTTTATTTTTGAATACGCTTAAATGTATGAAAATAATTTAACTGAACAAGAATTTTTTATATATGAAAATATTTTTTCCATAGATAAATTAAATAACTGCAGCAACAAATAATATACATATACAAGCAATTTAACACACGCATACATATATATACACTATCTACCAATAAGTGTTTGAAAAATTTCGATTTTTGACATTTTCTCAAATATTTAAAAATATACTTGTCGGTTTCTTCTGAAACTTCAGGATGATGAAGATTATGTCTGACCTCATATTTATCAACATCCATTTGATAAGAAGGGCAATTAGGGGGCCGACAAAAAATTAAAGAATAACAGAAATATTTGGGATCACCCTGTACATGAAAATGCACGAAACAATTTATCGCTGCGGAATACAAATATGTGGATACTGCACAACATGTACACTGATTTTTGTAAGAATAGCATTTATATTCATGGAGAAAGAGTAATTTTTTTTAAAAAATTCAAAAATTCTGGTATGTTTTTTGTTTATATCATGCAAGGTTTTTGACCAAATTTAACGCAAATTTCAGAAATGTTGGCAAAATCTATTAGAAAAAATACAACGCAATTGGAATATAAATATATTAAATATTTTATGAAATATGAGTAGTTTTTTGAAATAATTTTTATCTGCGCATGCGCGAACAATTAAAACGATTCTTTTACATCATTTAATAGTCAATTCTATAAAGTAACTTATAAAAAAATCCAATCAAATATCATGAAAATTCAAAAACATATCATTATTATAAGTAAGCTGTTGTTACATTACTATTTTGTTGCTCTCTAAAAACGGCTGAATTATAAGGGATTCTCCACAAATTGACATTTTTTATTAGCTGACTTTTAGAAAAAATTGGTACTATTTAATGAATTCAATATGTAATACAATATTGCTGCTAATAAGTATCTTGACACCTGTGATAGAAAAGGAAAAGAGCTTTTATTCTTTTCTATTACAGATGTCAAGATACTTATTAACAGAAATATTGTATTAGATATTGTATACATTAAATACTAATTTTTTCCTAAAAGTCAGTTAATAAAAAATGTCAATTTGTGGAGAATCCCTTATCATTCAGCCGTTCTTAGAGAGCAATGTAAAAACAGCTTACTTATAATAATGATATCTTTTTGAATTTTCACGATATTTGGTTGGAATTTTTTTCTAAGTTACTCCATAGAATTGACTATTAAATGATGTAAAAGAATCGTTTTTATCGTTCGCACATTCGCAGATAAAAATTATTTCAAAAAACTACTCATATTTCGTAAAATATTTAATATATTTATATTACAATTGCGCTATATTTTTCCTAATAGATTTTGCCAATATTTCTGAAATTTGCGTTAAATTTGGTCAAAAACCCTGCATGATATAAACAAAAAACATACCAGAATTTTTGATTTTTAAAAAAAAAAAATTACTCTTTATTCATGAAAATACATGCTATTCTTACAAAAATCAATGTACATGTTGTGCAGTATCCACATATTTGTATTCTGCAGCGATAAATCGTTTCGTGCATTTTCATGCACAGGGTGATCCCAAATGTTTCTGTTATTCTTTAATTTTTTGTCGGCCCCCTAATTGCCCTGTTTATGAAATGGATGTTGATAAATATGAGGTCAGACATAATCATTATAATCCTGAAGTTTCAGAAGAATCCGACAAGTATATTTTTAAATATTTAAGAAAATGTCAAAAATCGAAATTTTTCAAACCTTATTGGTAGATAGTGTATGTACATAATACATTAAATTCTCTCATTGTCTATGTTTAAAATCATTAAATAAAATTTACACGGATTCTAAAAATTTCTTGCTTGCAATCCTTTTCTCGTAGAATAACAAAATATCGTCAATATTCTAATTAGAATGTGGAAAAACTTATACAGAACTCTTTTTTTTAATATTTTTATAAACAGATTTCTAAAGCAAAATTTTGAAGGTCTAACTTCCTTATTCCATATCATATCCAAGAGCCGACCGCACAAAACCCTAAGTCATCAATCGCAATAAAAATTCCTTTATTTTTTAGGAGAGTAGTATTAGAGGAATCTAAGGATTTATGTCTGCCGGATGCGAAGTGGTGCATAAGCCAAAAATGAATACCACTAGTGATTTACCCGTAGACTTACAAGGAAGGTCTCCATTGGGGGCATACTCAGAATTTTTTGAAAAAAAATACGAATTAAACTACTCATATAGGTAATAAAGGATCAGTGAAAAATAGCGGCGGAATTACATTATTAGATATGTAAAAAAATAAAATAGTTTGGAATAATTGGCGTGAAAAGCTGAAAGCGACGCGGGATTTGGCGACCAGTGCATTTCCTCGCCAAAAGAAGATGATTTTAACGAATCTGAAAATTGATTTTAATTGACTTCACTGTTAAAAATCTGCAGCATTTACTCTAACCTCACTCCACTATTTTTATAGAATATCTCTCTTCTGACCAATGAGAATGCTCCATAGCACGGTGAATTGAACGTGCCATACGCTGTTAAAAATCTGCTGCATTTTGTTGCAACGCACTCCACCGCTTGTATATAATATCTCTATTCCAACCGATGAGAAAGGTCCATTTCACGGCCAAGTAACCGTTTTCTATATAAGTAACGGAGTGTGTTGCAACAAAATGCAGCAGATTTTTAACAGTGTATTTTTCAATTTGGAACAATTTTAATCAATTTAAATTGTGTTTTAAATGATAAAATATATTAATTTCATTTTGTTATAAGTACATATAAACGTATATGACAAAATTACGTTTAAAGTAAAGTAAAAATGCAAAACTAAAAATTACTTAAACTTATTTAAATAAACTGAACATAGAAAGTTTTTTCTTTAAAAAGTATTCGAAGCGTAAAAGCGTATTTTTCAAAATTTCGTTTTTGCGCCAACCGGAGATAAATCGCCAAATAATCGAAATTTTTATTATTTTTTTACGGACGTTATAAGGAGGTTCCGCCGAAATTTTTTTTATAAACATATATAACTATATGAGAAGAACATTCTGTAATTTTTTCAGATTTTTCTGAGTATGCCCGTATGGAGACCTTCCTTGTTAGCATTGTATTTGCCGTACGTTCAAAAGTATGAAAGCATGAAAAAGTGGGTGCAGGAAAATGCAATGTTGAACGTACGAGTGAACCACTAGTGGTATTTATTTTTGGCTTATGCACCACTTCGCATCCGGCAGACATACATCCTTTGATTCCTCTATTATTTCTCTTCCATAAATATAAAGGGATTTTTCTTGTGCTGGCTGACATAGGGTTTTATGAGGTCGGCCCTTGGACTATAGGGCTTCCTCCAAATTTGTTGAATTTAATTTCCATAACCTTGCCCTGCATCTAAATATGTAAAAGATTAATTTTTAACACACATGTCTATGTTTAAAAATAACCTTTCAACATTAATGACTTTTATCTCTTGAAGAAAATATCAATCTTACAGTAACCCTTCTTTTTTTTCAAACGCGTGATCTTTTCGCTGAAAGCTGTTTTTCAAATCACAAACACAATCCAAGAACTTATCTCAACCTCCATGTATTATTCAGTGGAATAATTTCCTATCATTAGGAACAGCTTTTATTCTGTCACCTCCATGGCTCATCTGAATTACAAAAGGGCATTAATATTTCTGAGACGAATCTCCCGATTAACTGCAACCGAGAGGCACAATGACCTGAAGTGGGAGCTTTCTCCTTCTGTCGCCACGCCCTCCCATCAATGAAACTAGGCATTGATGGATGGGAGGTTCGATTCGCAAGCAACCAATGAGAGTGAATCAGGAGATAGGTTTCACCAACACGCCAAATTCAACTGCGTTCTCTGCGCTTGAGTTTTCGGTTTTGTGAGCTAATACATTTTTTATAATAAATCATCAGCCAAGACAATTTTTTAAACATATAAATGTAAAAATAAATAAAAAAAATTATCAAAGAAAAAGTTTGTACCAGTATCTTTCATTAAATAATAATAATAATAATAATAATAAGGTTGAAACTAGTTTTTTAAATAATTAATATAGATTTTTTAATCGATCAGTGTAAATGTATATGTATATTTCGGCGGTGGTGGAAGGGGGGGGGGTATGTTC